>ML776649.1:444049-509459 GCA_009831015.1 Picea engelmannii | reverse complement strand
AATATAAATATAAATTAGTATATGAATGTGTATACATGAGCACAATTAGAACATGACTACACTCATATTCAAATGCACACAAAAAGGATAAATGAACATGTCTATATATAATTGTTTAATAAGATAACTTTATTTGTATTTAAATACAAACAAGAAGGTAAATAACTACATGTTTAGAAGAAGTATATTTGTAAAGGTTGCTAAACATTTTAGGATTTTGATTTTTTAGTTTCTCGTTATTGAAATTTGGTTATAGAATTTTTGTTGAAATTGTAGTTTTGAATTATTAAATGTAAAAAAGAATTAAATACTTTTAAATATTTTTATTATAATTTGATTTTGCAAGGTTAATTATTGTTATATGCAATTCTATTAAATGTAAAATGATTTTTATTGGATTTTAGACAAAAAAATTCTAGTTTCTATTTTCATTATTTTAAATAATAAAAGAATATCAAATTCATATAACATTTAGACTACAACTATTTACAATTAAAAATACACTTTGAAAAAATACTACACACATTGAACCTCTCATAAATTATATCCTTGTTTTTATTACAATAAGAGAGATTTTTATAAAAAGAAAATTAAATCTTTTGTCTTTTTCTATACTTGATAAGTATGGAGTTAAAATGTATTCATTGATCAGTGTTTTTTCCGAAAACCTCTCGACTACAAGCAAATTTCGTTTAAGTGCCACATTTGTCATGATCATGGGCACTTTGCCAAAAATTGTCCAAAGTCATAGCAATCTCAGATGTCCCCAATCAAAGAACCTAAGTTTAAAATGGTCACAAATAAGTGTAGAAAACCACAGTGTAAGGGGTCACCCTAGCCAAGAAAACCTCAAGGGAGTTCGCAAAATAATCAATTCGGAGCCCTTGAAAATTTAGGCAACATAGAAAACCCAAAAGAACTAGGGAAGGACCAAGGAACTTACCCTTCCAAAGGTTCATAATGCTCTCCTAAGGAGCCAATGGTCAGCACAAAAGAAGACAAGAAGGATGTTGATTCAACAAAAGAGGAAGGAGTTGATGTTTGGGAGTCTGAGGAAGAACATGGAGAAGATAATGAGGAGACAAAGGAGGAAGAAGTGGAAGTTGCAGAAATAAAAGAGGAAGAATTTTTTTTAGATCATGGGAATTTGATTCCAAAAGTGTAGTCTCGTTCCAATCCTTCTAAACTCTTTTCCTTCATTAATACTTTGAAAAACTCTGCACCAAACCCTCCCCTCCTCTTACAAGGGGAATGAGGTCTAAAAAGGACCAAATAGCTCATGGAGCAAGAAAGAATAATAGCTTGGAAAGTGAGGCATTTGTGCCTTTTGGTCCCCATTGGCAAATAAGAGGGGGAGAAAGAAACCTTAATTAAGAATGTTTTGTTTATGTGTAATTCTTTGTAATTAGTTTACCATAATCTATTCATGCACTCAAGGATTTGACATAAAAAATATGAAATTTTATACTCATGTTTCCATCATTGAAGGAAGGTTGAAGATGATCAAAATATTTGCTCTACACAATAAGATGTTCTTTATCCCATTGAAACTCATGTACCTTGAAACTCATGTACCTTATTGCTATTTCAGCTATGTTGCAACTTATTTTTTTAATACAAACCTATCCATTTTTGTTGAGAAAATGTATTCATTGTAATGAATTTATAAAGAAATGTATAATAATGCACATGCTAAATAAAAATAAATTTTTAAAGCATTAAAAAAAAAAAATTATTAGGTTATTATAATGGTTTGTAAATTCAAACTAAGAAACACTCAAACTAAATTCTCTATAATCGTTTGTCTTAAGTCTATTGGATTGAATATTGTCATATTCAAAATTTGAAATCTTGTTTCAATATGTCCTATTAAAAACAAAGAAAAACAATTATGGGTATTGCTTGGCCCATAGCCACTTAATCCTAGCAGAATCACAACAAAATGGGATGGATGTAACTTCACTTTTGGCCACTAAATCTTATACTATTATGAAAATATAAGTAATATAATTAAACTAAAGACTCAAAGATATAGGTAGACCAAAGATTATTTGTGTTATTCATCATCATCATCATCAAGGGAGATCGCGTGTTAGAAATCCTCTCTAACCTAGATACTTCTGGTTTCCCTCATCCCTTATGTTGATCTAAACGACTCTCTTATGATCTTTAATTCAAACTCACGAGGATAAATCCCCTTGCGTTTTTAAAGATGTGGTACTCCTCTTTTTAAAATAACATACAAGAATAGAACAAATGCCTAAGAGAGGACCAAGCGTTATTCTTGAAATAAATATTCACATCAAAAGGATACCTGAGAAGGACCAGGTATATCACAAAAAGTAAATATTTACACTATGTTACAAGATTTATAAACCAAAAGAGTATAAATTATCATAGGATGACATTTCCACCACAACATTCATCAAAGTAAGACACAATATTGAGCACAAGAAAAGAAAATATGGACCACATATGGCAGAGAACTCTAAATGATCATTTCATTAGATGTAATAAATATTTTGATAGACACATATCTAAAATATTATGCTTAGAAATTAAAGTCTAATATATCAACAATGTTATGTCCTGAATCGGTTCTCTTGCAACCTCAAAAATAATAGGTGTCTTTAATAAAATAATCAATAATGTATGTGGTTACAATAAAAGTAAACCACATTTTTCCTTCAAAGAGGATTGCGATGGGGCTCCTGTGTACCATAAAATGAAAAGAGATCTAGAATACAAAATAAAACACTTAGGGGTCAGCCTTAGGTTTCACAGGTTGTTGGGAACATAAAAGGAAAAATGGCAACTAACTGAAGAAGAAAAATGGTTAAGGAAAGAACAATGTGACTACTTGACTTACTACAATGGAAATTCTGACCCTTCATTTGCTTTTCGAGGTGTCTTTTGTAGATTGTTGTTACTGTGTTGGAGGTGGCATAATTTTTGTAACTGCGTCTTGTCGATCTGTCTTGGTTATTTTAACTAAATCCTTTGTTAACCATTGTTCTAAATACTCCCTCATCGAAGCAACCATTATTTCATGCTTGGTATTTATTTCAAATAAATCATTCTCCAATTCTCTCAAATCAATGCTTAATTGGTGCAACATTGTCCTCAATCTCATCATTCTTATTTATATTCCAGACAAGCAACCTTTCTACTTCTTCTTCGACGAAATCAATCAAGTCATTAAATTCATTATCCAATGCAACTTTTAATGCCCCTAATTTTTCTAATAGTTTCTCTTTTGACAAAAGTATCATATCCATTAGTAAGTGTGGGCCATCTAATTATTTGGCAATATCAACAAGTTTTAGAAATATGTCACCCCTCTTATTTTAACAACATCACATTCAGACAACAATTCTCTTAGACATTTGATTCTTTTGAGACAACAAGCATTAACCTGTTTCATTTGAATATTGGAGGGAAGGTTTTTTTCTCTTCTGTGTGTGTCACTCAAGCTTGAAACCTTCGCTGCAAACATTCCCACTGCTTCTTTATTTTCTAAATATTTTTGGAGATATTCCTTAAAGTGCATAATCCTTGTTGAGAAGCTAGTTGAAATCTGTGCTAATTGTTACACATGATTTTGGTCACTCTGGTGATGTCTCAATAGTGGTGTATTTAGGCTCCCAACAAGGACCTTTTGCCTGAGAAAAGTGGCTCCTGTCTTCTTCCAAAAACATATTTTTAAGATGAGTTCGCAGGCTGCCTATGGTATAGGGTGCAAGAATCCTTCATTCTCCCAGGCCACCCACACTTAGGGTGAAAACTTCTTGCAGTCTGCTACATATATAGGGCACGAACTTGTTTTTAAGCTTGGAAAGAAGAAGAGGTCACGAAGGTTATAGAAGGGGATCTTCTAGAAAATGAGTTGGCATTCGTATGGTTGTCATTCTACTGACTTCTCAGATTTAGTGGGATCATCCTCATCCATGTAACCATCTCTCCTTCTCCTATATATTGAAAGGTTTCTCATGGAAAAGGTTAAGCAAGACTGAATGAAGAATTGGTGAAAGAATTGTTTGAAGAACCCTACTTGGATAAAAGCTTGAAGGCTCTGTTTGGTCTATCAATAGGTATTGGATCTTCTTCATGCAAGTATTGAGCAAGTGTGTGTGTTGGAACCAAGGGTCACTGAAAGGAAGCTTGCGACATCAAGGTGATCAGGTTGTATCTTCTACTTTCATTTAATATGATATAGCGGTATGTCCCTTTCCCATAAAGTCACTCTTACTTTATTGTGTAACTCCTTGATCATATGCATAGGTTGACATTGAATATACTTTGCTATCTTCACTTTGGTTGGTTTATGTTGTCTTGGACTTGACTTCATGAGAGCATCGAAGCGAAGAAGGAACAATAGAGACCTAAGGAAGTGATATAAAGGTATGTCACTTATTCCTTCTCTTTAGTAGATTCAATGACTACAACTTAGGGAAATAGTCGTGTCCTGTCATGTTTTGTTCTAAATCTAGGTGGATCTAGGGAGATCTGTTAGTGTCCGCACCTACCAATTTGTCCGATAACAAAATTGGCTACTCCACTGGGGATACAACCCTTTTTTTGTGGTTTTTCCTTGGCCATTTTCTCTTAACTTACCATTTTTCATTCCCATCAATCTCTAAGTCTTGAGGAGACCCTTATAGACTCCCTGGTTCCAGAATTTCCTTAAATTTTTTTGTCTTTTTTCAAAAATTTGCTTGATTTTAGGCCTTCTCGCACTGCACTCTTCTGTAGCCTGCGAGAACCACTAAAGTTCGTACCCTGCTATTCAGTTCACTGTGAACTTCTCGCACTCTTCCTGTGTCTAGCATGCGAGAATCCTTGATTCTAGCACTGTACTCCACAGCGAGCCTGCGAACCCACTTGCAATTTTTTTGGAATTAACTCTTTTGTACCCTTAGATGCCTAGATTTGTTTGTGTGTCTAGGAAGAACTTCTCTGGACAGTGATTGAATGATTATTGACTTCAAATCACATGAATGATTAAGCTCCTCTTGATCATGTTTTCTCAATTTTTATCTCTTGACCTTTTCGCAACAAGGGTATAATCTCCGGTTTTGAAATCCAAGTGCTTGCTTGGTTGGGAGCCTTTGATTGGTTTAAAAGTTGATATTAATTAATATTTTCAATTGTTTATTACTTGGAAAATTGTTACCCATATGCATTTGAAGAGACTGGTCTTGTCAGTTTGTTATTTTTGTCTTCATTGAAAGATTGGTTTGGGTTTTTGTTGTACATTTCCTTTTCATTGGTTGCTTGTTTTTCTTAGTTCCACCCCCATTGTTTGGTTTCTAACAAAAAATTAAAGACATTTTCTTTTTTAAGCAACTTTGTATTCAAAAAATATTGGCATTGTTATCACTGAAATTTTGTCTGCACATGGCGACAAGAACTCAGCATCGTCAAAATAGGAATGAAGCTATTCATGGCACTGAATCACATTTTTAACATTGCAAAAGGGTCAAAAAACTATACAAAAGAGCCAAAAATTGAAGGGCACTTTACAGAATCAGGGTGCGCGCACACATGCGTGGAACAACAATGTACCATTCGCGCATACGCACACGACGCGCGGCTGTTGGCGCAAAAACCCACGCACCTGCTAAACAACACATTTATTGAAATTGGTCGGCCTCCCAACCACTAATGGATCAGCTCCCAAGCCGATTTGACATCAAATATGAGCTGAATCCGCATGGTAGGCTGGTCAAAGACCTAATTGAGCCCTAAAGAGCCCCTTTTCACACCTCAAAGGAGTTACATAATCACCCAATACCATGCTATAAAAAGCCATGAAGAAACATCATTTTCTCAAGGAATTTCAAGTATTGTTATGCTGCTAAGATTGTCAAGGGCTCATTCTTTGATGATAACACATCGGCAACATTTCATAGAGCCATTCGCCTCTCCATTGAGTGAATGTGCTGGGAGTTCTTTCACCATCGGTCTCATTTCTTCGCATTGTAAGGAAAGCAAGTTTGTGAGGGCCTCAAGAGCCTTCCTTTGGGGGAAGAAGGAACCATAGTTCTTTTCCTTCATCGTGCTCTGATTTCATCAATAGACCAGCTCAAAACCATTGGTGATATCGGTGTGTTTTTTGTGTTTATTGTTTCTTTATCCATATGCTAACAGTTTTAGTTTGTTTTTGTTTAATTCTTGCTTGTAGTTTGTTTTGTTTTCTCTAACCCTTTCCTCCACAGCTGTCATTCTCTGCAAGACCCAACAGGGCATGTAAGGACCCTCGATTTTCTCACCAGGTGACGAATTGGGTGCGAACAGGCATTCAAGTACTGAAAAAGAATCAATAGAGAATTTTCATTATTCATGGTTGTTTGATATTACATTTCAGAGAAGATCATATGTTGTAGTTCACATTGCTCTAGAAAACTCCTCTCTCCCTCCTGTAAATAGGATTCATCGAACAACAAATTTTGTATTATTGATTCCTTTGTAACAACCCCACTATAATCCTCATTTTAATTAATTCTTATGTAGATATAATGTGTTGTTATTGCCAAAGCGATATAATATGCGAATTGTATTTCAATGTTTTAATAATAAAATGTGATGCCAACTGCTAAGAGGACATGGACAAGAGATGGGGGCTGAATTAATCCACAAAAGGGGGAGTGTCTATGATAATGGACAAGAGGGGTCCAAGGGGAAAATACCCATGTGTATTAATTTAACCCATTTTCCTAAATTTGCTAATTGTATATGAACCTTCCAATTTCTGATTGAGTGTTCCCAAAGCCAATGATTGAATAAGTCTGGAGCCATTTTATTATTTTGGCCATAACTAGAACAAATTACATCATGTTAGGACGAAACTTATGGGATTTTTCCGCAAAGAAGAGTTCTACAAAAGCTCCGAAGAGGGCCCTTGTCCAATTCTGCTTGGATTTGGAATAAATTGCAAAATAGTGGTTTTTAAAGATCTCGGTCCAAATCATTGACAAAAGTCCAGATTAAGCCGAAACTCTTGGGGAGAGTCCAAAAAGTAAAAAAAATAAATAAACTACTAAGGAACTAAATAAATCCTATAGGGATTGGAATGGGGACACTAAAATAGTCCAAAATCCACTATTCCGGGCCACTTGTTGGGGATTTTTGAGATTTTCGGAGAAGGAAAAGTGACCCTAGATCACCAAAATGGAAAATTTTATTTAGTCAACTTTTTATATACGCATCAAGAAAAAAAATTTGGTTTAGTGAAATATTTTCAGAAATGCGCAGATTGAGAGATAGTCAGTTATGTTAAAAATTCTAAGTCTGGAAAAATGAGAGAAAAAGGACAAAGTTGCAGATTCCAGATAGTTGTATTTTTTTACCAGAACATCAAATTGAAATTATGAGAGTTTTTATGAATTCCCTGTTGTTATTGTTATCTATGTATAATAAAACATTTTCTCTAGTTCCTGTCATTTTTTCTTCTGTAGTTGATAGAAGTTGGCATTTCAATAAAATTACACCAATAGAGAAAATGCACAAAAAGTGGTGAAAATGGCTTTTTCAAGAAGCCATAAATTTCATCTCAGAGATCAGATTGGGGTATGAGTACAACCATCGAAAAATTGTTTCAGAGATGAATTCATCTAGGGAATCATAGTATGAATTGATGCAATGTGTCCTTCATAAATTGACAAGGAAATAATATGTATTCTAATTAATGAAATGTTTTACAATACACATGTTCTAACATTAATTATTACATGCACATTTCTTGCAGAATTAGAGGTACATAAAGAAAATTTAGTTATTATATGAGGACTGGAGTTATGGAAGATGCTCAGGGATCTTACATCCATGAGGAAGAGATCAAAGGTCTCCATGTTAGCGTGGGGAATGCTGAGACATAGTCAAATGGAAGAAGGGATAGGCAAGAGCCTGTCACTATGAGAAGCCTACATAGGGAAGTGCAGAGCTACATTGATGATAATGAAAGGATTATGAAGGCTCAGGAAGAGATACTTCATATCTTAAACATGTTGCATAAGAAAGTCAACAAGGATTCTGGCACCAAGTAAGCATCTAGTGCTAGACAAGTATCAACATATAGATCCCATATAAAAAAGGATGATCATGGAAATTATAGGTAGTCAAGAAGCATGAGAAAGAACCATCATTCTCCAAGGTATTCCACTAGAAGAAATCATGCAAGCTCAGGGCCAGGGAGAAGCCCAAGTGTGTCTCATGTTCAAAGGCAAAGAAGAAGACCTAAGGCAGACATCTTGCAGGGTGAACTCAGGAAAATCAAGCCACCTAATTTCAATGGTGAACATCGGAAATGAGAAGAGGAAGGGTCCTAACTGTAGGAAATGAAGAAATATTTCCAGTTGCATGATTACCCATCGCAGGTAGAAGCTAGAATTTTCATCTACCACTTGCAGAAAAAGGAATCCGTGTGGTGGGATCAACTTAAGCAAGCCAAGAACCTCGATGAGAAAAGAATCACATGGAGACACTTCAAAGGATGTTTCCAAGAGAATTGTTTTTTCTAGCATTAATATGAAAGAAACATGAAAGATTTCTTTGAACTCAAGTTGGGAACCATGATAATTTAGGAATATGAGAAGTGGTTCTTTGAATTGTTGAAGTATGTTGACTTCATCAAGGATGAGAAAGTCAAAATACAAAGGTTTATAAGTGGGTTACCCTCCTTCTATAGTGACAACATACAATATGATAATCCCAAGACTTTGAAGGAAACCATAAGGAGAGAAAGGCACCTTTATGAGAAAATAAAAGGAAGGCCATTGTTCCAAAATTATTGGATTGACAAGATGAAAGGGAAAAAGGATCAAAGGAAAAAAGGTTTTAAGTCACCTTTTTCAGAATAACTACCAAGCAAATCAACAAGTTGAGGAAACCCAAAATGAGCCAAAAAATGCAGATTCATTTGGGAAAAGGCCAAGGAAACAACCTATTGAATGTTGGCAATGTGAGGGAAATCAATTATATATGGAATTCCCTCACAAAGTAGAAAGAATGAGGAGTGTCCACAACATTCAAGAGGATAAAACAATGAAAGACATCTGAGGAAGCATGCTAAGGATTTATGCATCCTTGGACAACAACCAGGCAAAGTATCAATCCCCCATGATCGAAGTGGAAGGTAAGATTGACAACCAAACCATAGAAATTTTGATTGATTATGGAGATATCCATAGTTACATAAATGATAACATTGTTGAAATATTTCACTTGCAAAGAAGTAAGCATAATATATCTTGGTTAGTTCAGTTAGCCACAGGGGACTAAGAGAAAGATCAATGAGTTGGTTAAATATTTTCAAATAGACATGAATGGACTCAACACAAAGGTAGATGTAAACATCATACCATTGGGATCATATGATTGTCTAATTGGTATGGATTGGTTGGAAAAATGTCATGTTGTCTTAGAATGTTACAACAAGACAATCACATGTCTTGATGAGGAAGGGAGACAAGGAAATATTCAAGGAATTCCAAGAGTTGTAGTTGTTAGAGACATTTCAACTAAGCAGTTGAAGAAGAGATTTAGGAAGGGATGTCATATTTTTGCATCCCATATGGAGGAGGCAACCAAAGACAAAGTGGAAATCATTCATTACCATCCGGTTTTGAGAGATTTTGAAGATGTTTTTAGAGAAATTATAGGATTTCAACCAAAGAAAGACATTGATTTCTCTATTGATTTGGTGCTAGGAGTTTCCCTAGTGTCCAAGACACCATACATAATGGGTGCACTAGAATTGAAGGAGTTACAAATGAAACTTGAAGATTTGTTAAAAAAGGGGTATATATGCCTAAGTGTGTTGCCTTAAGGATCCTTGGTTTTTTTTTTTTTAAGTATGAAATCTTAAAGCTGCGTATTGATTTCATGCAGCTTAATAAGGTTACCATAAAGAATAAGTATCCTTTTCCAAGAGTTGATGATTTGTTTGACCAACTGAAAGGTGGAAGAATCTTTTAAAAGATTGATTTGAGCTCAGGTTATCATTAAGTAAGGATAAAAGAAGAAAACATCAACAAGACAACATTCGGAAAAAGATATGGGAATTATGAATTCACGATAGTGCCAATTGGGATATCAAATGCCCCAACAATTTTTATGTGCCTAATGAATGGAGTCTTCAGGGAGTACTTGGGAAATTTTTAAGAGAGCATAAATTGTATTATAAGATAATTAAGTGCATCTTTTATAAAAAAAAAATATTCACTACTTGGGGCATATAATATCAACAACGGGGATATAAGTTGATCCTGAGAAGATAGAGTCCATTCGAGGATGACCAACGCCAAAGAATGTCACAAAGATCATTCATGGGTCTTACTGGTTATTACCGAAGATTCATAAATGGGTTCTCAAGGATTGCAAGTCTGATCACTTCCTTGCAAAAGAAGGGAGTGAAATTTGAATGGACTCCTAAGTGTGAAGAGAGTTTGCAATAGTTGAAGGGTATTTTGAAAAGTGCACCAATATTAAAGATTTCATATCCAAACGAAGTTTTTTTTGTGTGCACCAATGCATTCAAGGAAGGACTCGATGGAGTTCTCAGTCAAAGGGACCATGTGGTATGCTGTGAGTCCATAAAATTAAAAGAGCATGAGAGAAATTATGCTACACATGACATGGAGTTAACAACAATTGTACATGCATTGAAAATGTGGAGGAATCATCTTATTGGTAAGAAATTCAAGCTAAGGACAAACCACTGTGGTTTGAAGCATTTGTTTGAACAACCAACACTAAATGCCAGACAAACTAGATGGCTGGAATTTCTGAGCGAACATGACTTTAAAATTAAGCATATAAAGGGCAAGGAAAATCAAGTGGCTGATGCACTCAACAAGAGAGCTCATGAAGTGCATATTGCAACCATCAACATGTAAGAGACATATCTGAAAGATAAAATCATTGAAACAAAAAATTTAGATCAACACTATGTGAAAATAAAAGAAACATTAAAACAAGGTAATTTTCAATAGAAATTTAATTATTATGAGTTGAAAGAAGACATAATTCTCATGTACAAAGGTAAGGTGTATCTGCCGAATTCTAGTGGGTTGAAAAATGTAGTGTTGAAGGAGATGCATAATGTGCCATATGCTGGGAACACAAGATATCATAAAACAATTTGATACAGGTGGATATTGGTGGCCACCCACCTTTTCCAACTTGCTCAAAACAATTTTTTGGCAATTTTGGCAATTTACTATTTTTAGCAGTTTTTAACTTCTGGGGCCATTTTGAGGGCTTAAATGAAGGTTTTTTGGGATCGAGCTTCTCAATGATAACCAAAGAATATAATTGATCCCTCTAAATGAATCTACTCGACGATACCTTTCCAATGGGCTATTGTGCACCTAAAACGAAGATCGTATGCAAAAGTTACGACCCTAGGAAGTTGATGTACTAACTTACCCAAACGAGGCCCACATGACTTTTGGTGCTTCATATCCTAAGGGTAGGTTTTTGGATGTCTAGGTTTTTTGGCATTCCTGTTTATTGTAAAAATGCCTTCATAGCCTCATTGTAATCATCTTCTTATGAATGAGCGTAGTCGTCACATCTCTTCTCAGAGATAAGCCGCCACCATTCCAACAAGCTTGTTTTCCGCTGCATTTTACAGTTTCAACTTATTTCCTTATTGAATAGAAAACTAGTTTTACCGTATCTTTGTTATTCTGTGTTAAGCATATTTTAATAATTTGTATTCATTTATTTCTTCTCATAAGATCCGGATGACAATTGTAGCAGTAAGAAGCCAATATTTTTGGCCAGGAATGAAGAAAGAAGTTGCTAATTACATAGTCAGAAGTCTAGATTGCCAAAAAGTAAAGACATAGCATAAACACCCAAGAGGTTTGCTACATGCATTTCCCATTCCAGAATGGAAGTGAAAAGTTGTCACAGTTTAGTTTATTACTAATATTCCTAGAATAGTGAAGCAACATGCTTCCATCATGGTGGTGGTGGAGAAATTGTCTAAAGCAACACATTTTATTCCGGTAAAGACTACACACAAGGTAGACAATATTGCAAATATCTACATGAAAGAAGTTGCTAGGCTACATGGGGTACCTAAGGCAATAGTTTCAGATAGATATCCAAAGTTCACATCTAATTTTTGGAAAGGTTTGTTCAAGGGATCTGGAACAAATTTAAATCTTAGTACAATGTATCATCCAGAGTCACATGGGAAAATAGAAAGGACTAACAAGATAATTGAGGACATGCTTAGAATGTATGTGATGGATCAACCATCAAAGTGGGAATATTATATTCATTTAGTTTAATTTTCCTACAACAATGGGTATCAAGTCGCATTGAAAATGAGTCAGTTTGAAGCATTGTATGGCAGAAAAGGTAACACACTAGTGAGTTGGGATAATCCAACAGACAGAGCAGTTGTTGGCCATAATTGTTAAAGGAAATAGAAGAGTAGATGATGAAGATAAAGAAGAATTTAAAATCTTCCTAGGATAGGAATAAAATTTATTCAAACAAGAACAAAATTTCTAGATATTTTAAAGTGGGATAACATGTTTTTTTGAAAGTGAAGGCAAGGAGAAGCTCGCTAAGATTAGGAATTTTCCTGAAGTTGGTAGTGAGATATTGTGGGACTTTTGAAATATTATAAAAGATAGGTCTATTTGCATACATTTTATCTTTTCCTGCATCCATGAGAGTGCATAATCTATTTCATGTGTCATTGTTAAAGAAATATGTGCATTATCCTTACCACATAAATGATTGGAATGTGAACTAGGTGGAGCATGAAGGGGATTTCTGGGTGGAACTAGTACACATCCTGGATCGAAAAGTCAAAGTGCCCAGGAAAAAATCCATAGGGATGGTAAAGGTTTAATGGACTTGCTACGGTCCTCAAGATGCTACGTGGGAGAATGAAGAAAGCATGTGGGAAAAATACCCACAAATGTTTGACAGTTTTGAAGAAAACGTAATGCAAGACTCCATTTTGAGCTGCTAAAATTATGGAACCACATCTCATAGTCCTAACTAACTACATCGGGGAATTTGATAAAATAATGGATCATTCCTTGGGTTAGTATTAATAAATGGATGGTATATCCATTGGGTTATCCTTGATAAATGAATGATGCATTCCTTGGGTCGACAAATTGAAAGGAACATGAGATTTTGGTTGGAGCTACTGCTGGAGTTGTTAAATTACATAATTCTATTTCTAAGTATTGTGATGTAAATTTAAACACACACACACACACACACACACACACACACACACACNATAGTGTAGGGCTCTTTCCCCCAAAACTTCCCTCTTACACAAAACTCATTAGTTAAAAATCACCATTAAATCATTACTCATTGTTATCATTTATAACTAGTTATATGTGAACACGTATCATCAACATATATCAATAATATATCATCACCAAGTCATCACCAAAAGGAACACAAAGAACACAAGATGTATGTACAATTTTCCTTTTATTATGGACTACAATCGTTGGGAATTTTTAGCAACAACTGAATAGAGTACAACTCTACAAAAGTACCAGCTATATAATGCAAGACTCAACTTACACCCTCAACACCAACTGAGATGAGGAAAAAATCCTCAACAAATATCAATTTGTACCATAAACAAGTGCATCAACCATGCACCAACTTGTACCAAACAACCTGTAATCAACATGTACCATAAACAAGTGCATCCAACCATGTACCAAGTATATACAAATCATGTGTAAACTACTCATCAACAATGAATCATCAATATGTACCAAAATAATCAACAATACACCTCATGTATGTGCAAACTCATCAACTGCTTGTCTCAACCATGACAAGTTTTGGGTTAGTCAACAACCCTAAATTGAAATAATCATAACTATGTACCTGTAATGAATAAAGATCTAAAACTGATACACAATGTTATTCAATTTGTTTTGTGTAATTCCTCCAGGTGTCACTACTTGGAACCTCTCAGAAAAGGAGTTATAGAAAAAATGGCATACCTTGCGGAATTTTGGCTTATTCTAGAGAACGACCTTGTAGAGCCTTCCCCACACAGAATTTTTGTTGAATCAATCTGAAACGATTACACATAATACTACAAATTGTACTCTAACCAACACATTTTGTATTACTGAATTTGGATCTGTTATGAAGAATTTATGATGTTTTTACCCAAAACACTTGTTTTAGACTAGTTTCAGGACTAGCCACAAACCCTATATTCCACAGAGTGTAACTCCAAAAATACAATGACCCACAAGATGAATTTTTTACCAAAAATACATGGATATGTTTCCTCAATTTCATATCAATCTCACGGTCTGAATCATTATAGAAAAAAATTTATTGCGGAAATGGTGAGATGACCTGTAAATAACATACCTTAGAAAGCATCATCAAAAGAATTTATCCTCCCTTGAATTCCTACCCTCTTTTCTTCACCTTCCCTCTGAAATTGGGCTTAGATATCCTTTAGTTACCTCATTCACCTATATATCTTCAATATGATCAAGTTTGATATGAAATGAGAGAGCCTTGCCTCTTATTTATACTCTCCATCTTCTAGGTCACTTAACCCATTTCTAGGCCACTTAACCTATTTCTAGCTCACTTAACCTATTTCTAGGTCACTTAACCCATTTATAGGTCACTTAACCTATTTTCCGCATTTTTAGAGTGAACCACTTTCCATAATTAGAAATTTCTCTATTACTTTATCATTTAAATATTCCTCCCGACTTTGTCACCTCACTTTATCATTTAAATAATCTTCTTTGGTTTTGTCACTTCAGTTTATTATTTAAATAATCCTTCTTGACTTTGTCACTTTACTTTATCATTTAAATAATAATTTCTTCTTTGCAAGCTCTTTGACTTCTTTGACCTTTTGGGGATTTAAGCCAACATATGAGGGTCCTCCAACTTTGCAAGGCCATAACTCTCAAACTGTGAGGAGTTATGTGACGTTCCACATACCACCAGAAATGGCATGACATGTATTATCCATATAGAATAGTCTTACCTACAAATAGATCAAAACTCATACCATTATCCATAAAAAAAACTTGTGTCCATTACCCAAACCTGGGTTCTCCAACTTCTCATGGCCATAACTCTCTAACCGTGAGGGGTTATGTGATGTTCCACATACCAACGGAAATGGAATGACAAGCACTATCCATCTAGGATAGTTTCACTGAAAAATTCACTAATATTCATCTTATTATTCCACACTCAAGCATGGGTCCTATAACCATTCTTCTAGGATAACTCAACCGTAAAGCGTCTTCCCGTGAGGGCTTTCACCATAAGGGGACCTCTTTGGAGTTCATCCATTTGTGAACCTTATCAGCCATGATAAGACTATAATGATCAATCTAACTATGCATTGTATATCAAAGAAACCACATTGAACCATCTTCATCTCTTCATCATGTATCAATGACAACTCATTGATCCATCTTCATCTATGCATGACATCATATGCATCATATACTTGACATATATCTAATCTCATCAAGGACAATACATATTACATTTGACATCAATCATCAATCAATCAATCCTTTGGCATCAATCAATCAATTGACATCAATCAATCAAACCATTGACATTGATGACAACATGATCCAACAAGTGTAACATACTCATCTCCCTGCTGGGCAATGCCACATCAAAATTTTGAATTTATGATACGATTTAATTCAATAAAACTATTATGCACATGAACAAAGTTATGCAACAAACCATAATGATTCATAAACAATAATTACGATAGATATTCCATAACAAAAAATAGATAATTACACACACAATAATTAAAGCAAAATATAAGAGACACTTATCTTATGATTAAATACCAACTACATGCAAAACTTCCAAGTTCCTCCCAACCATAGATCACACTGCTCATAATCTCAGCAGTGGGTCACCCCTGAGCTGGGGCTAAACTATACCCGGGAAAAGGAAGTCCTACACCAGTCTAAGGTTTACCAATCGACAACAATTCTTAGATTCAGGTGCCAACTCTAGCAACCAACCTACAGTCCCTCATCCCCCACATGCCTATCCCACCCTAGGAACTATGCCCCTTCTCTGCTCAATAGTCCCTTGGCTGCCCCACTTCCCTTTTGAGGCTTCAAAAACAGGCTGGATAGGGAGTCTTAGAGCCTTGTAGCTACAACTTGGAACCTTGGGAATTAATTCTCAGTAGTTCTCTCACCTGGAGAGAATTCTCATGGGCCTGGCAACCCGCTTCTTTGACCATGGGCCTGCCAACCCGCCTCTTCAACCATGTTCCTGACAACCCACCTCTTCTAGTCACTAGGTAGATACAACTTCCACATATAGGTATGGTTGTTTAATTCCACTTCATTGGTACATATGATGAAGGATTATCATCAATGATTGAATGATGGGGAGAAAGTACTAAATCCCCCCATATATTTTTTGCATGTGTTATATGTGACACTTACAACATAAGGGACTCCCTTGTCCCCAATTTTGAAACTTAGGATAAAATAAAATAATTTTATGTGACCTTAGTACTTATGAATAATACTATTTTATCCCTAAGCCTAATTCCCTTGACTTAGTCCCTAACCTTAGACTTCTAGCCCCCTTTCCCTTTCTAGTGGAGTTTATTCCCCCATCTCTTTTGTTTGGTTGGTCTGCAACAATGATGTACTTTATTAATAATATGATTATGATTTACAATTTACAATATAGGAATGTTGACCTTCATCATCTAGGATCTCTGGCCTAATAATCATATAAGCATTCTAGCCTATAATAACCTAGCTCACTAGCCTATAAAAACATATTTACATTTACAACTGGGGATCGACCTAGGGTATTACATTCCCTTACTCCTTAGTTATGCACTTTCCTTAGTGCATTATATAAAATGTACAATTCAAAATTCTTCAAAAATATCCAAGTCTTGCTATTGGCAGCTTGTTGTCTCCTTGGTGCTCTACTTTGCAAGCACTGATTCATGTATTCATACTGTAGCTAGAAATCATTTTCTCTATTCCATAGAGATGCTTCAGGAAATAATACATCTCATTGTTCCATTTGAAACACCCTCATGATTATAACTATTATGCCATAAGCACTCTTGAGTTTCCTCTTTCTTGTTGCACTCACCCTTCCAGCTCTAGTGTCTCCAACAATGTTTTTTCTTCCCAAGCATTCCAACTTTAATCAATATTATTTCATATGTATCACACACATATCGTCATTATGAGATAATATTATAAAGAATTCATTTAGAGAATCAAATTTATTTCATATGGAATTCAACTTTTCCCCAAAATATGAAATTTTGTCTCATAATTTCCGTGGTTGTTGCAATAGTAGGATGCAATCTTTCTTATGGCTTTCAACAACACTATACTCAATACCACTTTTCTTGCAATGATTCTATTAGTCTCTAATTTTTTATTTTGATTTTATGAGAAACCCTAATCCCAAACCCTTCCTACCTGCACTTCATTATTTGCTTCCATTTGATTTTAATCATTGTTTTTAGCTTGTTATGGTTTGCATTTCAGCTTTTTGAATAATTTCTTTAAGTTTGGAGTTTTAAGACATGGTTTTAAATGATGTGTCACTTCATATGCCTGTTTGAACTTTACAAATTCAAATTCTGCTAAGTCATTAATAGCGCTACTGGAATAGCATTATTCCCGTAGTGAAAATATAATCATGCCTTAATATGTGCCCGTCACCCATATATCATTATGATGAAACAGATCGTGGATTGAGAGTTCGCATGTGTCCCACAATAGCTTTGGAATCATTTTATGATTCAAACCGTTTCATGATCGGATTTCTCTGTACCCGCAAAGGACCCATTACAAATCGTCCAATTCTCAACAATCATTATTTGAACTTGTCATTCTATGTCTAATTTTGCTGAATTTTAGGCACATGTATTTTCTCAGAAGAACAGTTATATACTAATAGATTATAGGTGGCAAATTCAGAATCCGAATTGTGCTAGTTATAGCATTGTGTTTTTATGGCACCTGAGAGGAGCAGACAGGTAGTCAGATTAGAACTCGAGGGTGTTGAACTCCTCAAAGCTTATCCTCAGATGGCTCAAAGGTTTAGAGATACTGGGTGGTTTGAATTCCTTACCACTTTCCAAGGTTATGCCGAGCAGGTCTCTATGGAGTTTTCACTGAACTTTGATGGTCACGAAGTGGAGATTGGGAATATGCTGATGCTGGTGACAGAACAGACAATTGCCAAAGCTTGCAGATTGGTGGTTGGAGGAGAAATATGGTGGAAGAAAGAGCATGTGGTTACAAAGTTTGTCAATCAGTTCCTACTTCCAGATAAGCAAAATCCGAATTGGAGAAGGGGAGTTCCTCGCAGCTGGATTAGACCTGAATGGCACACTACTCTGATCGTTATCCACAGGTACGTCACCTGCGAAGGTAGATTCTCACTAGTCTATATCTACCACATTAGGATATTAATGCATCTAAATGGCGATTATACCTTAAATCTGCCTTAATTTCTACTCAAAATCTTGACAAAGATGTCAAAGAGAGTGCAATCACTCTCCACCAATGCAAAGAGTAGCCTGTTTCATCAAGTCTTAATTAAGAATTTAGTTGTGTCTTCTTTGAGAGAATTACAGAAACCTTGGAGATGCCTCATGCAATCCTTAAATCCTAACACACAGTCCATCAAACAGAAGAGAGGCAAAGGAAAAAAGACTATTACACAGAAACAAAATATTTCAATTGATGAAACGCCTGTTAAAGAAGAAATGCCTGATATCAGGGTGACGAGGAATAACAAAGGTAAAAGACCTAAGTTGGATCCAGAAATTGAAATGTTTTCTGAGGAAGATGTTAAAGGGGAAGAAGATTTTGATATTCAAGCTACAGTCAAGTACAAATCACCATCAACCAGTAAAAGGGGTGCTGCAGTCAAAAAGACAAAGGATAAAGGTGTGTTTGCATCTCAAAAACCTAGAAGGAATTCTACTAGGGTTACCAACAAGTACAGGTTGAAGTCTAAAGCCATGTTTAATCCATCGATCAAAGAAGAAAACATCATAGTTATAGAAGATCACTCTGAAGATGTTGAAGCAGGTACCAGGAAAAAGGCAAAAGGAACTCCATTGCATAATAAACTAGCAAAGAAAGGTAAATAGATTGTTTCATCATCTACAAGACCTGTAACACGAGCTACAACCATATTGGCAAAATCTAAAGAAATTGCTAATGGTATTAGTGAGATTCCTGAGAATAAAAAGGGTTACCTTGTAGACTCAAATCACATATCAGATATGCCTAAAGCCATGGATTCAACAAGTTTTGATGAAGAACATAGTACAGGATTGGTTTCTAAATACCAAGTTAAATCAAGAGAACCCAAGGTTGCCTTAAATCTGAATGAGCCTACACCTTTTGAAGAGTTCCCCGAATTTGAGGTTAAAATAAAAAATGATAAAAAAGGATCAAGGAACTCCAGAAGACAGTGAGATAGTTGAAGAAAGAAAAGGCACATATAGAACAATGGAATGCTTGTTAGCAAGAAAGGATTCAAGGTTTCAAAAAGAAGAAAAAAGAGCAAAGGACATTTCTCAAAGAACTCAGAGAAATAAACTTCAGACTCTATTGGCACAATGTCGTGCTTACCACAAAGCTCAAATAGAAAACTGCTAAAGCTACTGCTATTATTATATCCTAAAGGTTTCATGAAGATTGCTACAATCATAATTTTGTTGTTTTCCAGGAAATATGGTAGTGTCTACTCGTTTTTGTCTTATGAAATGCAAAGACCTAGAACTGTATGAATAGATCAAACTAATCCCTGTTTTGTAGAATCAAATGTAATGCTGGAAAGATCATACAATATCAAGATGTTGAGCAATGATCTATTTTTTGATTGTAAAAGCTATTTTTGAGTTAAATTCCCTACTAGATAGATACTATTCGGATCTAGTCATTAAGAGTACAGTAGATGATAGGATCTGGAGGTTTATGGATGGTTTAAATAGGCAGAGGAAAGACTCTGTTCTGGTCGAAAAATTGGAGATCCAAAGGATTTATTCTGAAACTCCTTATAAGGAATTATTATTCTATTTGACACTTAATAACAAAGGCATATGAATGGTTAGAAACTCTTTTCTACTTTGTTTTCTTTCTTCATGCTTGGAATTCATTATTCATATTGCAATGCATTTGTTTCTTGATTGTTAATTAATACAATTAAAAATTTACTGTGGAAATTAGTTTCAAGTTTTGATATCAAGTTGATGGTCTTGTTTCTTTATGATATTCTGAGACAAGGATTTATGTGAAGTTCACAAATTGGAATCTTCCTCCTCTCTTTTATTATTGGTATAATTCATCTATGTGACTACCTTTTAACCAGTCAATGGGATATGCTATGTTTTGATTGTGATTTTCATGTTATGCTATACTCTTGAGCTAGTTTTCATCCACCTTACTCAAAAAACCAAATCATAAAAACCTTTAAAACACTTTGCAATAAATTGATGATGCCCTAGATTGCACCCTCTCATAGTCAGTGCAACTTTAGGGACCAACATTTTTGATGCTGTTGTCGGGGTCGAAGAAACGAAGATATCTTCCCCGGGGAAATGACAAGATAAGATTCAGATCTTGATGGTGAACAATATTTTGGACATTATTTAAGACTGTGATTATTCTCCTGGTGACTCCTCTGTCGTAATTCTGGCTCCTAAAAGAGAAGGTAAAGGACCTAAAATTCCTCTAACTTCTTCATCATCTACTAAGAGAATAGTAACTAGGAAAAATCTAGATCTTGAGCCTGTTGCAACAGTTCCAGATCCTGAAAAGTTACTAAGAAAACCTAAAGTTCTTTCTGGACAGTCTTCACTCTCAAAGGAAAAATTGTCTTCAGAAAGTTCTCAAGGACAATCCTCTAAAATCACTAAAAACCAAGTAGATGAAGAGGTGAATCCTAAAAGTGAAATTAAACTTGTTATTGAGCCTGCTACAGTTTCATTCCCTTCAACTATCTCAGAATTGAATCTAGAATAGTGGAAGTTACTTACTAAACTCATTAAACAGGAATATTCAGACACCTTGGCTGTGAATGAAACTTTGAGAGGTCACAACAAAGATATTAAGAGTGAACTAGAGACACCTTCGTCATCTCTTGGATCTCTCTCATTTGAGGATTTTAAATCACATTTTTGTTTTGTTTGAGAATCCTCTGTTTCTTAGCCCATCATTTGATCATAGTCCAGAAGATAAATCCTTATCTGCTAAATATCAAGACTCAATGATAGTATAGTTAAGTTGTAATACACAAGGGACATTTTCACCTCCAACATCACCAATCTTGCTTACTCCCAAAACACCAAAAATAGCTAATATGGCTGAAGACAGAATGGATGAAATCGCTGTAGCAAGGTATGCCCCTTTGGTTCTTCCATAAGTCATGTTTTCCTTTCCACCAAATGATTATATGAGATACTTTCCTAGATTCAATGGAGATGGAGCAGTTACTATTGAAGAGCATTTGAGTTCATTTTATAGTTTTGTAGATAATTTCAATGTAGAGCATGTTGATGTGTGGATGAGATTATTCATGTAGAGTCTAAATGGGGAAGCAAGAAAGTGGTTCAAGAGTTTGCCTTCTAATTCAATTGCTGATATTGTAGCCTTAGATGATGCCTTTCTTAAACACTGGGCAGACAAGAAAGAATTTTTATACTACATTATCGAATTCAGTTCTTTAAGGAGGAAACAAGGTGAATCAATACCTGATTTTACCAAAAGGTTCAACCAGATGTATGGTAAAATTCCAGAGGAGATTAAACCTTCAGAGACGTCAGCTAAAATTACTTTTTCCAATGCATTCGATGCCAAATTTTCCTTGTTTCTTAGAGAAAGAAGAACTACTACCCTCAGCCTGATGCAAGATGTTGTTATCGAGTTAGAATCAAACATATTAGCAACAGACAAATTGAAGTCTAGAAGTGATAGAGATAGGAAAAAGTGAAAGGAAGAGTTGCCTTCATCTTCTAATTCAACATCTAATTCTAAGATGGATGAAATGGCTAAGATGCTGAAAACTCTGACATTTGAAATGGCAAGGTTGAAGATGGAACAAAAACAACCCAGTAGACCTGCACAGGAGAGTGGATATAGAAATCCAAATCAGTTCAAGAGGCCAAACAATACACCTCAAATCTTACCAAGAGAAATAAAAAACCAAGATGACCAAAAGGTTTTGCCTCCTTTTTAGAATAATGCAGTAGATGAGGAGGAGGACGAAGATGATACAAAAGAAGACCCTGTAGTTCATCTGAATGATTCTGAATCATCTCCTATACACGTGACACATCAGGATTATGAAGATGCTTTGATTGCACACCAGTTTGAGGAAGGGGATGCAGATGAGATCATCCAAAAGGAACCTAAAAGGAAAAAATACAATCTCAGATCTGGTTCAAATGCACCTAAAGTAGATACACTTGTTTCCACAAAGAAGGCCAGTACTCTAGTTAAAGCAGGAATTATCAAAGGAAGTCCCAAGATTCAAGATGATCAACCATTGAAACAACCTGCCAAGGATAGTACTATTGACATAAAGGAACCAGACATAAACGTTTATTCTTTTAGTTTAAAACACGAAATCAACAAAATCAAGATTTCAATGCCATTATTAGAACTCATGAAAACATAACCCTTCAGAAAGACTGTCCTCAAGGCTCTACAGGCTCCAGCTCAAGTCACCTTTTTAGATACAATCAATCTAGAGGATGAAAACCTTTCTATAACTATTGGACCTCACATTGAATACATAATTGATGCCTCTCCACGATTCTACATTTCATTAAATGTCCATGACAAGATATTTCACAACTGCCTAATGGATTCTGGTGCCTCACATAATGTCATGCCTAAGGTGGTGATGGAAGAATTAGGGTTGGACATTACTAGACCATATCATGATCTCTATTCTTTTGATTGCAAGAAAGTCAAATGCCTTGGAGTTATGAAATATGTGGTTGTTACTCTTTCCCAGTTACCTATGAAAAGTGTGGTATTAGAAGTTATTGTGGCTGACATACCACCAAAATTTGGAATGCTTCTTTCAAGATCTTGGGCCAAGAAGGTAGATGGTAATATACAGATGGACCTTAGCTATGCAACCATACCTGTTTTTGGTGGGGAACAATGAAGATTATACAGAGAAGTAAGACTAGCTTATTTGGTAAGTGATCATAATAATCCCACTAATCATCCTATATATGCTATAGAAAATGATCTTGGTTCTTCTATTTTTCTTATGAGTGATGAGATGGCAGAAGTATTAGTCAAAAAGACAACAACTGCAGTTGGAGACAGTAAAGACAATTTTGTTTGGAAAATGTATTTTGATGGAGCATGTTCTAAATAAGGTTCTGGAGATAGGTTTGTCTTCATTTCCCCTACCAAGGAGGTTATTCCTATGTCATATAAATGTTAATTTGACACCACCAATAACATCAGTGAGTATGAAGCCTTGCTGTTAGGTTTGAAAGATACTAAAGATATGGGTATATATAAGTTGTATGTTTTTGGAGACTCAGAACTTATTATTCACCAGATCAAGAATATATATGAAACCAAACAATAAAGGTTGAAACAATATAGAAATGAGGTGTGGGATTATGTGGATAATTTCTTTTTGGCATTCAATATTACTTTTGTGCACAAAAATTTAAATCAACAGGCTGACTCTTTGGCACTTGTAGCTAACAACTTTAAAACTCCAATGTTTCCTAATCTAAAGTTTGAAGTTGAGGTCAGACACAGACCCTCAATACCGGATAATATAAAACATTGGCAGGTTTTTAAAGACGATGAGGAAATTCAAAGATTTTTGAAAACTATTGAAGAGTTTTCTAACATTTCAATAGATCAAGATGAAAAAAATGGTGAAGCAGAAATACATGTTGCAGAAGTCCTTCAAGATACTATTGCTGGCCACAAAATCATTGAACTGAAGACAAACCATCTACCCAAAGGTTTGGTTCCACTAGAGAGGTTGTTCGATCACAATGATGTTTCCAGGAAGTCTGTTATCCAAACAGAAGAAACAAATGTAGTGGACTGTGACATTAGTCCGGATGAAAACCCCAGGTTGGTCAAAATATCTAGAAAACTGTAACAAAAACAAAAAGAAGCATATGTTGAATTGATGAAACAATATTCAGATATATTTTCCTAGTCTTATGAATATATGAAAGTGTTTGATACAAAAATTATTCAGCACAAAATTCCTCTAAAACCTAGATCAAAACCCGTTAAGCAAAAGTTTAGGCAATTTAATCCTTTACTGTTACCTATAATAGAAAAGGAGCTGAAAAGGTTGCTAGAAGCAAAAATCATAGTGCCACCAAGATAATCAGAATGGGTAGCCAACCTTGTACCTGGTAGGAAGAAGAACGGAGATATAAGGCTCTGTGTGGACTTCAAGAACTTAAACATGTGCTCTTTGAAAGACAATTATCCATTACCAAAAATGGATTATATCTTACAAAGAGTTGTTGGTGCAAAGAGGATCTCTATGCTTGATGGATACTCAGGGTACAATCAAATATCAGTAGTGGAAGAGGACAAAAAGAAAACAACTTTTACCACTCCTTGGGGCACTTTTATGTATGAAAAGATGCCCTTCGGATTGATGAACACAGGAGCCACATTCCAAAGCGCTATGGACATTGCTTTCATTGGTGAGAAAGACAGGTTTGTGGTTATTTATCTTGATGACATCACTATATTTTCAGCATCTGACGAAGAACATTTACAACACTTGAAGAAGACTTTTGAGAAGTGCAGGAGGTATGGTATATCACTTAATCCCAAAAACTCATGGAGGAAGGAAAGATTTTAGGACACATCGTTTCACCTGAAGCTATTAAAATAGATCCTGAAAGAGTAAAGGCTATCCAACAAATAGACATTATGAGAAACAAAAGGTCTATTCAGTCCTTCATTGGTAAAATAATTTTTTTAAGGAGGTTTATACCTAACTTGGCAGAGATTATCAAGTACATTACTGACATGTTGAAAAAGGATGCATAAATTAAGTGGATACAAGAAGCAAAAGAATCCTTTGAAAGGATCAAGCAGGCTATTGGTCAGGCACCTGTTCTAATTACCCTAGATTACTCCAAAGAATTGATGATTTTTTCATTTGCATCAGAAAATACCATAGTTGTCATTCTTTTGCAAAGAAATGAGAAAGGATACAAGCAACCCATCTCCTTCTTTAGCAAAACAGGCCTATGCCTTGGTAAAGGCTATGAAATCCTTCAGAGTATATGTTCTTCAATCTAAGATTAGAGCTTATGTCCCAAGTAGTGCAGTCAAAGAAATATTGGTTCAACTTGATTGTGAATGAAAGGGAGGGAAATGGATAACAAAAATATAGGAGTATGATCTCACCATAAAGCCTACTCAGCTGGTAAAAGGACAAGGCCTTGCCAAATTAATGACATAATATAATTGCAAAGCAATTGGGTTGTACCATCTTTCAGACAAGACACATGATTCTTCTTTCCAGATTGAAGAAACAAATTCACAGGTAAACAACAAGTATGTTTCTTGACCATGGTACAAAGATATTGTATTTTTTTTGATGAACTTTAAATCTCCCCCAGAGTTGGATAAATCAAAATTTAGATCATTAAAGTTAAGGGCAATAAAGTACTGCATTGTTGATCAGACCCTATTCTGGAAAGACCCTAATGGTTTTCTATTGAGGTGTGTTGATGAAAAAGAATCTAAATTTTTTTCTCATGATCTGCATCATGGTGTGTGCAGAGGCCATCATCATTGGAAGGCTACTTCCTTCAATATTCTTAGGATAGGCTATTACTAGCCAGTTCTATTCTCAGATAGTTTTTCTCAGGTCAGGGCATGTGAACCCTGTCATAAATTTGCTGGAAAGAAGAAACTTATATCTTTGCCTCTAAAACCAATCATCACCCATGGACCTTTTCAACAGTGGGGATTGGACTTCATCGAAGAGATTAATCCATCATCTTCAAGATAACATAGATGGATTCTTACAGCCACAGATTATTTTACGAAGTGGATCGAAGCAATACAGACTCAGAATACAACATACAAGGTAATCATGGAATTTCTAGAAGGATATATTTTTTCCAGGTTTGGTTGTACTAAAAAACTAGTCACTGATAATGCACAGGCTTTTAAATCAAATTCCATGATTGAATTCTGCAATAAGTATAGTATCAAATTGGCTCATTCTACTCCCTACTTACCCCAAGGGAACGGATTGGCAGAATCTTCCAATAAGACTCTGATAAGGATTATCAAAAAATTATTGGCAGAAAATAAAAAATCATGGGATTCCAAGTTAAAGTTTTTCCTTTGGGCTGATCGTATCAGCAACAAGAAGTCTATTGGGATATCTCCTTTCCATATGGTATATGGGACATAAGCTATTCTTCCAACTCAATTGGGCCTGCCAGTTTTAAATTTTCTACAAGAAGAGTTAGAAGAACCCAATGATGTCCAAAGGGGAATTTTTCAGATGATTGAAGTTCAATAGGTCAGAGAACAGATGAATCAGAAAGCTGCTGCTCACCAGAGAAAAGTCAAGGCTACATTTGATAAGGGAGCTAAGAAAGATATTTTCAATGAGGGAGATTTGGTGTTAAGGTGGGATGCCAAGAGAGAGGATAAAGCAAAACATGGTAATTTAGATAACTTATGGTATGGTCCTTTCAGAATAGCTAAGGTAATGAACAATAACACTTTTCTCATGCATAATTTGGACAACACAAAAACTTTTGGAGGCCCAGTGAATGGGAGGTTCTTGAAGCATTATTTTCTCTAATGACTCATCAGGTTTTCAGTTAGTACAGTAGGTTTTGTTTTCAATAAAGACTCCATATACCCAATGGACTTGTTTTTACAGTTATGTTGCGAATAAAAGACTGACAGATGTAGGGAGATCAATGAATCAAAAATAAAGGAAAAGGCATTGGTCTGCAGTTCTTGGAGCCTATTATCAAAACTCCATCCCCAGAAGGAGCCAGTGTTAGTCTCTATTTTTTTCTTTTGATTTTGTGAGAAACCCTAATCCCAAACCCTTCCTACCTGCACTTCATTATCTGCTTCCATTTGATTTAATCATTGTTTTTAGCTTGTTATGGTTTGCATTTCAACTTTTTTAATAATTTCTTTAAGTTTGGAGTTTTAAGACATGGTTTTGAATGATGTGTCACTTCATATGCCTATTTGAACTTTACAAATTCAAATTATGCTAAGTCATTAATAGTGCTACTGGAATAGCATTATTTCCGTAGCGCAAAGATAATCATGCCTTAATATGCGCCCGTCACCCAGATTTCGTTATGAGACACAGATCATGGATTGGGAGTTCGCATGTGTCCCACAATATCTTTGGAATCATTTTATGATTCAAACCGTTACATGATCGGATTTATCTGTACCTGCAAAGGACCCATTTCAAATCGTCCAATTCTCAATGATCATTATTTGAACTTGTCATTCTATGTCTGATTTTGCTGAATTTTAGGTGCAGGTATTTTCTCAGAAGAACAATTATATACTAACAGATTGCAGGTGGAAAATTCAAAATCTGAATCGTGCAAGTTATAGCATTGTGTTTTGATGGTGCCTAAGAGGAGTGGATAGGTAGTCATATTAGAACCCAATGGTGTTGAACTCCGCGAAGCTTATCCTCAGATGGCTCAAAGGTTCAGAGATGCCGGGTGGTTTGAATTCCTTACCACTTTCCAAGGTTATGACGAGAAATTCTCTATGGAGTTTTCACTGAACTTTGATGGTCACGAAGTGGAGATTGGGAATATGCTGATGTTGGTGACAAAACTCACAATTGCCAAAGCTTGCAGATTGGTGGTTGGAGGAGAAAGATGGTGGAAGAAAGAGCACTTGGTTATAGAGTTTGTCAATCAACTCCTGCTTCCAGATAAGAAAAATCTGAATAGGAGAAGGGGAGTTCCTCGCAGCTGGATTAGACCTAAATGGCACACTGCTCTGATTGTTATCCATAGGTATATCACCTACGGAGGCAGATTATCATTAGTCTATATCTACCACATTAGGATATTAATGCATCTAAATGGCAATTATCCCTTAAATCTGCCTTACTTTCTACTCAAAATCTTGACAAAGATGTCAAAGAGAGTGCAGTCACTCTCCACCAATGCAAAGAACAACCTGTTTCATCAAGTCTTAATTAAGAATTTAGTTGTGTCTGCTTTGAGAGAATTACAAAATCCCTGGAGCTGGCTCATGCAATCCTTAAATCCTAACACACAGTCCATTAAACATAAGAGAGGTAAAGGAAAAAAGACTGTTACACAGAAACAAAATATTTCAATTGATGAAACCCTTGTTAAAGAAGAAATGCCTGATATTAGGGTGACAAGGAATAACAGAGGTAAAATACCTAAGTTGGATCCAAAAATCGAAATGTTTTCTAAGGAATATGTTAAAGCGAAAGAAGATTCAGATGGAGATTTTGATATTCAAATTACAGTAAAGTACGAATCACCATCAACCAGTAAAAAGGGTATTGCAGTCAAAAGGACAAAGGATAAAGGTGTGCCTGTGTCTCAAAAACCTAGAAGGAATTCTACTAGGGTTACCAACAAGTACAGGTTGAATTCTAAGGCCATGTTTA
Source organism: Picea engelmannii (assembly GCA_009831015.1). NCBI lineage: Eukaryota > Viridiplantae > Streptophyta > Pinopsida > Pinales > Pinaceae > Picea > Picea engelmannii. Next base: position 480,737 of record ML776649.1, on the reverse strand, counting down.
ATCCATCGATCAAAGAAGAAAACATCATAGTTATAGAAGATCACTCTGAAGATGCTGAAGCAGGTACTAGGAAAAAGGCAAAAGGAACTCCATTGCATAAGAAACCAACAAAGAAAGGTAAATAGATTGTTACATCATCTACAGGACCTGTAATGAGAGCTACAACCAGATTGCCAAAAGCTAAAGAAATTGCTAAAGGTATCAGTGAGATTTATGAGAATAAAAAGGGTTACCTTGTAGAATCAGATCACATATCAGATATGCCTGAAGCCATGGATTTAGCAAGTTCTGATGAAGAACATAGCTCAAGATTGGTTGCTAAATACTAAGTTAAATCGAGAGAACCTAGGGTTGCATTAAATTTGAATGAGCCTGCACCTTCTGAAGAGTTCCTCGAATTCAAGGTTAAAATTAGAACTGATAAAGAAAGGATCAAGGAACCCCAGAAGACAATGGGACAGTTGAAGAAAGAAAAGGCACATATAGAATAATGGAATTCTCTTCAACAAGAAAGGATTCAAGGTTTCAAAAAGAAGAAAAAATATAAAAGGGTGTTTCTCAAAGAACTTAGAGAAATAAACTTCAGACTCTATTGGCAAAATGTCGTGCTTACCAGAAAGCTCAAATAGAAAACTGCTAAAGCTACTACTGTTATTATATCCTAAAGGTTTCATGAAGATTGCTACAGTCATAATTTTGTTGTTTGCCAGGAAATATGGCAGTGTCTACTCATTTTTGGCTTGTGAAATGCAAAGACCTCGAACTGTATGACTAGATCAAACTAATTGTTGTTTTGTAGAATCAAATGTAATGCTGGAAAGATCATACAATATCAAGTTGTTGAGAAATGATCTATTTTGGGATTGTAAAATCTCTTTTTGAGCTAACTTCCCTAGTAGATAGATACTATTTGGATCTAGTCATTAAGAGTACAGTAGATGATAGGATCTGGAGGTTTATGGATGGTTTAAATAGGCAGAGGTAAGACTCTATTATGGTCGAAAAATTGGAGATCCAAAGGACTTATTCTGAAACTCCTTGTAAGGAACTATTATTCTATTTGCTACTTAATAGAAAAGGCATATGGATGGGTAGACACTCTTTTCTACTATGTTTTCTTTCTTCATGCTTGAAATTCATTATTCAGATTGCAATGCATTTGCTTCTTGATTGTTAATTAATACAGTGAAAAATTTGCGGTGGAAATTATTTTCAATTTTGATATCAAGCTGATGGTCTTGTTTCTTTATGATATTATGAGACAAGGATTTATGTGAAGTTGACAAATTGGAAGCTTCCTCCTCTCTTTTATTATTGGTCTAATTCATCTATGTGACTACCTTTTAACCAATCAATGGGATATGCTATGTTTTGATTGTGATTTTCATGTTATGCTATACTCTTGAGCCAATTTTCAACCACCTTACTCAAAAAACCAAATCATAAAAACCTTTAAAACACTTTGCAATAAATTGATGATGCCCTAGCTTGCACCCTCTCATAGTCAATGCAACTTTAGGGACCAACAACTTCCATCTTTCATTCAACCAACAGATTATCAGTATTTCCTGGACAATATACTTTCATTTCAATATGTACCAAAATCTTACAAGGTGATCTTAGAATTGTCTACACTTAACAATTCAATCACAACTATCAAACAATTTATTAAATATAATGAATTATCACTCTCTACATAGAAATTTTCAACAATTATACTTTCCTTTTTCCTATCAATTATTACTCTGTTTCCTGAACATTAATTTCCTGTAGTCAATGCTCATGTGACTACTTGACTTGCAACTTTCCTATTGCAATGTCTAACAACTCTTGAAATGTTCTCAATTCCATGAGTTAGTAATAGTTGTAACATTTCAACTGTTGGTATAATTATTTCCATTAAAGAACATCTATGCATGCATTCACAAAACACATTCAACAAATGCATTCAAGTATAAAAATCCTATCATGCATAGGTGCAACTCTACCACTTACTATGCATGAGTGCAAATCTCAATGCACCTTTGCATTGATTTTCAAAATGCTCTATATCTAGTCATGTATCTCACCATTGGTAAATTGGAATGTCTGGAAAATCCCTTAACACTTTTTCCATACACTTCCTATTGTGTGATGAACTATTTGGATGCCTTCCTTTTCTACCCAAACACTACACCAAGAATACAATTATGCGGTGTTCATTAGTGTTAGAAAAAAGGTTGTAGTCCAAACATTATTTAGAAGTAGGAAGTTCATTGGATATTTGTGTGGTACATAGCCTTTCCATAACCAAGCATGTCATGGTCTCATACATGAATAGATTTTTTGGCATCCATTCCTATAAGAGTGCCATCCCCTTTATTGGTTTGGTTATTACCTCATAGCCAAATTAACATGACATGCTACTTTGTCATTATATGCATTCAAAAGCTAAGAAGATTTGATAATTATTATAGGCCTACATCCTTTACCACACCTAGTGGTATCTTATTCCCATTAATGCATTGAAATAATACAATAATGTGATAAAATAAACTTTGGTTGAGGAAATTCTTACCAAAATTTCCTTTAGCAATTATGCAATAAAATCACTTAAAACTCATACCTGCTTGGTTGCCATTAAATAAATTTAATGCTACCTAGATAGATGGTATTAGTAGGAGCTTCCTTCATATGGATGTCTTCCATATGGAATGGCATCATCAACAACACTTTCAATCATGCAATAAACTCCTTCCTAGCATAACAACCAACATTAGAAACATTCATAATCTTATTTATAACAATAGAATACTCCTAGTATTTAACATATTATGTACATATTAACAAAATACATTCACTAATGCATGTTATATGTACTAATACTGCTTCACCAGTATGCTCATAAATGCATATGCATTCCATTTTCTGTACTATGTATGGTTGTCCACCAAGACATACATAATTTCAACTACAATAGTTGTAGCAACCTCTTTCTTCCTGTAAAAATTTCCTTGTTGTTCCTGGCTGTACTTAAGTCTCAATGGATTCCTGCATCCATTTTTTTCTCTCACTATAATCAATGCACATCGTTATTTCTTCCCTGAGCACTTTTCTAGCCAAATCACTCTTGGCTACTTTTTCATTTCCAACCAAATAATATGTTGATATTAAATTTCAACATTCATCATTTTATGGATCCCTTTGACCCAACACATACTTGGCCAAATTACATTTCTAGCCATACTCTCTTATTTGAATTTATATCTTCAATCTCCATTTACTTTTCCATACCAAGCTGGTTCAACCTTTCCTTGACTGAACACTTCAACAGTTGTGGTTGCTTGAACCATTCTTTTCTCGTTTCTTGGCCATTTGGTTTTAACTTGACTTGCATAGTCAATTTCAACATGTTGCAATGCTACAGAATGTCTTCTTTTCCAGCTGCATAGAATTAACTGGAAGGAGTTAGCATTGCTCTTACTTTCCATCATAGATTCCAGTGATAGTTTCCACCTTTGGAATGTCACTTATGGATCTGTTCCACTTGATATAGATTCGCCTTAGATTTATTTATTTTGCATTCTATACCAAGCATATAATCATTTTATTCTTCTTTGTTCCTTATTAATATCCCTTCAAAAACCTTGTTTCCACTATACTAAGATGTTCAAGGACACAAATCCATCTTAGAATCCTTCTTCCTTGTGTGGAAAACCCTTAGAACCTGATTTCATTTCTCTGGATCCAATCTGCTCATGAACCTATTGAGACTTCTCATCTTACAAGCTATTCATTACTTCACCGGTGAAGTTCTAACATTCACACCATGATTCCATTGCACTACTATGATAAACATCATCCTCTCAATGTATTACTTTATCTATTCATTGACACCTTTTATAGTGAATGGATCTTCACTACTTCAATTAGTAAATATTTCATTCTTGTTCCCTAATTACACTCTAATTAGCATCAATGTATTTCTTGTAATAACTTCCTTCACACATAAATTTTATCTCCTTGGCTTCTGAAGCCTTCATGGTTGCACTTAGAATCATAACTCCACACACTTCAGTCTTGGCCTTTGATCATTTTGTGAGAGATTCGTGTCACAACATTCTTGTTATCACTCTGTAAATTTGTTCGGCTGATAAAAAAATGACAGAGGTAACCTACAAACCAAATTTAGAGTAGGGTATTAGCCTTCTCAGCTCAGATAGGGCTCTCTCGTGTCACTTGGTGTTTCTTTGTTAATCGATATCTAGGTTTGTTGTTTTGTTTTTTTTTTTATAAATTTACTAGCAAGGAAGGGGAGGGACACTTAGGGCTATGGAGTCAAAATTATGAAAAAAGAATAGGAACACTGACTGGTCAGTAGAACTCTCTAGAGGATAAAGGCTAAATGAGGTGATGAATCTGAGTTATAATTTGTAATTTGCAGAGTGTAAGAATAAAGGAGAAAAGAAGTAACTACATCAGATCATTAGTGAAATGAATTCTGAATTAGCTATGAAGAAACTTAGACAATTTAAATTTCTTAAGCCAAGAGAATCATAAGATGAATTCTGAGCCTTTAAACTATCCAATTTAAACATAAGACAATGCTAATGGAATTAGAAACAAAGGAAATACATACAAAGAGAGAAGACAAAACTCATATCACCACCATTAGAATCTTTTCATGGAGACTTCAAAGACTTATGCATATGTATTCTATTTAGCTTCAGAAAATTACACTTGAGTTCAAAATAACTAGAATTGTGCCCTTGCACTTCTGCCAACATTAATACATTTGGAACTTCTAATACTTATACAATTCGAGTTCCTTTAGTGTGCAACAAATTACAATAACTGAAATGAAACATTTCATCTTCTAAAAATGATTACAATAATTAAAAATGACAGTTTTGGTATGAAACCAATTACAATAATGAGCAAGAAAATGTTTGGTAATTCAGATTCTAGCTCCTCTGATGATTCAGATCCTTCCTCTGCCACATTCTCTTTGAAATTTTACTTTTACTCTTTCAAATCTAATTTCATTTATCCATATTCTCCTTAAATATTTGGGAATAATATATTTGAATAAAAATAATTCCCAAATATTTTTTTATCTTGTAGAATTAAATTTCCATATTTTAACTCATGCCCCTGGTTTTGAAAAACCATTTATTGCTTTCTTCCCGTGGTTTTAAAACCATGTCTTATTGTTGGCACAAGGGAAGACCCAAGGTTCATCTCTAATAGCGCACCAACAAGCCCTAACTACTGACCCTTTTGGCAACACCAGCGAAGCAGATGCAGTCTCACCTGAAGTAGCAATAGGGGGTTGTAGGACACAGGTGTCTATAACTAGAGGAAATGCAAAGTGAATCCAATACAACAAGAACACAACATCTAGATATCATTTACCAGCTTAAACCTACTTCACAGAGTATGTCTCAGATCTAGCATAATAATGCAATAACAGAGTAATCATAAGACAAAGAACACAACATGAACCACAGAACAAAAAGATATGTGTGGTTCACCCTCTCCCTAGGTCTACGTTCACAGAACTGTGATTTTTGATATTACATAAAACATATAGTTCTATCTGCGCTCTTAGGTTGTAGATCTCTCTTTCTTATTCTCTTCTCCTCTGCCCTCCCTATGCACCCATCTACAGGGTTGATCTTCGCACCCAGCTGAATATCTTACAATACCAGAAGGATCCAACACAAAACACTTCTCTCTCTCACAACAGTAATCTCTCATAACATCGACTAACTCAGAATGAATCTCCTTGACCAACCCATCCCAGGTCCTCTTGACCTTTATTTATACTTTACAATAGCTCACCGACAACCTTAGGCTGAAACTTAGGTGTCAAAACCCTAAATACCAAAACCCTAGGTCAACTTGACCCACATTTCTAGGGCTTCGCTAGCGTGTCTTTTCTTCCTTCCCACAAGGTGCTCCAATGCATCCAATGGTGGATTATTTAGCTTGCTAAGTTGTCCATGATCCATTTTCCTTTCTTATTTGTCTTCCTCGATCTCCTCGTCCAACGAATTTCTTTCTCGAACTTCGCTCTGTCTTTTCTGCTCTTTTGCTTACTTCGACCCAGTATCAATCACTATGTCTTCCGCGTAGTTCACATTTTATCTTTCCTTCCATAATCATTTCTTACTTCCATAACCAAGGGCCGACAGGCCCCCAATACTCACCTGTGACTTGTCCCAAGGCACTTCAGATCTAAACTCTCTGTTTTACTTTGATTTCAGACTGCACAGTGCAGTCTGTGCTTTCTTCTCTATTCCTCCCCACTATGTACAGACTGTCTTTTCTGTGTCTGGTACCCATTTTCAACTACACCTGGTACCTAGACCCTTCTTCTTCTATTTTTATAGATAGCTATGGGGTAGCTGGTTTTCATAGTACAATTTCAACCAGCTCCCATTCACCAATCCTTCCTTCCATTCTCCATTCAAAGTCTGCTACTGCGCAACTCCTCCTTCTGTGACATAGACAACCTCATATGGCCCCAAACAATGTGTTATGAACTTCCCTGGGTGCTTGATGAACTTGCTATCATATACTGATACCAGATCTCCTTGCTTAAATTCTTTCTTCTTGATATGCCTGTCATGGTAGGCCTTTTCTCGTTCCTTCTGAACTTGTTGATGGAATCCTGCAATAAATCTATCTTCTTCTAGTTCGACCAACTATGCCAGCCTCTCTTGAACATCGCCAGTGTTATCCATACCTATAAAGGCTGAAATTCTCATACTAGGAACAAAATATTCCATGGTACAAAGACTTCTGGACCATAGACCAACTTAAATGGAGTTTGCATGGTCATCTTCTTACAAGTGGTTCTATAGAACCATAACATTGTTGGTACTCTCAGGTCCCATTCATCCATATTCACACCACAAATCTTCGTCAGTGTTGTCTCCAAGATATTGTTGAAATCTTTGACCATCCTGTTCGCTTGTGGGTGGTAAGGAGTTCTCTTCTGATGGTGAAATTCAAATTCCTGAGTCAAGGCTTCAATGGTCTTATTAATAAAATGTGTACCTTGATCACTCATGAGGATATTTGGGCATCCGAACTTGGTTATGATATCATCAAATATGAAATGCGTAACTATAGTTGCACTGCAATCTTTAACTTCTCTTGCTTCGGCCCATCTTGTCAAGTACTCTATCGCATTGATGATGTATCTAGCTCCTGTGCGTTTCCTTGGTGGGTTTATAGGTCCCACAAAGTCAATGGCCCATTTCTCGAATACTTGTAGGGTTCGTTGGGGTGCTAAGGGAATGTCATATCTTCTGGACGGTTTCCCAACTCTTTGGCATACATCACAGGCTCTGTATTAGTCTTTAGCATCTCTGTGTAAAGTAGGCCACCAGAGGCCAGCTCTAAGAACCTTCTGTGTTGTTGATTTTCCTACGTAGTGTCCTCCTGCGATGCCTTCATGAGATTTTTCTAAAATAAGTGGTCTTTCGACTTCCGTGACACATCTCCTTAGGATCTCATCAGGTCCCATCTTGTATAGCTGTCTGGCTATAAGTGAAAAATCTACAGCATGCACTACCAGTTGTTTCTTCTGGGTGATTGTGTATTCACTAGGTGCCATTCCTGTTGACAAGAACTAGACTATCTCGACAAAGTGATCATCAACCTTTATAATGTCCAACAACTATGTGTCTAGCAGTGTATCTTCCAAACTAATAGGTTCCTTTCCATTTTCCAACCTTAGTAAGTGGTTAGGTCCTTTGTTCATTCTCCCTGGCTTAACCATGATCTCAAAATCATATTCCTGAAATAGCAGAATCCATCTGCATATTCTCCCCCCCAACACTGGCTTGTTGACCAGGTATTTCAACACAGAGTGATTAGTGAACATCTTAAAGTGTCATCCCAACAAGTAGTGGAAAAACTTCTGCAACACATACACCATGGATAAGCCTTCTCTCTCAGTGGTAGTATACTTGATTTCAGCTGTAGATAGTTTCCTGCTAGAAAAGGATAATAGATGGTCAATATATCCTTCTCTTGGTTGTGCTAGCACTTATCCTAATGCAATATAGGATGCATCAACATGCACATGAAACTCCTGATTCCAATCTGGGAAAACTAGAATAGGCGCAATAACCATTTTTTGTTTCAGTGTGTCGAAGCTCTGCTGACATTGTTCTGTCCATTGAAATTGACAATATTTCTTCAAAAGATTCTCCATAGGTGCTGTAATCTATGAATAACCTTTAATGAAATTCATGTAGTATCTAGTATGTCCCAGCGCAGTGCGCAACTGTTTGACTGAAGTAGGAGGGGGTAAATCAAATATAATGGAAATCTTAGATGGGTCTACCAACAATCCCTGCTTACACACAATATGGCCTAGCAACACTCCAAAGGGTGAAAAGAAGATGCACTTCTTTAGGTTCAGGGCAATCTGACATTGCCTACACTAATCCAACATTAGTCTTAAACATTCAATATGATTTTGCAATAAGCTAAAAACAGTTCAATCATCAAAATATGCTTCCAGAAATTTATGTAAAAACTCCTTGAATGCTTCGACCACCACCCTAGAAAAGATGGCTGGCACATTCTTCAATCCAAATGGCATCACTATATACTGGTAGGATCCCCATTCCATTTCAAATGTGTTCTTATGGCGATCTTCTTTGGCAATCCTGATATGATGGTAATCTAAAAATCCGTTTGTGAAGGAGTAAACCTCCTATCCTCCCACATTATCTAACACTTCTTCGGTAAATGGTGTAGGGAATGGGTCATGCAAGCAGGCATCATTCAACTTCTTGATATCTACATAGATTCTGATCTCTCTTGTTTTCTTGTCTTGTACCACCATAGAGCTGATCCATTTTGATTCTTCAACAGGTTCTATGATTCCTACCTCCAACATTCTATCTAGCTCAATTTTGACTTTCTCCTTATATTTGGGATTCAATCTGTTGGGTCTCTACTTGACTGGCTTTGCATTTGGTTTCAAAGGGATCTTCATCTCTCCCATAGGCCCTTTAATGCCCTTCATATCAGTGAACTTGGTTTGAAACAAGTCCTGATATTCATGCATTAATTCTGTGATCTTATCAATAGTGGCATTATCCCAATAATCTCCAATATTAGCAAGTTTAGGTGCTTACTCTGTTCCAATGTTAACTTTCTTGATATTGACCGGTTGTCCAATGAAAGGTAGTTTGACTCATGGTCCTTCTATTTCTGCAATGTTCACCTTCTTGGGATCATCGTCTTCATCAACATTGATATTGTAACAACCTTGCAATTTCTGAAGAGGTGCAGTCCATTCATCCTCTTATTTCTCTAAAGGGGGGCTAGGTGAATCCTCAAAGACTCTTTGTCTTACAATCTGTAAAGCTTGATCTACCAGAGGGTGCTGAATTTCAAATAAAAATGTAGCTACAAAGTTCTGAGTCATACCTTCCCAATCTATAGTGATGATGCACAGTTCTGCTTGAAGATACCAATTGATAGGGGTTGTGTCCAACATGTTAATGAATTTGTGCACCCACTGCTCTTGAGGAATTCTACTCCAGGATTCCTCACAACTTCGCACATGGTATTTCGAACAATTTTGACCAGTGTATCTAACTTCACAACCTTCTACTTGTTCTGAAAATCGCGCTATCATCAAAGTGCAACATTGTATCCAGTTTGTAATGTTGTTTTCGTGTGTTCCCCACCATATTGATGGAGTAGCATTCAAGGCCTCATCCAGTGCCAACAACCTCTGTTTTGCTGGTACAACTTCTTCAAATTCCAACAAGAAAGTTTCCAAATGATTTAAGCAATCAAAGGTGGGCAAATTAATTACTTCTGTGCCGATCCAATGAACTTCTCTGGTTAACCGAGCACATCTCCTTGTAGATACTTCATACATTTTGTTCTTCCAGTTTTCCAATGATTCTTTTGAGTCTGATGAACATGCGTTGTCACTTCACTAACTTAAATTATGATCTTCTATAGGATTAATGTAATCTTGATATCTTGCGGTCAATTTGTATATATTCTCTAGCTCATATGCATGGTCTTCTTCTCTGATGGGTTCTATGTATCTCCGAACTTTGTCAGGATCCAAAGGTGCAATGAACCTAAGGCTATCACCTTCAAATGCCATTCTTCTTTTCTTTAAGTCAACAATAGTGGAATTGTTAAAATCCCAATCAATTCCTAACAACGCAGGATAAGGACAACTATCATTGACTATCTCAATTACTTCAAAATCTTCAAACATCCTTACCTCGTAGATGTCCATAGGGACATGCTCCAGTCTTCCAAAGGGGATTACTGCCTGCTGATTAGCCATCATAAGCATGATAGGGGAATATATAAACTTAGGTTTTCCCATCAGTGCCTAGGTCTTCTTCGTCATGACATTAACTTCTGATCCTAAGTCGAGGATCACGTAATCTATATCATAATCTCCAATCTGAGCATTAAGGTGTAGTTTCTTATTTTTCCTTCTCTTCCTGGATAGTTGATGTACTATTTTATTTAATGAAGGATCTACCCTTCCTATCTCATACTGTCTGATCAATTTTTGTAGCTCTTGTACATTGCTCTCATCCTTTATCAAATTAATGCAAGTGCATAAGAATTCCATGAGTCTGCTTACCTCTTTTTCTTCTCCAGGCGAAGTGGATTGGTCAAAGGCCAGGGGCATTCCACATTATCTCACTTTTGGTTGTGCCTTTAATGAAGAAGCCTAATCTCTTATAAACTATTTTCCTGTCTCTTCAAATTTTTGCTTCTCTCTCTTTGGATCAAACTCTTGTGTCTTCTCCATAACTTTTCTGACTCTTGATTGTTCTGTAGTCTTCCTTGGAGTTACCCTGTCTTCTATTGTAGCAGCGCCTCCTCTAGTGATAACAATGACTCTAGGGTCCTCTCCACGAGGTTCATTGTATATCAGTTACACTTGCGGGTTCACACCCCGTCTTTCCTGAAGCTTAGCCAACAATGTTGGACATTCCTCAATAACATGTTTGAATGAGTTGCAGTAACTGCATGTGGTACAAGGGTTCTGACAGTCCCTTGCCAAGTTTCCTGGTTGTGCATAGCTATAACATATGATTTGGCCTCTACCTTGAACCATACCTCTTCCTCATCCTATTCCTCTGAATCCACAACAAGAGTTGAAGTTCCCTCTTCCTGGGGAATTATACTGTGTAGTGTTCCCTTCTTGTTGTACTTCACCTTGAATTTTGTATATATCCCTTGACCTTTCATGCATGAGGTCATAGGCCCTAAAATCCCTATCATCATGCCCTACTAACTTACATAACATGCAATATAGACTTGTGGTTGTCTGAACATATTTTTGCATGTAATAACATTCACCAGGGCGATGCCTATTTGTACATACCTCGCACCAAGGAAGGGTAACCTGCTTCAACAGTCTCAGAGATCCAGAGGCCAATTACTCATGAAATAGGAGATAGTGGTCCTTATTGTGGCCTTATGATTTGCTTCTAATACACCATATGTATTCTCTTTTATCTTTTCCCTTGTCCTTCTTCATATCTCGACATATAGAGATAATCTAGTCAGCTGACTCAAGATTTGACTCATACGGATTCTCCCATAGGGGTTGATTCTAACTCCATGGTGATCTCCAGTGCCTCAGCTTGTGAAGCGATCTTATATTGCATCAAAGGGACTATGATGTGTGGTAGGAGGGAAACAATGAAACATTCCTTGTTTTGTTCTTCTAGAATATGAAAACTTAAATGGCCTATCAAGGTCTTAAATCTCTGATCAAACTCCCACACAGGTTCAACTACTCTCTTGTTGATTTCTTTCAATTCTGTAATGCACTGTGACTCCAACTTGGGTTTCCTTAATTCGACAATAAGTGCATTCTTAATGAAATTTATTGGTTTAGGTGCAACTCCTTAGACAAATTTCATGTACCAGCTCAGTGCACGGTCTCTTAGGGTAGTACTCAACTGAGCTCTCTTAATAGTTTCGTCGATGACATTCTTAATGCTCCACACAGATTCTCCTAAGAACAAATGTTGATTAGGATCTTCAGATCCATGTCCTCTAAAGGTGGGTAACCTCATATCATCTGCCATAGATCTTCCTATATTTCCTGAGTGAATAGTTATTGAACTACTTGTACTAGTTCTTTGAGTGCTCTGATAGCTTAGGTTAATATGGTTACTTAATGTTGTTGAAATAACATGAAGAATAATAATACTTACTTCAATAGTCTGCATAGTTCTTGAATCTTATGTCTCTTCCTGATGAGTTTCTTCAGTCTTTCCTTCCTCTTCCCCAACGGGTTCCGAATGCTCTTCATCTGTCATATCTGCCTCTTCTCCACTGTAGAATGCCTCATCCTCGTAGTTTTTCTTAAACATGTTTGCAAGAGGAACTTCTCTGAATGCTATCCCACTATGGGTATGTCCAGCCTTTGTGTCATTGTTTCTATTTGAATTCTTGAACATTGTTTTTTTCCAATCTGACCGACTACTGTATCTTCAATATGTTCTTATCATGCAATAACATATTGATCTTCAACTTCAAAAAGTGTAAAACGTTTCCTCGAGGTCCCTTAAATAAATACCTCTCTTCTTGGCTATATGACTCTACTCTGTCAACAACAAAATCGGTGATGTACCCTCCAATGGTGCTATCAAACCATTGATCTACTACTCTTGACATGACATTATCAACTCTTTTGAACTTCTTGATCAGTGTTGATGTCCAAATTGCAGGCGGTTTGGATCTGATCTCAAACTGGGTGTCTGCTAACCTCGCCAGCCACTCATATAGCTTCTTATGAATTCCTCCAAATAAAATCTCATGTATATTAGTAAAGATATACCTTCCCAACTAGTCTTCTACGCTAATATTAGGGTTCTTATTCTCAGCTTCTGCGAAGTCCTTCTCTTGTTCTTGTATCCACTTTTGAATCTCTGTCTTCGATGGAAACCACCTTGACATTCCCTCAAGAAGATCTCGGTCCTGGAAATCAAACCATTTGTTGGCAAAAGGTCAGACCCATGGCTCAAATCTAATAGTGCACCAACAAGCCCTAACTAATGGCCCTTTTGGAAACACCTATAAAGCAGATGCTGTCTCACTCGAAGTAGCAATAAGGGGTTGTAGGACACAGGTGTCTACAACAAGAGGAAATGCAAAGTGGATCCAATACAACAACAACACAACATCTAGATATCATTTACTATCTTAAACCTACTTCACACAATATGTCTCAGATCTAACACAATAATTCAATAACAGAGCAATAATAAGACAAAGAACACAACATGAACCACACAACAACAAGATATATGTGGTTCACCATCTCCCTAGGGCTACATTCACAGAACTATGTTTCTTGATATTATATAAAACATACAGTTCTATCTGCACTCTTAGATTGAAGATCTCTCTTTCTTCTTCTCTTCTCCTCTCCCCTCCCTGTGCACCCAACTGCAGGGTTGATCTTCACACCCAGCTAAAGATCTTACAATACCAGAAGGCTCCCACACACAACACTTCTCTCTCTCACAACAATAATCTCTTGTAACATCGACTAACTTAGAATGACTCTCCTTGACCAACCCATCCCAGGTGCTCTTGAACTTTATTTATACATTACAATATCTCACTGACAACCTTAGGCTAAAACCTAGGTGTCAAAATCCTAAATACCAAAAACCTAGGTGTCTAAAACCCTAGGTCAACTTGACCCGCATTTTCAGGGCTTCACCAACCTATCTTTCCTTCCTTCCCATGAGGTGCTCCAAAGCATCCAACGATGGATTTTTCCTCTTTTTGAGTTGTCCATGATCCATCTTCCTTGTTTATCTGTCTTCCCTGATCTCCTCATCCAACGAATTTATTTCTCGAACTTTGCTCCGCCTTTTCTACTCTTTTGCTCACTTTGACCCAGTATCAATCACCGTGTCTTCTGTGTAGTTCGCATTTCATCTTTCCTTCCGTAATCTTTGCTTACTTCCATAACCAAGGGCCAACACTTATTTTTCCCAATTTACGATTTCACTGTGAAAACCATTTATTGGTTTGTTTCCCATGGTTTTGAAAACCATGTCTTGGTTAACATCTTTGGTAAAATATTTTTAATCCTCTTCTTTTACTTCTATAAAAAATTTGGATAAACAATTATCCAAATCTCCCTTTCACGTGCATATTCCCATATAATTATTTTCCACGACAATAAAGAATAATCTCTTTGCTTTGTAAAATTTAAAGTTTACCTCTATAAAACATTTTCACCGTGACGAAGGAATTTTTTATGGCATTGGAAACTCCATGATTTGTTTTGAAATGCATTCCTGGAAAAATATCATCATATGTCATACGCTTATGAAAACAAATCATATATTAAATGTTTTCCATAGTATTCCAGGCTTGGGAGGAGTGGTTTTAACCCACACCACTTTTACCCCCGAAATGCATCATGTAAGAACATGTCTTCCCGACCAAAAACCATGGGTTAAATTTCAGCTCGCCTTCAAATAATTAACCTCCATTTACTTTCAACCCCCAAAATGTATGTGTTCCCTCCATCCACCCTTTGAATTTTCCACTTAGTTTTAGATTCTTGTCCATGATTTGAGGTGAGGTCATGAATTAAATATTCGGTTAAATATTAATATAAATATTTTAATATAAAAACATTTATATTAATAATTGTAAACATTTTTTCCATTTTTCTAAGGACTTTGGGCATATGAGGCTCATCACATGACTGTGTGGATAGGATAAGGGAGAGTAAGCTTAATAAAAGGAATTTTTTTAATTTTCAACAAGAATATGATAATAAGGGTAAAAATGAATGAGGTGATGGAACTGAGGGATTTAGATAAGCATTAAGGCTAGATATAGGTTTGGGATATTTGCCAATTTTGACTATGAAGGACATGAATATTTTGGATGATTGGTCAAGTGAAGGATTTAGGTGATGGGAGCTTGACGGAGCTGGTGAATTTTTTTTTAAATCTGATTGGAAAGATAGCACAACGACAAGATGCTTTGGAAAAATTAATGAAAATTAGCATGTGATAACATTGGCTCCAATGGGGATTCTATCCTCCTAGCGAGGTAGCAATGAACTCGTAGACCCAGTGCCTGATCCATTGGGATGCTCCCAAAACATGTGTGTGTACCCTACTCTGACATGTCACTAGTGTCTACTGAAAACCAAAGTATGCACACTTCTCTCAACTAGAGAATGAACGATGAATACACTGCTAAAATATGACTCTACACAGTACTAAAAATCCAAACTGAAAAATGCTTGACCAACAAGCTTATTCACACCTACCTACCCTTTGGCATAGGGGCGGACCCAGGGTTCAACTATTACAACAACACACCAACAAAACCCTAACTACTATCCCTTTTGGCAACACCTACGAAGAAGATGAAGTCTCACCCGAGGTAGAGGCAGGGGTGGTTGAAGGACTCAGATGTATGCAACCTTAGTTGGGACACAAATCTGTGATTGTAACACCTTAACAAAGAACTTAGTAGTTATAGTTCATTAATAGTCAGTCTTAGCTTACAGCGCAGCTAAACCCTAATAATATATCAACATAGTATTCACCTAGATCCAATAGATTCAAGCACTCAACATACCAACATAGATCATATCTAGCATTCATTTAGATTATTTAGCACTAAGCTATCACATTAGATTCTTCTAATCATATATCAATGCACTAATCCTTTAACCACATAAACAAGAGAACAACCATAAAGCACTAAGAAACCACAAAACGGGGTATACGTGGTTCATCCCCACATTGGGGCTATGTCCACCAACTCTTCTTGTTTATTTCTTTCTATCAATCTTCTACATGCACAAAGCCATGCTATCTTACTCCTTAGAGGACAGGAGATCTACGCGCACTCTGCTAGATCCTCCTTCCCTGAGTTACAACACAAAGCCTCTTCATAGTCTCTTACAATCGCTTTCACTTAGCTCTGCAAGTTCTCAACATAGCATGCACAAAGCACTTACACGTTGCACTCATTACAGTGTCTAGCCTCTCTTTGATCACATAGATTGAACTAATTACATCACTTGCACTCAACACAATATAGCACTTAGCACCACATATCCCCTAATTACATCGCCTAGCTTTCTATTTATACATTACAAATAGGGCCTAACCATGGGTAGACCCATGGGACAACATCCCCATACCAGTTACATAAGCCCAAAACCCAAAAATCCCTAAAAAGGGGCCGAGATCCCATGATCTCCACTTTGACTTGCACTCCACCTTCGATAGCCTGTCGAAGTCCCAAAAGTAGGTCAAACATGACCAATGATCCTCACAACTTGGTGAAAGGCCAACAGGCCCCCAACACTCACATGTGACTCGTCCCAAGTCACTCTGGTCTAGGTAGCTCTGCTTCAAAAGCCTCGAGCTTGGATTGAGATGCTTCGACCTGTTGCTACGCCACGACCTCCTGCTCGGTGAACTCTTATATTACTGCTTCGTTGACAGGTCCCTCTAAGTGTTGTTCAGCTATAGTGACGAATTTCTCCAGTTCTTCTCCTCGGCCTTCAATCTCTATGAATAGTTGGCAAGCCTCATCCTATATTGGTTGGATCCTCTGAGTCACTTCCATGACTTTGCTCTAAATGGTGTGGACCTACTACTGAGTAGTGCACTATTATTGGGATCGCTTCATCCTCTCAATGACTGACAGGGGCTTCAACTGCGCCTATACTATTTCTGCTTGCTTCTTTGCCTTCTGGAGCTGTGACTCTAGTGCCTTTAGTTCAAGATCCTCAGTGAATCTCTCATGCACCTACGATCACTTAGTTGTTTACATTCCATGGTGAGGGCCTTGATTCTCTCAATTGCGCTTCGAGTTGTTTCTTCTCTTTGATCTCATACATTCGACAGAGTGCTGGACACCGTTCATAGCTCTAAGTCTGCTATTTTTTGTTGAAGTTGTTGGATAACTTTCGCGATCTGTGCTACTTGATGCTCTAGTCGGTCTTCTGCCTTTGGCTCTAAGCCCATCGTAGAGAAAAGTGCTCTGTCGACTGATTCTTTGACTCCAAGCCGCTCTGCAAGAAACTGTTTTTCTTCTGCTAGAGTTTCACTTTCTCCTCTTCAAACCTAGTTTGAAGGTCATCCTTCTCCTTTTTTGCAACTCGGTGTTGCTCTACCATTTCTTCTTGGGATTGTTTTAGGGCTGTTGTGGCTTGGTATTTCTCAGCTCGTGCTCGACAAAGGTGAGCTTCGATCACATCATCTAGTCTACGGATTTGGGTAGGCTCATCTCCCAACTCTGGTTCTTCTGATGGCGGGGGCATAGTGGATACTGCGTGGCTAGATTGAAGAGCCTGATCTACCCCTCTGAGTTCAACCTTGATTCTTTCGTACATCTCCTCTTGCTTGGCTTATTTTTTCTACAATATGTCCTACGAGGGATCTGCTACAACTGTGATGATGAATTCAAAGTGATCTACAGTGAGCACAGTCTCCATCTTAGTCAAGGTGGCTCTGGATTTATTTTTGGAAGTGGGTTTTGTGGGGGAAACCTTCGTCTTCTTCAAGGGATCAACCTCATCGACAGGATCCATAGGCGGTGTTACTTCACCTTTCTTCTACTAATCTTCTTTTCCATTGGTCTCTTCTTGATCTGCTTCGTCATTACCCCCTCGACCAGGTGATACTGAAGTAATTTATTCCAATGTGCTGCTCAAGTTTTGGAATTCTTCGGTCTTCTTCCTTCTGGTGGGTCTAGGGGTATGCTTTGCTTTCATGAGTGGTCTCTGGGCTATCAATTAGTTTAGGGTCTAACATTTCTATGGGATCAATGGGGATGAGGTTCTCTGTCGACTAGTCCTTGGTTATCTCTTCGAGGTCCTCCTCTGTGAGCTTGTAGTATGATTGAAGCTCTTCTTTATGCTCATCTGCGCACGTGGTGATATAAATGAAGTGTTGATCTACGTGAAAATTCATGAGGGGTCGGAACCAATGCAGGGTTTTTGGTGTCATGTGAGGGAAAACTTCTATATCCCTCTTCAGTTGGAGATAATGTGTGTGAAAGACCGCATTCAACTGCCAATGTTTTCCCATATCGCTTGATTACAAGAGCGTGGTGAACTTCACAGCGAGCAGCTTGAATGACTCAATGTCTGGGAAGGTCACACCTTCCGGCATCTCCCAAGTGGTAAATGTGATGAGGACCAGGAGCCAACTAAAGTGGAATTAATATCCCTGATCCTAAGCTTCGTGGTAGTATAATTCCATATATTTGACCAAGTACTTCACCCATTTCATCTGGAGTCCTTCTACACATTTTTTGGCGAGGTCAACAATGAATCCTGTGACCTGTGTAGGTTGGTTCTTTCTCACAAGATTTCCTATGATCAACTCGTAGGCTAGGTGCACTGTGCCATTCTGGATGGAAGATACCTTGTAGCCTCACATTCCCTTTTCTACATCTCCATATGTGTCTTTGATCTTCTATGCTAATGCGCGATCTGTAGCCTTCCCTGGGTAGAAGTCCTGCGGGTCGGGTCCCTGCATGCTCAATCCGGTGATCCTATGGATTAGCGTTGGATCAACTGTGATGCGTCAGTCTAGCCATAGGTAGCTTCCATGGTAGCATGAGAGCATGAGCTTAACACATGATTTAACCTCCTCGTGCCTTCCAAAGTGGAGAATCTTCATTACATTCAAGAGGGTGGACTGTGTGAGGTTCATAGTCCATGGCTGGGTGATTATTTTCGAGTTCTTCCCCTTCATCTTGGTAAAGTATTTATAAGGAGTGGGAATACTATGGTTCTTGTGGTCTCCTAGGTTGAATTCAATGAACTTCAACATCACGATCTTATCTTGTTGCATTCTAACTGCACATATCCGCTTCGGGAGGTACACAGTAACTATGGTGTAATCAAAGTCCCTCGGGACAATGTCATGATTCACCGAGCTAGCCATAGGCGGGATGTAGTTGGATAGGATGGTCGAGATCAAATTTTATTTTGCTAGGTCATCTCTGTGCTTTGTTCTCTTCTCTTCTGCTGGTCGGGATGGTCCAAATCCATGAGCAGTTGACGAAGAGGCTTGCACTCCTCTCGTTGATGATGCTTGAATACCTGTGGACATTAATTTTTCAACCATGAGATCGATGAGAAATTCTTCAACGGTGTTCTCTGCGACACTAAGCTCGTATGACATACACGCTCAAGATCGGATAACTCGGGTGGATGAATGAGTGTGCAATGCAATGGAATAGGTGTCGATCTCAGTAAACACAACGTAGTATAAATGAGTTGGCTTGGATACAATTCGCAAATTTTTTCTCGGTGAAATAGTCGACGGACTAAGTAGACACAATGTAATGGATCTCTCCAACGGATGAGAGGCCTTCATCAATGTGGTTATGTCCATTGCAGTACAATCCCAATGGTCCGATGGAAATTCTTTGGGCCATTACTGTTGTTCTAACCATTCAGGGTGTCGGTCTAATGGTTATAATGCTTCCAACAACTATATCACTTCACCATGGAAAAGTGCCATGTTGCATTGTTCTGATATCTCGATGAAGTTCCAGTCTTGCAAACCTTCCCTTTGCAAAGTCCCCTCTGGAACCTTCTGTAAATTTAATACCTTTTCTGTCTTCTTACTGAGATTTCTAGCCTTCTTCCCGGTGATCTTCGTCTCGGTATTCCTCTTTCCATTCTGATTCTTATCTCCTTTTGGCATAGTAACTTTGCGTTGTTGAGATTCTTTCATAGGGTTAGAGAGTGATACTTCTTTTCTATATGGGTTAGGTGTTCTACTCATCTGTGAGTCTGCTTGTGTTCTTTCAACTTCGACATCCCAACTTCTGGTTCTATGTATCTTTGATCTATTCTCTTGTTCTTCAATCAAGTGTGCTATCCTTCTAGTCATGAAATATTTTAATTCTTGCTTCTTCTGCTCTAAGACTTCCTCTTCTTTTCTTCCGGCTTGATCCTTTTCAATCCAAGGTTTTCCTAGTAATATAGCAAATGGGGCGTTGTTCTCAACAAATTTAACAACCTCAAAATATTCCTCTGTCGAAGTTCCATGAGAACTCATAGATATCTGGGTGAGTCTTCCACACAGGTTTATCAAATTTCCTCTAAATAATCCTATTCCTCCCAATGAAGGAATCATAGCAGGATTTCCTAAAGTTTCCCAAGTTCTTTCTGTCATGATATTTACCTATGTTTCTTCATCCAGGACACAGTGAATGTCGAAGTCTCCTATTCTTTCTTCTATTCATTCTTGTCCTTTGAAGATATCTGATAAGTTGATATTCTTTTGACCATTCATGGTTTCTTTCATTTGCAGCAAGACATTCTCTGATTTTTTCTGGGGTTCTGCCATGGTCTTAGTTTCTTGACCTCCCTCAGGGTTTTCTTGTCTCATTTTCATTCTGTCAAGATTAGCAATCATTCTAGGAAAATCTAAAACTTCATGATCCATAGCTTTACAACAAAGACAACTAGGTCTTCTACTAGGGAATTCCTTAGCAATATGTCCTGGTCTTCTTCAACTGTAACAAAGGGTTAATCTTATTTTTCTTTGAAATGATCCCCAACCTTTCCTGTACTGTGCACTAGGATCATAGTAGCTAACCTGCAAAAAATTCTTTCTAGGGTCTTGCATCTATTTGTTAGTCCAAACATTCTTTCTATGCATAGGAATAGCATATCTCGCACTATTTTTGTCAGATCTACTCATATCAAACCTTCTTTCATCTAGTTGTGCCCTACTTTTCAAGCTAGGACAAAATTGATCAAACATACCTAGATCCATACTTTTGAAAAAAAAATTTCCACTTATCTTACCTTTTCAATCAAAACCTTTCATTGTTCTTACCTTTATCAGAGCACAAAGCTTTAAGATCTTACCTCTTTAACCAAAATTTCTCACTTTACTTTTATCAAAGCACAAATCTTTCATGTCTTACCTCTTTTCTTCAGATCTAACTTTTCTTCTTGGCATAGAGCTTCACAGGTCAAGTAGAATATTGCGCACTAGGGAAATAGATCTACACACATAGCTTTCTCTTTTCTGTAGTTCCCAACAATCATAGTTTCAGGTCCCGACAACAGAACCATTTGTTGGCATAGGGGTAGACCCAGGTTTCAACACTTATAACAATGCACCAACAAAACCCTAACTTCTGGCCCTTTCAGAAACACCTGCGAAGCAGATGAAGTCTCACTCAAGGTAGTTGCATGGGTGGTTGCAGGACTCATATGTCTACAACCTTAGCTGTGACATAGATCTGTGATTGTAACACCTTAACAAAGCACTTAGCAGTTATAGTTCATTAATAGTCAGTCTTAGCTTACAACGCACCTAAACCCTAATCATAGATCATCACAGTATTCACCCAGATCCAATAGATTCAAGCACTCAACATACCAACAGAGATCATATCTAGCATTCATTCAAATTATTTAGCACTAAGATATCACATTAGATTCTTCTAAGCATATATTAGTGCACTAAGCCTTTAACCACATAAACAAGAGAAAAACCATAAAACACTCAGAAACCACAACACGGGGTATACGTGGTTCACCCCCACACTGGGGCTAGGTCCACCAACTCTTCTTATTTATTTCTTTATGTCAATCTTCTACATGCACAGAGCCATGATATCTTACTCCTTAGAGGATAGGAGATCTGTGAGCACTCTGCTAGATCCTCCTTCCCTGATTTACATCACAAAGACTGTTCATAGTCTCTTACAATCACTTGCACTTAGCTCTGCAATTTCTCAACATAGCATGCATAAAGCACTTCCAAGTTGCACTCAACACAATGTCTAGCCTCGCTTCGATCACATAGATCGAACTACTTACATCACTTGCACTCAACACAATATAGGGCTTAGCACCACGTCTGCCCTACTTACACAGCCTAGAGTTCTATTTATACATTACAAATAGGGCCTAACCATGGGTAAACCCATTGGTTGAAATCCCCATACCCATTACATAAGCCCAAAACCCAAAAAGCCCTAAAAAGGGGTCGAGATCCTGAGATCTCCGCTTCGACTTGTGCTCCGCCTTCGACAGCCTGTCAAAGTCTCAAAAGTAGGTCAAACATGAACAAGGATCCTCACAACTTGGTCAAGGGCCAACACTACCCTAACTGCTGAAATGAACTGCCAATCAAGTGAAATCATAATGCCAATGAAACCATGCAAGCATTTTATCCACTATTTGTTTTCTTTGCACATGCTTGCTCCAAAGCCTGTTAATCGATAATTTATTTAAGAATTTAACTATAAATTCAAATCTCAAAAAATAAAAACATTGGGATTGTTTACTGCCTCCAACAAAACTACAAATGGATTCTCTAAAACATGCACAAACAACAATCATGTTTCACCCCTCCCACTTCATTCTTGTTTTCATGTGATTTAACCTATTGATTGCCACCAAGAGGCTGAAAAATCTACTGAGACTACTAGAAATAACAATCTTCTGAATCAAAAGACAATGCTGGCTGAAATGAAACCCCTGGTGGAAAGCAATCCATATATAACACTGACGTTGATTGACCATCATCTTTATTTCCAAGCTGGTAGTTGAGCACATGCTGCAAATCTGAATTGAAATAACCTTCCATGTAATCAGCAACACAATCATTAAATGCATGATAAGGTTGTTGGAATTCCTCTCTGATAACAATTTGCTCATGCAAAACAATGTCACTTTGAATGCAGTCAGACTTCCCTGCTTCCTTTGTTATCTCATGATTTACTTTCAACAATTCAAAGGAAGAAAAACATAATCGAAGATATTTTTCATTTTCAAGTCCACTTCTTTCTTCATATTCAACATCATGCTTGGAGGATTTATGATTTGAAACATTATAAACATTTTTATTTAGCAATTTGAAAGAAGCAAAACACAATGGAAAGGTTCTTTCACTTGATTCAAAACCTTCTTCATTTTCTTCATTGTTGTCATATGCACATTTTTCAATTTCTTTGGATTGTTGAACACATTCATTTTCAGATTCATCTTCGACCAATGACTACAATTTTGAACTGACAATACCTTCTACATGACAAGTAATAGGGTCATCAAACACATGAGAATATTGTTGCAATTTCTTGTCAATTTGTTCCAGTGAATTAGTGTGATTTGGCATCATCACACATTCCTATGCTTTAGTGATGATCTTAGAATTTTCTTTCAATAGTTTAAATGAAAAAAAACACAAAGGTAAAGAATTTCCTTCAGTTGATTCAATACTTTCTTCTTTGTAACTGTGATATGTAGGATGATTGCTCTCATTACACTGCTGAAAATGAACATTTTCTGATAGAGAACATGCAACTGGTTTTTCAAGGAATTCAACATCATAATCATCATCATATTCAACATATATAGGAAAATCAACAATATCTACAATGTCATCTAACAAGGGAAAACTTGGAACATCAACCTACTCTTCAACAATCTGATTTGCAAATTCATCTTCTTGATTATATATAAATGAATACATAAAACATTAAGCCCCATGCTTATCATGGGATGGATCAGAAGCTAAATTAGCACCTTCTCTTTCAATAAGTGGAATATAATCCTTTGTAAAATCATTAGCATTTAAAACTTCAAGAGGGCCTATGATATTACTAACTCTCTACTCAATATTCAAATCGATTGTTTTCTGTTCATATTCATCGTCATGTTCTTTAGCATCCAACTTCTCGGTTCAAATCTATTTACATGCTTGTATATTGTGTTGAATCTCCTAAGCATCATTAAACATTTGATGTAAGGACTTAGGTCTTCTTTCCATCAGGAGGAAAGAAAAATCTGGATGAAAAGTTGTTGCATAATGGAGCATGGCAACAACTTCAGTGGGTTGAATTTCTTTGGGAAAATTGTAATAAATACTAGAAAACCTTCTATTGAATATAGAAATAGTTTCATTGCTATGCATTTTCAAGGCATAGAATTCTATAAGCTGTAGATCCAAAGATTTCTCCTGGCCCCAAAACTTCAAAAAGACATTCTTCAATTCCTCCCATGAGCTAATTGTCCCTGGCTGCAAATGCTTAAACCAGTCTTTGGTATCCCCTTTCAAGGATTTAGAGAAGGCCCTCATACAAATATCATCAAGATCAATATCAAACAAATCTATAAAATGTTCAAAATATTGGATGTGTTTTTCCGCTGTGATGGAATTAGGTTCTCCATCAAACATAGGTAGGTACTTATAATGCTTTGGGGGAAAATCTTGAAGGATGTGAGGTAATTTTAAAGGAATGTATCTATCTTGAATCTTGGAGGGTGTTGGATCAAGTACAAGAGCTGAGACATCAACCTTTGTTTCATGAGGCTCATCAACTTGGCTATGGTCATCACATGGCTCAGATGGAAGATTTTGATCAAAATCAGTGATAAACTGAGGAGATATATGTACAACTTTAAGAGGAGTATTACAATTGCAAGACTCTCATGATCATCATTTAAATGCAGCAGGTAAATAAAAATTTGTTTATCATGTTCAGGAAAGGACAAAAGGTACTTAGTAACAAAAAATATTATGTCTTGGAAAAAACTCAACTTTAGGTACTTGTTTTCTCCCTATTGACGGGCGAAATTGACCGTCCATCAACTGGAAGAGTGGAACCGGTCCGGGGTTGTCTAATAACCCAAGCCATTTGGGATGAACCACCCTGACGGGTTTAGCGGCTCTGTTAGCTGATCTAAGATTCTAAGAAAGCAAAAAATGAAACTAATCTACAATAACTAAAAAAAAACAAATAAAACAAACTAATAAACTAATCTAACTAAAACTAACTATTAAACAAACTAAACTAAAACTAATTATTAAAACAAACTAAACTAATCTAACTATTCTATATATACAATCTACTAACTACTACTATACTAACTCTAACTAATTAACTATCTAACTACTAACTGAAATATAACTTATTCACAAAATGTACAATATCTACAATTTACAGATTTAAATAAAACCAGAAAAATTCATTTATATTCTGCCCTAAGACAGAGAAAGATATTTTTGTTGATTTTATAATTCTATGAACAGAAATAAAACAGAAAACTAACTAAACTAAATCACTAATCTGAACTACAAATATATCTAACTAAAATATTAATAGTATACTAACAAATTAATGAAAATAAATTACAAAATGACCTGGAGAAATGCTCCAGATTTGCCTTGTGTATGATGATTGTTTTAGCTGATCGGAGGGAGGAAACCCGCACTGAATTATCCAGGAGCTTCTCATAAACGATAGCTGCAGTGCTCTTCAAGTGTAATTACAGGACAAACAAGACATAAAAATCACAATAATCATATGATTTATAAATCTCCACAGTTAGATAAACCCGTATGCAAAGACTTATACAAAAATGATTCAATTGATGAAGAAGATAAATCTGTCATTCATTAACTGAATAAAGTAATTTCTATATTTTTTAAACATTGAAAGAAATCAGACATGGATCACATTAATTAAATCACATCAT
The DNA here is from genome assembly GCA_009831015.1 of Picea engelmannii. Classification (NCBI taxonomy): domain Eukaryota; kingdom Viridiplantae; phylum Streptophyta; class Pinopsida; order Pinales; family Pinaceae; genus Picea; species Picea engelmannii. The sequence continues at coordinate 455,203 of ML776649.1, read as the reverse complement.
TCTGCAATAGACTATGATAGCTAAAGTAGTCTATAATCAATTGCTAATGACATGCATAAACTTGAAACAAAAGATTGATATGATGAAAAGTGAAAGCTGTAGCAGAACATCAACTTCTGTCTCAGTTTGTATTAGAATTCCATAGCCTGGTTCTCCCACAAGTGAGGATGATCCTTATTACAAAAATAATAAGTATTTATAAGTTTTCCACAGGGTAAAACCTCCCTGTGGAAGTTATCAAAACTGTTTACATAAATCTGGGAAGATATCCCAAGTTTAAATAAACTAGGAACCTACAATAAAACTAAAACACACAAATATCCCCTAGACTGCCCAGCATGTCCCATGCAATTCAAATTTACCTGAAAAGGGTAAAAAATGGACAAGTTAGAAGGATCTTTTATTAATAAAATAATAAAAATCTGTTTCTATAGACTAGCTACAGAATCCTCTGATTCTGTAGCTGGTCTAAATAAGACACAAAATCAACATTAAAATTGATTGAAAAATATTTTTAAAGAATTAAATTCAATTAACATCCAATAGCTATTTGAAAACGAATCATTAAAATTGAAATGGTTATACCATTCGAAATCAAACAGGATCAAGATCAATCAAATGATTATAGAGATACACATACCCTGTTTCTTTTGTTACCACCAAATCGAACGAACAAAATCATAATTAACAGTTGTTAAATCGTTTGATATCAATTTGAAACTGATATAATCAAAACAAATCATGGGCAATTGTTATGCTGCCTTATCAACAGGAGATATGATCGAATCCAACAAGATCATTATCAAATCATTATAACTGTAATGACATAGAAATCGATTCATGCCATGAGCGGATCGACTCAAGCTGGTGCGAAAATCAATTCAAATGAAATCATAACAAGATCAATTAATTGGTAACAGAATTCGTAAGAATTATCCGATCGTTTGTTATTGCAAATTGGAAAAACAAGATCGATTGACTTTGATCAAAATCATTCCATTCAAATGAATTATAACCGGATTTGATAGGTCGACCAATTCGTTTTGCAAATTTAAAATCAAGCAGAGCAGCAATTATAATCCGAATCCAACTCATAAAACAATCTTGCCAACTCAAGATATGGGATAATCCAATCAGAATAAGAGCGAATTGAACATTTTAGGTTTTAACATAGTTAGTACGAATCAAAACCATTCCACGATTCGGGCGCATTTGCACAGGCTTAAATGAGAGCATTATTTTCATACGAAACAGAGTAGTTCCTTCCAAATTGAAATCGAACAGAGTTGTTCTTAGAAGATTACATGATACAACATATTACAAGATCGTAACAACCAAACTCATCGAAATCGTTTTCCAATCATAGCATATGAATCATAACGAAATCAAATCCAAACATTATCCTATTCTAAATTGAGCATAAAAACTTCTTGTTTAGAGTAGATACAAAACGAATTCAATTGAAAGCAAATCATCAGTTTCGTTAACTCAATCAGACAAACGAACAAATCAAATCCAAATGAAGACCATTCAAATCCGATAAAGATCTATCAATGGCTAAACTGGGAATGATCAACTCATGCATCTAAAACGAAATTCCATTTATTTTTAGCAAAGCAAAAAATATACAGGATGAACGCATTATGACAGAACCATTTCAAAATATAAACAGAGCTATTCGAAAACCAAATTCCAATCACTATATTAATCCTGGTCATTCACAAAACTAAAACGATATCAAAATCCATACCTGTATGGCAAGAAGACAACTCGATCATGACAATTTGGAGTTGATAATGGCTGTGGCTGATTCAAAATTCTTTAAAGTGATGGAACTAGTGGTTCTCTGCTTCCTATCAGTCGCTTGGAGTTTGTTTCTTTGGCTGGTCAATACTGCAACTTGAATTTCCAACGAATGGATTTTTGATTGGAGTATGGGAACGTCGATATAATATCATTCCAACCACAAATCACATTGGTCATAGGACGATTGTGTGGGCTTCGAAAGTGCAGGTGAGGGTTTGATTACATTGCCAAGGGTTTCGTTAGGCAATTTGATACCAGGGTAGCTAGGATTATTCCTTAGGCAAGGGGGAAGATTCATCACAAAATCATAATTTGGTTTGGGGCATAAACCCTGTGAGTAAGAGTACTCACTAGCTAAGAAAAATTCTATGTCAGAGTCCGAATCCTCACTAAGGACGATGGGCTTCTACTCAACAAAGGGTTTAGGTTTATTCCTAGCCATCGTCGAAATAAGACGAGCGTTATTTTTACCCTTAGCAATAACAGTAGGGTTTGCCTTGGCCTTTTTGCTTGCAGGATTTTTTATAGCCTCGACCTTCTCTGCTACAACGTCTGGTAAGTCAACATCAGGGTCGACCGAGGGTTTAGGAGAGGGAAGTAGGACATGGAAGGGCACGGGTGGCCCGACCTTAGCTTCAATAATCACAGGCTTGTCAACCTGGACAGAGTTTGTGTCATCAAAACCATTTCGAGCGATGAAAGCTCTCCAACTATCACCGTGTAAACTCAAGTGATAAACAATGATAATTTTAATAAGTCCATGGTGAAACAGGCTACTATCGGCCTTCTCCCTTTTAAACCTTTTAGATATTTTATATAGGCTACGCTGAAAGTAAAAGGGCATATTCAACGAGTATCCCATAAAATTCATTAACAAATGCAGGTGGTAGAGAAACATAGGTCCATATCGACCTTCACAGGTCACAAACTGTTTGACTACCATCAAACTATCGTGCCATCGTGGTTTAAGTGTAGATATGGGCATACCTCTGTCACAAGAAGTGACCTTTTGCGAGATGAACAATAGCATCCATGGTACGTCTTCCACTTTTGAATTTTTGAAGCAATGCTGGCCTGCGACAGGTAACCCTGTAGTAGAACTAATAAAATTCTCATCGATTTCCAACTATATGTCACCCACCTTGGCTGTACAGTCATCACAAGTCAGAGCAAACTGTTGTGCCACAAATAAGTTAAAACCCTCAAATCGCTATATAAAAGTGAGCCAACCATTGTCCTCCAAATATTTACGGGCATTGTCAAATAATAGTAAGGCTTGGCTGTCGTTCGGTTCGATTCGCACCACCTGTGCCATGGAGCCGAGCACATGATGAACGAGACAGGGTTTGGGTCATAGCATACACAGGAGAAGAGTGCACGAAGGGTTATCCGAGATAACAGAAACAAAACAAGGATAAGGGATAGGAATTAATGTCATCGTGTGAAGGTGGTGGAGCTTATCTCTTCCATGCATAATAGTTATTTCCAAAATACAACCGCCGACTTATAGCTATTCTACCCATTATAGCATAGTTCAACAGTCATATCACTTTGTTGACCAATGAAACCAATGGTGAGTGTATAAACCAACGCGCGCAATCAACGTTACACCATAGTTTTAAACCATCAATCATACAATTTGAAACCAATACCAAATGTTTAACCATGCGCCAATGTATCAGCTCATATCAATAGTTTAACCAATGTGCCAATGGGTCTTCATATAATCAAAATGCCAATAGTTTTGAAAACATGAACATAGGTATCATATTTGAAAGATATATATAAAGGATTTAATCATAACCCCTAAGTATTTTCATGAAGCCAATGGTCAAGTAGGGCAAATAAAATGCAAATCGAAATGCCAATGCATTACAAACTCAATGAAACCAAGCCACATAATCAATCCAAGAATGCCCAATGAGTATAGTTCGAAAGTTTTTCCAGCTGCATAACGATAAGTGAAATGTGAGCGCAATAGGCATATTGACAAGAAGGATCATGACAATTCAAATAATGATTTCAATTCGACTTTGAAAGAATAAGTTTTCATGCTTACAGTCGTGAAAACAAAACGAAGGTAAATGTGGAAATGTCACGAAAAATAAAAGTGTCGTTTATTTGAAAATTGCGACGAAAAATTGAGGTTTGCAAAACATTGGTGTAGGCAGCTTATAAGACAATAGAAAAAAGTGAATTGGATGCCAACACTCCCATGATGTCCTTTCATAGATCTATCAATGGATCTTGTCCTCCAGTGGAGTATTTGAATCAAATTTGAAGTTTGATTGGATTTGCCAATAAAATCTTCAGGATATTGAGTCTTTGGACAGTGGAGTCGCCATGAAAATTTTGAATTCTAGATTCTTGAAAATGGAGTTGCCAGCTGAATGATGTACAACCTTTCTGTGTCTGAATAAATTTCACCATAAATACTCAGATACGAACTTTGTCGTTTCTCCTAGGGAATATTTCACTTTCGTTCCCCGGTAATGACGCTAGAATGTTAGCACTCTCTAAATTTGTTCGACTGAATAGAAAATGACAGAGGTAACCTACAAACCAAATTTAGAGTTGGGTACTAGCTTGTTCAGCTCAGAGAGGGCTCTCTCATGTCACTTGGTGTTTCTTTGTCAATCGATGGCTAGGTTTGTTGTTTTGGGTTTTTTTATATAAATTTGCTGGCAAGGAAGGGGAGGGACACTCAGGGCCATGGAGTTGAATTTCTAAAAAAAAAATAGGAACACTGACTGGTCGGTAGAACTCTCTAGAGGATAAAGACTAAATGAGGTGATGAATCTTAGTTATAATTTATAATTTGCAGAGTGTAAGAAGAAAGGATAAAACAAGTAACTGCATCAGAGCATTAGTGAAATGAATTCTGAATTAGTTATGAAGAAACTTACACAGTTTAAATTGTTTAAGCCAAGAGCATCATAAGATGAATTATGGGCCTTTAAACTATTGAATTTAAACATAATACAATGCTAATGGAATAAGAAACACAAGAAATACATACAAAGAGAGAAGACAAAACTCATATCACCACCATTAGAATATTTTCATCGAGACTTCAAAGACTTCTACATATGTATTCTATTCAGCTTTAAAAAATTACAATTGAGTTCAGAACAACTAGAATTGTGCCCTTGCACTTTTGCCAACATTAATACATTTGGAACTTCTAATACTTATACAATTTGATTTCCTTTAGTGTGCAACTGATTACAATAACTGAAATGAAACATTTCAACTTCTAAAAATGATTACAATAATTACAAATGATAGTTTCGGTATGAAACCAATTACAATAATGAGTAATAAAACATTTGTTAATTTGGATTCTAACTCCTTTGACGCTTTATCTCCTTCCTCTGCCAGATTCTCTTTGAAATTTCACTTGTACTCCTCAAAATCTAATTTCATTTATCCATATTCTCCTTAAATATTTGGGAATAATATATTTGAATTAAAATAATTCCCAACTATATTTTATCCTGTAGAATTAAATTTCCATATTTTAACTCATGCTCGTTGTTTTGAAAAACCATTTATTTCTTGCTTCCCGTTGTTTTGAAAACCATGTATTATTTTTCCCAATTCACCATTTCACTGTGAAAGCCATTTACTGGCTTGTTTCCCATGGTTTTGAAAACCATGTCTTGGTTACCATATTTGGTAAAATATTTTTAATCCTCTTCTTTTACTTCTATAAAACCTTTGGATAAACAATTATCCAAATCTTCCTTTCACGTGCATATTCCCATTTAATTCTTTTCCATGACAATAAACATTAATCTCTTTGCTTTGTAAAATTTAAATTTTACCTCTGTAAAACATTTTCACCATGAAGAAGGAATTTTTATGTCATTGGAAACTCCATGATTTGTTTTGAAGTGCATTCCTGTAAAACTATCATAATATGTCACACGTTTATGAAAACAAATAATATATTAAATTTTTTCCATAGTATTTCAGTCTTGGGAGGAGTGGTTTTAACGCACACCACTTTTACCCCTGAAATGAATCAAGTAAGTGTTGGCATGTTTTATAGGAAGCGTGTGCTTGTCATTGATGGAAAGAACAACAACGATGATGGAAAAAAGGAAAAGCATAAGCTCAGGAGGAGAAGAGAACAATATGCAGAGATCAAATATCAAAAGGGAAAGCACAATACAGGAACTTGATCTAGATCAAAATCCTTGATCGTGGATCTGCTTCGAGAGTCTTCACGACCATCAGATCAAATTAAGTGGCAGATAGGATAAACGGGGAGAAAATTTTAAGACTTGAAATCCCCGAAGTCTGGAGATCCGAAGAGCCATAGTAGATTTCAATCGTCAGATCATTCTAAACTGTAAGGACATGATAAGTTAGAAGAAGGGCGCACTAATCTCAACAGCCGAAAATTGGGCACTTATATCTAGGGTCGACTGGGCATATCAAACCTCCCCGACCTTTTCAGCCTTTAACTTTGGGGGTGTTTGAGCTGGTGGTATTTCCCATGTGGTACCCTCATACATGTCACCTTCTTGTCAACTCAGACCCCCCTCGATCATTACCACTTACCTCCTAACCCCCCCTCCGATCAAACCACCAAACAACTCATACATATCACCTTCGTGCTTCGACTTCACACTCCACTATCCACTACACGTCACACTCCACTACACTGCCTACACTTCTCACCCACATTAGAAAAGACATGTGGCACAATCCGATAATGACAAGTGTCAAGATGAAATCAACATTTTAGGTACGTGGTAGAAAATCATCTCGTGCCACATCATCAAGTGACATAAGCAAGTCAAGACACTCTAGGAGTTTTACTTTGGGAGCTTCAGCACTAGCAGATGACTAAAGTCCTGAAGTCCCAAACACCAAAGTCTTGAAGTGAATGAGGATCGCTGATCTAGTTGAAAGGTCAAAATATGGAAGGAGAGGCTGAGCCATTGATTAAGGAGGACAGGTGTCTAGAGATCATCAATTCTGAAAGATTGGCGTACACAGGAAAGTAGTGTTTGAGATTTGAAACTCTCGGAGCCTGAACCACGAAGTAAATCACAACCGTTTATTTAGGAATATTAGATCTAATCCAAAAAACTTGATAGGATAGATTTGAACCATCATATTTAGGAGCACTGTCAATATCATGAGATCGAAGGTCCCGTTGCATTGCGGGGATTAAAGGTGCACTAACTTTAAAATGTTGAAGGTGGGCCGCAATCGAAACCATGGTTTTCAAGAAAGGAAACATGGAGCTTTGTAGTGAATTGTGGGGTGAAAAGTGGGTTTCCCTCAAACCACCTTTGGCCATGCCTGCAATCACATGGTCGCATGAGGGCATCACCCAAGGTCACATCAATGGAAGATTGAGGAAGGATCTTGCGTTGCTAGGCTCCACCTCAAAGTTTCGCGAATTGGGAGAATCGAGGCAACTCCCAACTGGATATCCATTGTGGAAAGTCATGAGGCAACCTTTTGCTTGGCCCCTGGTCACAACCAAGGTCACATCAACAAAAATGAGGGGAAGGAGCTAGTGTTTCTAGGATCCACTATGGATTTTGGGAGTTGGGATAATCGATGTGACTTGCAACAACATATCCAATGTGTGAAGTCGCGAAGCGCCTTTTTGGATTGGTGTGTGGTCACAACCAGTGGTCATGTGGAGAGGAACGTTGCACCTGGTGCTTTTTCACGTGGGTAAAGTTCACAAGTATCTGTGGATCAAAAAGCCTCTCCATGTATAATCCAATGACACAGACTAAATAGACAATTTGATCGAAGGGTTGTTGTTTCACTTTGATATTTCTTGATCAGTTACGATTCAGTTACACTAAATGAATCATTGTTCTGGGGAATTGGAATCATTGTTCTTGAGTGGTTGAATCATTGTTCCTGAGCATTGGAATCATGATTCCTGAGTGTTTTTGAGATTCTCGACTTGAGCATTGGAGATGCAGAGTGTAATGGATGATGAGGGCAGGAACAAAAGAAAAATGTCATGAAAGAGAGAAGTTGTTTTTTCTCCGAAAAATAAGTTGAATTATATGTGATCAAGGAAATATTAGGAATAGAGAGTGAAAGATGCAGAGATGAAGAAAATAAGATGGATAGAGCAGAAATGGTGAAAACAATAGACTATACGAGAAATTAAGTGCAAGAAGATGCGATCAGGATGACACTGATACAGGTAGAGAAGAGCAGTGTAGCAGAACAGTGATGAGACTGGTAAGCCATTAATAAATACTGTCACTATAATAAATTTCAACAAGAAAATATTTATATTTCAGGGTGGTAGGGTGGTGCTAGGGAGGATTTTTGTCCTCGGAGTTTCAAGTGGGTGCTTGAACACAGGGAGTTGTAGATTCCATTTGGTTGCAACAAGAAAAACCAAGGTGGTAGGGTGGTGCAAGGGAGAACTATTGTTCTCTGTTATACAGGTTGGTTCCTGTATGACAGGAAGTTGGTGCTTCCATCCAGTTGGTGTTGGAACACTCAGGGAGTTGGTGCTTCCTTCTAGTGGGTGCTAGAGAAACCAGAGAGTTGGTGCTCTCAACAAGTTGTAGCTTCTAAAATAAAGGTTGTAGCCTCATTTTGAGTTGGTGCTCAAATATATATGATGTACAGAACATAAAAAGACTACCTATCATTCAAAGAAGAAGAGGTTTTCTCGGTTTATGGGTTTCCTCTCATGAATATATGCTTCTTTATACTTCATGTGTGTGATTGATGTTGAATACTCTATTGTTTACTTCCCTCAATTATTGTGATCATAATTGAGTGTTTTGTAATGAAATTAAAATGGGTATAATTGTTTAACCACAATAACAACTGATTCACCCCCCCCTCTCAATTGTTTAATAATTGGTATCATAGCGGGTTCCTTTTATATAATGGTAGATCCTAGATATTAAAGATGACTAGCCATGAAGGAAATTCAACCATTAAGGCCCCCCTATTCAATGGAACAAAATTTTCCTTATGGAAAGTTAGGATGAGAACCTACATAATGGCTTTAGGTGCAGATGTTTGGGATGTGGTAGAGATTGGTTATGTGAAGCCAGTTGTGCTATCTTCTAAGGATGACAAGCTATAATTCATCTTCAATGCTAAGGCTATGAATGATATTCTGAGTGGGCTTGCAGAGGCAGAATTTGTAAAAGTTATGCACTTAGAATCTGCCAAAGAAATGTGCGACAAACTCATTAACAGTTATGAAGGTAATGAGAAGCTAAAGGATGCCAAGCTTCAAACCTACATATTACAGTTTGAATAGCTAAAGATGAAATAGGATGAAACTGTTGGGAAGTACTTTCTGAGAGTTGAAGAACTAGTAAATGCAATGAAAGTACATGGTGAAAAAATTGAGGAAGCCTATTTAGTTCAAAAAATTTTGAGATCTCTGCCATATAGGTTCAACCTAAAGGTCTCTGCTATAAAAGAACTTAATGATCTAAAAGTTCTTCCTATTGACCAACTCCTAGGAACTATGACTTCCTATAAAATGAGGATAGGTAAATATAAACCCACCTCTAGAGAAGCATCATTTAAAGAAGATAAGAATGATGATTTTGAGCCTGATGAAATTGAAGAAAAATTTGTGAGAAGAATAAAGAAAGGATCAGGAAAGTACCAAGGAAAGTTTCTGTTCAAATGTTTTAACTGTGGAAAGATAGGTCACTTTGCATCTAAGTGTCCACACAAGAAGAAGGACCAGAACAATGAAGGTGAAGAGAAGAAAAAATCCAAGAGATTTCGTAAAAAGAAAAGTTTATGTGTAAACAATGAAGACCCATCAGGAGACACGTATAGTGATTCTTCTTGTGAAGATAAGGTTAATGAATTTATGCTTATGTTCAAATAGGATTATGGTAATAAAATAATAGGAAGTGATGTTAATGATGAATAAGCTATGGTTGACTTGGAAGGAGAACTGATCAGTGCCCTAGAAGAAATTGATAGAATCAGATTTAAGAAGAAAAAGAAAAAAAAATTGCTGATGCAGTTCGAGAAAGATAGTAAAAAACCTGATGAAGAATTCACCCTGCTAAAAGTGGAATTAGAAGAGGCAAAGAAAATAGAGGACATTCTGAAATGACAATGATCAGAGAAGAAGGAAAGATGTGAAGCCTTGGAATAAGAGGTAGTAAAAACTAGAAAAGAGATGCAAAAGTTCAAAGCATTGTATCTCCAAAATCTTCCAAGCATTAAAGCCTTAGTAGAACTAAATGACATTCTAAGAAAACATATATCTCCTTTGTTGAAGATTGGTTTAGTCTATGTAAGTGGTTCAAGCAAAAAACAGATAGAAAGCAAAGAGCCAGTAAAGATGATCAAGTCCCAAGTGAGTAGACAATCAGACCATGTGAGTACTCTGACACCAAAATCTAATAAAGACAAGATGATCCCTGATAAAAAACAAAGATATCAGAAGATGGAACAACAAATTGCAAGAAGAAGGCCATCCTTCAAGTACCAAAATTTCCTCCATGCTCTAATTTTGGTCATAAGATTGCAAATTGTCAAATTAAGTTTAGAGACATGCAACTGAGGAGATCAAGAAATAAACAATCTTTACAACATAGAACTAAACAACCAATGAGTATACAAAGTTGCACCAATCACTTTGACCTATTTAACAATGATCTCGAGTGCTATAACTATCATAACTTTGACCACAAAGCTGCAAACTTCCATCTGAAGAATTACAAAGAAGATCCAAGGATAAAACCCTTAGCTAGAAATGCCATCACATGGAAAAAGAAAGATAGTGAAAAATGTGGTCTAGTACTTTCAACTCAAAAAGAAAAAGACCCCTAGTATATAGAAAGTGGATGTTCCAAGAACATGACTGGAGACAAGGATAAGTTTCTGTCTATAAGTAAAATGAAAACAAGAAATGTGACCTTTGGAAGTGATGAACCAGGTAAAATCAAGGGTAAAGGGATGGTGAGTTTGAGTAATGGTAAAGGAAAATCCCAAGATGTTTTTCTTGTAGATGGGCTGAAACATATTTTTCTTAGTGTAAGTCAAATTTGTGACAGAGTATGTGAAGTGGTTTTCACTTCCAAAGATTGTAAGTGTTGTTGGGTATTCTACCCTACGGACTAATAAGCTAGGGCTCTAAACTTATACGCAGATCATGACCCTTAAGATTTAACTTTTAACCTTATACCCAAAATCTCAACCCCTTTTCTCAGGCAAACACGGGAAGAATAAACCAACCTTTTTCCGACGGTTGAAGTAGATCCTCCGTTGAGTTGTTATCTCCTTGCTGCTGCTTCTCCTTCCACAAAGCTTCCTGCAATCAAGACAAACTATGCATGCATGCTACTGATCTACTAG
>ML776649.1:385048-428576 GCA_009831015.1 Picea engelmannii | reverse complement strand
CGTGCCCAGTGAGAAGTTAGGGCGCGGGTTGCTTGTTTTAAGTGGTTTTTTGAGGATTTGTTCAGCATGGCTTTGGCTAGGAAGAGGCATGAGTTGGCCTGATGCCAGGTAAACCTGTGTGGTGCATTTTAGGGTTATAACAGTAAGATAAAGTCTGTAAACTCAGGACAAGTGGTGGCTAAAGGCATAAGGACGGATAATAACGTATATGTGATGAAAGAAGATAGAGAAGAGTGTCATCTAAGCAAACATGATGAAATTTTGTTATGGCATAGGAGACTTGGACATCTAAACTTTGACCACTTAATCAATCTCAAAAATCTTTAGGCATTAATAGATCTTCCAAGAATATCAAAGCCACAAGATTCTATGTGTAAACCCTGCCAGGTAGGAAAGCTAACTAGAACACAGTTTAAATCCAAGATCTCTACTTCAACAGAGAAACCACTCCAATTAGTTCATATGGATTTATGTGGACCATCAAGACAGGAAGGCACAGGGAAGGAAAACTACTTCATGCTGATCATTGATGATTACTCCAGACTCACTTGGGTTGTTTTTCTCAAAGAAAAAGCTGAAGCATTTGAGAAATTTAAAATATTTAAGGATTTAACTGAGAATTAAAAAGGCAACAGGTTAAAGGCAGTAAGATCAGACAGAGGAGGAGAATTTATGCCAAGTTATTTCAAGGAATTATATGATAAACATGGGATCAAGAGAGAATAGACAATCCCGGGAACCCCACAACAAAATGGAGTAGTTGAGAGGCAAAACATAGCAGTTCAACAAATGGTCAGGTCAATGATGAATGAGAAGAAAATTGGTCAAACCTACTGGGTAAAAGCAATACACACAACAATTTATATTCTTAACAAAGCCCACCTCGGACCACATAGTGACAAGACACCTTACGAAGTATGGTATGGAAGACCTGCTTCAATCAAACACTTCAAAGTCTTTGGAAGTAAGTGCTACAATAAGAATAATAATGAAAACCTTGGCAAGTATGATGACTTGGATGATGAAGGCATCTTCTTAGGATATGCTACCAATATTAAAGGATATAGATGCTTTAATAAAAGATTGTCTAAATTAGTTGATTGCATTGATTTAAAGGTTGATGAAGGAGTCTCAGTAAAAGAGGTGAGAAATATTGAGTCTGCTACAGAGGACACGACTGAAGATGAAGATGAATAGGTCCAATAATCAGAAAAATAAGAATCTGAGTCAGATGAAGATACAAATACTCAGGCAGACTCAAATCAGAATACAACATCAAATCCTTCCTCTAGAATTACTCAAAAGAATCATCCTGCAAGTCAAATAATTGGTGAGAAAGGCAAAGGTGTACAAACCAACAGAAGGATAATCAAAGATAATGAGCAATCATATATAACCTTCATATCCATGGTGGAACCCAAGAACTTTAATGAAGCCAGTAAAGATGTAAATTGGTTAAAATGAATGAATGAGGAACTGAATCAGATTAAGAAGAACAATACTTGGAAGCTTGTTCCTAGACCTGGAGATAATAATGTATTTGGCTCCAAATGGGTGTTTAAGAACAAAATGAATGAACAAGGATAAATTGTTAGGAATTAAGCTAGATTGGTCTGTAAGGGGTATGCTCAAGTTGAAGGAAAAGATTTTGATGAAACCTTTGCACCAGTGGCAATATTGGAAGCCATCCAAATATTTCTTTCCTATGCATACATAAGAAATTAAGTCAACATTAAGTCAACATTAAGTCAACATTTCTTAATGGATATCTAGAACAAGATGTATATGTGGGGCAACCAGAAGAATTTTCACTCACAGATAATCTTGACTATGTCTGTAAGTTGAAAAAGGCATTATACAGACTGAAACATGCATCGCAAGCCTGGTATTATAGATTGAACAAATTTCTACAGGACAAAGGGTTTAAGAAAGGTATTGTTGACAATAATCTATACATTCAGTATGAAGGTGATGATTTATTAGTTGTTTTGGTTTATGTAGATGACATTATTTTTGGATGCACTAATGACCCTTTAGTTCAGTGGTTTTCTAATTCAATGTAGACTGAGTTTGAGATGTCCATGATAGGAGAACTGTCATATTTTATTGGTTTACGAATCAATCAGAGTTCTGGAGGGATATTTATCTCTCAAGAAAAGTATTTAAAAGAGATGTTAAAGAGGTTTCAGATGGAATATTCTACACATGTGAGAACACCTATGGTGGTTGGTTGCAAGCTCAGTAAATATGATATTTCACCTGATGTTGATCAAATAACATATCGATCAATGATAGGAAGTCTTTTGTACATCACAACATCCCGCCCTGATATAATTCAAGTTGTTGGAATGGTAGGTTGTTATCAATATGCTCTTAAACAAAGTCATTTAGTAGCTATCAAAAGAATATTCAAATATTTGAAGGGTACAATGAATTATGGTCTCTGGTATCCTAAAAATCATAATTTTCAATTAACTACATATTCAAATATTGATTGGGAAAACTGTTTGGATGATAGAAAGAGCACCAGTGGAGGTGCATTCTTCTCAGGTGATTCATTAGTAGCATGGATTAGTAAGAAGCAGGGATCTATTTCATTATCAACTACAGAAGCAGAGTACATTGTTGCTGCTACTTGTTGCATTCAAATCTTATGGATGATACAAACTCTTGTAGATTTGAAGGTAATGTATACTGATCCCATTCCACTTCACTGTGATAACACCAGTGCCATTATTGTCTCGAAGAATCCTATTATCCATTCAAAGATAAAGCATATACTGATAAAGTATCATTTTCTCAAAGAGCAGGTTACAAACAAAGTTGTTCAGCTGAATTATATTCCTTCCACAGAACAAATTGCAGACATCTTTACTAAACCCCTAGCCAAGACACCATTTGAAAATCTCGATCAGAATCTAGGTGTCATCCCTTCTCACACCTAAGAGATTCCATCCTGTTAGGGGGACTATGTGTTGGTTGAATATATGATACCTCTGAAAAGTACTACAACAACTCAAGGGGGTGCATGTTTTCTTTGACATTGATGTCAAAGGGGGAGAAAAGGTGTGGTCTAGATCCTATAGTCGGAGGTCTAAGATGAATAGTCCAGCCTTTCAGGGTTTCCATCAATGCCAAAGGGGGATATTGTTGGCATGTTTTATAGGAAGCATGTGATTTTCATTGATGGAAAGAAGAAAAACGATGATGGAAAAAAGGAAAATCAAAGCTCAGGAAGAGAAACAAACAGTATGCAAAGATCAAAGATCATAAGGGAAAGCATAGTATAGGAACATGATCCGGATCAAAATCCTTGATCATGGATCTTCTTAGAGAGTCTACACGAATGTTGGATCAAATTAAGTGGCAGATAGGATAAACGGGGAGCAAAGTTTGAGACTTGAAATCCTCTAAGTCCAGAGAGCCAGAGATCCGTAGTAGATTTCAGCCACCAGATCATTCTAAATTGGAAGGACATGATAAGTTAGAAGAAGGGCACGCTAATATTAGCGGTCGATAATTAGGCACTCAGATCTATGGTCAAAATGGCATATCAGACACCGCCCCCAAATTTTCTGCCATTAACCATGGGGGGGGGGTCTGAGCTGGTGGTATTTCCCATGTGGGACTCTCATACATGTCACTTTCCTATGAAATCAGACCCCCCTCACTCATTACCACTTACCGCCTAACCCCCCCTCCGAGTAAAGCACCAAACACCTCATACATACCACCTCTGCGCTCCGATGTCACACTCCACTACCCGCTACATGTCACACTCCACTACACTACCTACACATCTCATCCATGTCAGAAAAGACATGTGGGATAGTTAGATAATGACAAATTTCAAGATGAAATCATCATTTTAGGTATGTACAAATAACGAATCTAAGTGACACATGGAAGACACTCATCTCATGACACGTCATCAAGTGACATAAGCAAGTCACATCACTCTAGGAGTTTTACTTCGGGAGTTTCACCACCAGCGAATGCCTAAAGTCTTGAAGTCCCAAATGTTGAAGTCTCGAAAGGTCAAATTATAGAAGGAGAGGCTGAGCCATTGATTAAGGAGGATAGGTGTATGTAGATCATCAACTCCAGAATATTGATATTTGAAACTCTCGAAGCTCAGACCACGAAGTAAATCACAGTCGTTGATTTAGGAGATTAGATTTGATCCACAGAACTTGATAGGATAGATCTAAAATGTCATATTCAGGAGCACCGTCAAGATCATGAGATCCATGGTCCCATCGCATTGCGGGGATTGAAGGTGTGTGAACTTTAAAAATTTGAAGGCAGGCCACAATCAAAACCACAGTTTTCGATAAAGGACACGTGGAGATTTGTAGTGAATTGCGGGGTAAAAATAAGGTTTCCATCAAACCACCTTTGGCCGCACCTGCAATCACATGGTCACATGAGAGCATCACCCAAGGTCACATCAACAAAATATTGAGGAAGGATCTAGCGTTTCTAGGCTCCACCTCATAGTTTCACAAGTTGGGGGAATCAAGGCAACTCACAACTAGATATCCGATGTGAGAAGTCATGAAGCACCCTTTTGCTTGGCCCCTGGTTACAACCAAGGTCACATCAACAAAAATGAAGGGAAGGTGCTAGCATTTCTAGGCTCCACTTCTGATTTCGGGAGTTGGGAGAATCGAGGTGACTCACAACAACATATCCGATGTGCAAAGTCATGAAGCACCTTTTTGGATTGGCAAGTGGTCACAACCAATGGTCATGTGGAGAGGAACATTGCACCCGGTGCTTGTTCACGTGGGTAAAGTTTGGAAGGATCCATGGATCAAAAATCCTCTATGTGTATAATCCAATGCCACATATTAAATAGACAATTTGATCGAAGAGTTGTTGTTTCACTTCGATATTTCTTGATCAATTACGGTTCAATTACACTAACTAAATCATTGTTCTGGGGCATTGGAATCATTGTTTCTGAGTGGTTGAATCATTTTTCCTTAGCATTGGAATCATGATTCATGAGTGTTTTTGAGATTCCTGACTTGAGCATTGGAGATGTGAAGTGTAACGGATGATGAGAGAAAGAATAAAAGAAAAATGTCGTGACACATAGAGGTTGTTGTTTCTTGGAAAAATAAGTTGAATTGTATGTGATCAAGGAAATAGTAGGAACATAGCGTGAAAGATGAAGAGATGAAGAACATAAGCTGGACAGAGCAGAAATGGTGAAAACAACAAATTGTACGAGAACTTAAGTGCAAGAAGATGCAAGCAGGAAGACACTGATGCAGGTAGAGAAGAGCAGTGTAGTAGAACAGTGATGAGACTGGTAAGCCATTGATAAATATTGTGTCACTGTAATAAATGTCAGCAAGAAAAGATTTATATTTCAGGGTGGTAGGATGGTGCTAGGGAGGACTATTGTCCTCAGAGTTTCAAGTGGGTTCTTGAACATAGGGAGTTGTAGCTTCCATCTGGTTGCAGCCAGAAAACCAGGGTTGTAGGGTGGTGCAAGGGAGAACTATTTTTCTCTGTTATACAGGTTGGTTCCTGTGTGACAGGAAGTTGGTGTTTCCATCCAGTTGGTGCTAGAACACTCAGGGAGTTGGTGCCTCCTTCTAGTGGGTGCTAGAGAAACCATAGAGTTGGTTCTCTCAGCAAGTTGTAGCTTGTAAAAAAGAGGTTGTCACCTCATTTTGAGTTGGTGCTCAAAAATAGATGATGTACAGAACATAAAAAGACTGCCTATCATTCGAAGAAGAAGAGGTTTTCTCCCTTTGTGGGTTTCCTGGGGAATATTTGTTTCTGTATACTTCATGTGTGTAATTGATGTTGAATACTCTATTGTTTACTTCCCTGAAATATTGTGATGATCATTGAGTGTTCTGTAATGAGATTAAAATGGGTATAATTTTTTAAGAACAATAACAACTGATTCACCCTCCCCTCTCAGTTGTCTAACAGTAAGAACACGTCTCCCCGACCAAAAACCATGGGTTAAATTTCGACCCGCCTTCAAATAATTAACCTTCGTTTACTTTCAACCCCCGAAATTTATGTGCACCCTCTGTCTACCCTTTGAATTTTCCACTTAGTTTGAGATTCATTCCCATGATTTGACATGAGGTAATGAATTAAATATTTGGTTAAATATTAATATAAATATTTTAATATAAAAGTATTTATATTAATCATTATAAACATTTTTTCCATTTTTCTAAGGACTTTGGGAATATGAGGCTCATCACATGACTGTGTGGATAGGATAAGGGGGATTAAGATTAATAAAAGGAATACTTTTAATTTTCAATGGGAATATGATAATAAGGGTAAAAATGAATGAAGTGATGGAACCAAGGGATTCAGATAATCATTAAGGCTAGATATAGGTTTAGGATATTTGCCAATTTTGACTTATGAAGGACATGACTATTTTGGATGATTGATCAAGTGAAGGATTTAGGTGATGGGAGCTTGACGAAGCTGGCGAATTTTTTTTTAAATCTGAGTGGAAATATAGAACAAGGGCAAGATGCTTCGAAAAAATTAATGCAAATTAGCATGTGATAAAAACTCTTTCCTAGAGTACCTCTGCTTATCTTTAACCAAATTTAAACTTTCTAACCTGTTATGAAAACTATATGTCCACCCTTCCATGGTCGTAATTCCATGCATACCCATTTCTCATGCCTTATCATGAAACATAGATGATTCCTCTCTTACTCAAAATCCCCAATTGGTATGTCATCCTGAAGTCTTCTATATTACGCATTGAGTATATAGACATCTTCAGTTGGTAGCTTCTTCAAGCAATAATTCCACATTTGGAAGAATTGTCCTTGCCTTGTTCCTCATACCTAAATATACCACTTTGATAAATGTAATTTTCTCTCTTTTATCATCAACTTTAATCACTTCCTGCAAAACATTTACCATATAAGAGAACAATTCTAAAAATTATGGTTAATGCAAGCATACAACCACAATATACAATTTCGGTAACATATGCACAATTTTTCCTCTTTATGGTCACCATAAACCTTCTTTCTGGATTCCTATGAATTTTGTTGTTTGTCTCATAATTTTGGGTGATTACATGGACTCCTATGTCTAATACTTTTCTAGTGATTTCTTTCTTGCCTAATTATGAGTTTTGAGTAGAAAGTTATGGTCATTTGAAAATTGCCTATTAATTCCTTATGTTCACACTTCAATTAGGTGCATTTCCTATGCATATTTGCATATGTTCCTTTAGCGGTTTGACATGATCTTGATTGGTTTCCTTCACTATCATAATATGGACACTCTATTCAATTTTCACCTTCATTTGAGCTCTAGGCTGCTAGATACAGCCTGTTGAAGTTTCAGGCCAATTAATATTGTTGGCCCTGAATGCTACATGTACCTTCTAACTCCTCCTATGAATTTTATGTGCCTAGATTTATAATTTGGCTCCATGACTATGTTATATGCCTCAATACATTTCCATAGATTGCTCCTGTGCCTCAATTTGATTTCAAAGAAGGGAGTTATGGACCTTGGAAGTTATATGGGTCTTAAAATTTACCCCTCATTGTTTGACCTGTAACTTCCGTATACTGTTAGAAAAATATCACCAAGTTATTTCATTTGAGCTGAATAATCTATATATTGTTAAAACTATTTTTGGGTATCTAAAAACAATGTTTAGGTCCTCAAAAATGACCGACAAATTCAACACCTGGAAAATACCAAAACTTTCCAATTTTTTTTATTATTTTTCTGATAAATTTAGCCTCCATATGCTGACTGGAAATATTGACGTGGCACCTGATTCCACACGTAATATTGACGTGGCACCTGATTCCACATGTAATCTCAGGGTGTCACCATGCCATCCCCTATGATCTCATCTTTTTCTCATCAACCTCGATCTCCTTATTTCTTTGTTTTTCTGCTTTCTTTACCTCCATTGACACATATTAGTTAAATTTCGGGCCCCACATCCCTTGAATGCCATGTAGCATTTTCTTATTGGGTTTCATGGATGGAAGGGACCCATCCCAAACCCATACACTTTGGTGCACATGAAATTTTGTGTCCTTTTGATTGGAAGAATGACGATCAAAGGGCATCGACAATTATCGACGACTCCCAACGCCTTTCTCCCCTCGTGCCCCACTAAACTTTAACACATGGGGGAGGTCTGGAAGAGTTAACCATAGTTAATTCCATGGTACATGTCATTCATCAACACATTTTGACCCCCTCATCATATGGTTAATGTAACCCCTCCACACCCCCTAAAGTTCATATGGGGGTGACGTGTGTCCTGGCTCAGGGTCCCACCACTAGACTGTTGCCGCCACCATGTATCTCTTGCACACCTGCCACCTCTGCCACCCTAATTCTGTGTACACATCACCTTCCCACCA
The DNA here is from genome assembly GCA_009831015.1 of Picea engelmannii. Classification (NCBI taxonomy): domain Eukaryota; kingdom Viridiplantae; phylum Streptophyta; class Pinopsida; order Pinales; family Pinaceae; genus Picea; species Picea engelmannii. The sequence goes on along the minus strand of ML776649.1, from coordinate 420,171 downwards.
TATCAACTGACATGTGGACTCTACATCATGCCGATGTCAATGGTATGGAAAAATTCCTAATTTTTCCTAATTTTGCCAAATTTAAAAAATTTCCAAAAATGCCCAATTTAGTCGAAATTTAAAATTTCTTCTTGGGATTCCACTAGAGCTCTATGAATAAGCTCAATAAAGTTAATTCAATCCCTGTACATATACATTTGTTCGCTTCTTTTCAAATTCAATTGTACAGGAAATTGGAGCTTTTGCCCAATTCCATCAAATTTCACCCTAGTCGCTCTGCAACCATTAAATTTGTTCAATTTCACTCCAATAAACACAAATTCAACCTCTAATGCCACCAATTACTTGTTTTCATAGTTGGTCGACATTTCTGGCATGAATGTTTCTTCAATTCCTTCGCAAATTGGGAAATTTATTTAACCAATTTCACTCAGTCAGCCATATCCTTATGTTGACTTCAAATTCGACCAATTACAGGTTTGAATTTGCTCAGACAAAGATTAAAATAAGGAAAAAATCATTCTTGGACCAAATTTCCCAAATTCCCCATGAATTTAACAATAAAAAATGAGGATTTGGCTCAATTTCACCTAGATGCTCTCGATTTCACCACATAAAAATGGTAAAATCAAAATTAGACCATCTATAGACCCAAATTTGTTCATTCTTCTAGTAAAATTTGGAAATTTCCATTCTCTGGTTAAATTTCCCCAACCTGCTTGTGAAATTCCTCTCAATTTCACTTTAACATTTTATCAAACAATTTGCAAAATAACTCCTACTATCATTATGTTAAACAGTTTTCTTGTAAACTCTGTAATTCCACTTCTGCGTTCTACTAAATGGCACATGCATGCTCAGCGTTGAAAGTTGGAGGTATGATACCACTTTGTAACATCTCTAGCTCCCTGCTGGGAAATGCCACATCAAAATTCCAAATTTATGATACCATTTAATTCAATAGAACTGCTCTGCACGTGAACAAAGTTATGCAACAACAATAAAGATTCATAGAAAATAATTACGACAGAGATTCAATAACAAAAAATAGATATTTACACACATAGTAATCAAAGCAATACATAAGAGACACTAATATTATGATTAAATACCAACTTCTTGTAGACCTTTGACATTCCTCCCATCCATAGACCACACTGTGGTTAATATCAATAGTGGGTCACCCCCGAGCTAGGGCTAAACTCTACCTGGGAAAAGGAATTCCTAATTCATTCTAAGGTTTTCCAATCAACAACAATGATCATATTTAGGTACCAACTCTAGCAACCAGCCTATAGTCCCTCATCCCCCACATCCCTATCCCAACCCATAAATTTTTTCCCTTCTCTTATCAACAATCCCTCAGCTTCCCCACTTCCCTTCCAGGGCTTCAACAACATGCTAAAAAGGGAGTCTGAGAGCCCTGTAGTTGTAGCTTGACACCTTGGGAGTTAATTCCTAGAAGTTCTCTCACCATGAGAGAATTCTCATGGGCCTGAGAACCCGCTTCTTCGACCATAGGCCTGACAACCCTCCTTTTCAACCATGGACCTAACAACCGACCTATTTTAGTCACTAGGTAGATACAACTTCCACATACATGTATGGTTGCCAAATTCCACTTCTCTGGTATAGGCAATGAACTTAATGATTGTACATGTTGCAAGAAATCCCAATATTGAGCCTGATCTTCAAGATTAGACCAACATTTCTTTAAACTTGTTTAATACCATATTAGATACCACTAATACTCGAGTTGATCTTAATCGCTCATGGGCAACAATTGAACAATACATAAGTATCCAAGAACATTGGAAAGCTAGGAAAAGACAACCTAGGAATCAACCATAGCATTCTTTTTCCTATAGTTTTGATCTTCTTTTCATGTCCTTAGACCCTCGTATCTCTAGGAGAAGAATATTTTTATCACCAAAAATTAATCCTATTGCTGAAATAGGAAGAAGGAACGTTGTTTTGTCAACCCAACAAAGTGCTCTAAGGAGAAATTTGTGCGATTCATCTAGTTCGTCTTTATCTCCCTTACTTATCATTCACAAGATGGCATCTAGTGCTGGCTCTAGTGGCACTAGAGGTGCTTCTAAATCTCAATCTTCATCCTCGTCAGTGATTGGTATCTTATATAGTCACCAAGTCCCTATCCAATATACTACAAACCCCTCCAAAGCCATTAAAAAGTATGGGATTTTTCAGTTTGAAGAAGATGCTACAACTACTCTGTGGCATGTTTCCTCCCCTCTTAACCTAGCACCTACTACTTGTCCACTTCCTAAATTCAAAGAGAATCTCCCTAGGTTTTCAGGGAATAACATTGTCACTACAAATGAACACTTGGTGGAATTTTCTAATGCCTGTCACAACATAGGAGCCAATGACAACGATACTTGTATGCTCTTATTTGTGAATTCCCTTGAAGGGAAGGTTGCGGCCGATTTATTTGATCTCCCTCCTAATATTTTATCTACTTGGGAGGAGTTAGTATATTGGTTCAAATATACCCATGGGAAATCCAAGATCCCAACCGAGCAGTTACAAGAGTACAATAACATCTCTTATAAGGATGGTGAGACTATCAAGTCCTTCAACTTGTATTTCACCAAATTGTACAACCAAATATCTAAACTCGTTCTCCCTCAGAACCAAGCCACTTTCATGCATTATTATAATGCATTACCTTCCCCCTATCATCATAGGCTTGAGGAAAATTCCATTGATAACCTTGTTTCCGCTCTGCACACTTGTTTAGAGTATCAAGAATAGCTTTAAAGAACATGTATTCTTGGGGGAGACACAATTAAGAATACAGACATGTCTGCCCTCTTACAACTTGTACAATACATGAATAATCGAATGATAGCGTATGAGTGGAAATGAAATGTCCCCTCTCTTACTCCTAGATCTTCATCTTCTTCTGCACCCCCCTTTAGAATTACAAATGAAAATAATTTTCAGCCTAAATCTATCATGCCTCGTAGTTGGTGTAAATTTTGCGAGGAACACCATGAGGAAAGTACATGTGAAGTAAAGAAGAGTGCTAGAGATAAAATATTTGGTAAGTGTTAGCATCAGAAGTCACTCTTGGATTACAGCAGGAGTAAGCCTGATATCCATCAGTTTATGTCACTATTTGTTGATAAAGGGTGATGAATGGAAGTAAACTCAGAACAATATCATTCTAATTCAGAAACTAGGCTAGGCATGCACAAGAAGATGAGGCCTTGGTTTAAATTTAGACAATAAGTTGTAATAAGGGTGAGTAGGAGGAAGACTTCTGTGATGAAATGCAAAGTTCTATTGGAGGCATCGAGCTTCTAATGTCCTGAAGAAGAAAAAAATGAACACAAGAACATCTTATATTCAAATTGCAGAAACACTAAAAGAACATAACAACCTTACAATAAAACCTTTATCATAACACAGTCACAATGACTCATGTGAATCAGTCAATCATGAACTCTTTTAGTATGGGATAGAAACCTGATGAAGAAGATAGTTTCCTTTCATTAAACAAGAAATTTCACATACAGATACATAGCCATGAAAACCAGTGCTTCATTAAAACATTACAGTCGGGAGCTCTGCTCTACCATCCATCCCTACAAAAATACAAAAACTGAGTATATATACTTAGAGAAATATGCCCCCTTGGTAGAAGGAGGGTAGCTAAGACATTAAAGTCCAACTTATCATGTGCAGGATCCTCTGGGCAGATGAGGACATCAGATCGACATCGCTCTTTTAGGAAAACCTACACACAGGACCATATTGGGCAGATTGCCTACCAGAACCTCTATGCCTTACATTCATGGCTTGAGCTGAGGCTTCAGCTACCTGCTCATTTTTCATTAATTGCCTTCCTCCATGGAAGGTGGCCGAGACTTCAAGCATAAGGGACGACCAGGCACTTGCTTCCCAGGGCTTAGAGGCTAGCCTCCTTTTTATTTTGGCTCTGCCCTTAATGTAACCCATGGCCATGACTTGGCGCCTCACTCCAAAGGTGTTTTGACACTTCTCCTTTTGGGAGATTCTACCATTCTAGTGCCCAATATCCTTGGTGACTAAAACTGTGAAACGACCCTCCATATCGGCAGTTGGATATAGCTTCAAAATCAATGGACAAGATCCATTTTCTTTTGAACACATTGGCTCTGTGCCCCTCATCTACTTTGTCCCCACTCCATACAACCCTGTGCTATGATCGTCGGCCTGCACCCAAAGGCGCCTTCGCGTCTTGCGTATTATGGATGGGAGGGAGTCGATGCTTGTATTTCAAAGTCACAATAGGCGAAATAGCAACCAGACTCAATTGTGTGCCATGTGTCCCTTGGTTGGATGGCTGAGATCCTCTCTTGATCAATGGCCATGATCACTCATCGTTTAATGAGCGTTTAAACTCAATCGCCCCCCACTTTAGCCCTGCTACCTCGTGATTGGGTGCTAGGATCGTGGGCTCACACCCAAAGGTGCCTTTGCATCTTGCGTATCATGGATAGGAGGGAGTCGACCCTTGTATTTCAAAGTCGTGATAGCTGAGATGGTGACCGGACTCAATCTCGAGCCACGTGTCCCTTGGTTGGATGGCTGAGATCCTCCCTTGATCAATGACCATGATCAATCATCACTCAATGAGCATTTAAACTCAATCGACCCCCACTTTATCCTTGCTACCTCGTGACCAGGCGCCAGGACCGTGGGCCCACACCCATAGGCACCTTCACATCTCACGTATCGTGGATGCGAGGGAGTTTACCCTTGTATTTAAAAGTCAGGATAGGTGAGATGGTGGCCGGACTTAATCAGGCGCCATGTGTCCTGACTGGATCGGATGACCATGATCATTTCGTGACTTTGGCCCTAAGGGATGAGCCCATGCACTAAACTTCATGAAACTCCATGGCTCTGGCCTACCCGATGACTGTTGATTTGCTCCATCGATGGATCCTCGCCACTGAAAACAAAAATGCCCTCTCGCTTGATTTTAAGCTCGAAATGGACTTCTTTTGTGTGCTGCGCTTGACGCTCATGAATGTGGCCTTTGAATAAAATGCATTTGATGGGTTTTTAAAACCCATTTCTTCACATTTTACACCAAGGGCCTAGAATCAAAGAGAAACACCCCCCTTGCAAGAATTGGTGCTAACATTAGGCTCCATGGGGGATAGAGTTGTCCCTGCGATGCTCTAAGAACTCCTTGCAGTTTCGGTGCCTTGCTATTGGGCTATGGAGTCATTTATTAAGCCGAAAATAAATAGAAAAACAATATTTACAAAAACATAGGAGCCGTTTAATGCTCAAACAAAACATTTCTTCAGGAAATGCTCATTTACTGGGCCGTTAAAAACTTCTTCACCCTCCAAATCCTGCAACTTGTACGTGTTATTTAAGAATACTTCAGAGATTTTGAAGGACCCAATACAGAGGACATCAAACTTGTTGTGTTTTCCCCTATCCTGCCTGGGTGTATCTCACTTAAGCACCAAATCTCCCAGCTTGAATTCCTCCTTCCTGACCTTCTTGTCAAATGCCTGCTTGATCTTCTGTTGATGACTATGAGCTATGTCCATTACCTACTCCCTGATCTATTGCACTTCCACCACTTGATGAATTCTTCTGACCATATGGTCTGGCTTTCCTTCATGATCTTAAAAGAATTTCTCTACAGGTAAAGTGAGTTGAGTGGGAAACACAACCTCCGTCCCATAAACAAGTTGAAAATGTGAGGTGCCTAGGGACTTCTTTGTTATCACTCGATCGACCCATAGAGAAAATTTGAGCTTTGAATCCCAGGCCCTCTTATTGTCTTGCAGTAATCTTTTAATGAGTTTGATTAGACTTTTATTGGAAGATTTTGCCAATCCATTTCCTTGAGGATAATAGGGAGTGGAGTGAATTAGTGAAATCTCGAACTGCTCACAGAACTTAACCAGAGGCTCAGACTTGAAAGAAGTAGCATTATCAGTGACAATTCTACTGGGACAACCAAATCTAGCTATGATATCCTCTAGGAAGCTGATAATTACCTTGTGTGAATTACTCTTGGTGGGGGTAGCTTCTATCCACTTGGTGAAATGGTCTGTTGTAGTCAGGATCCATCTGTGTTGGCCACTTGAAGGAGGATGAATTTCTCCAATGAAGTCCAACCCTCACTGCTGAAAGGGTGTTGAAGCTACTACAGGCTTTAGTGGTAGAGATTTGAGTTGCTTCTTTCCCAAGAACCTTTGGCATTTGATGCAAGCTTTGACTTCTCTGTAGACATCAATGAATAAGGTGGGCCAGTAGTACCCATCCCTGAGATTTTTTTGAGCTGTGGTCTTCCAGAAATGATGCCCTCCACCAAGGATGCTATGGAAATCAAACATAACTTTCTAGGCTTCCTGTGGGTTCAAACATCTCAGAAACACCCCTAGAGGGTCTCTCCAGTACAAGACTTGGTCAATAAGGCAATATCTGACAACCTTGAGCTTTAAATCTCTTGCCTTGATTTTTCCCATTCCATTAGGAGGCTTCAACTCTTACAGAAAGTACAAAATATCTCTGTACCAGGTGCATTTTGCTAGCGATAATCCACCCTGAGAGATTTTTCTGAATGACTCAGCTTGCTGATTTTCTGAGCAAGCATTGATGAAGCTAACCCCCAAGGCATTGCAATTAGATTCAGCCAACAACTTGGCTAAACCCTGCCCTTTAACCAACTTGGTGGGCTTTATCTTCAGGTCAAACTCAAGGATCTTGGCAATCCATTTACCTCTTCTCCCATATATGTTAGGTTGTATAAGGATGTCTTTCAGAAAGGCTGAAGGAACGTATGCAGTCACTTATGAGTGCAAGACATAGACTCTGAAAGATTTGAGAGATTTCACCAAGGCATAGGCCTAATTCTCCATGATCTCATACCTGATTTCTGCATCTTTTAATGCCTTACTGAAGAAGGAAATGGGTTGCTCTCGCCCTTCCTCATTTTTCGGCAATAAGACCGCTTCTACTATATTAAAAGAAGCAAAAGAAAAAACTAGGAAATCCTTGGAATAATCAGGACTGGTCAGCACAGGTGCCTTAGTCAATGCCTTTTTTATTTGGACAAAAGATTCCTTGGGTTCAACAGTCCATTTTACTTCATTTCCCTTTCTAAGCATGGATATGATGTGTTTTACCAACTCAGCAAAATTTGAGACGAACCTCCTCAAAAAGTTAATCTTCCCTAAAAAAGCCTGGACTTCCTTTCTAGACCTAGGAAGTGACAATGTCTAAATTGCCTCTACCCAATTGGGATCAATTCTCACTCCCTCTACTGATACTATATGGCCTAACAACTTTCCCCCCATCATAGCAAACAGAGATTTCTTGGGATTTAAGGAAAGGCCAAACCTCTATCATTTCAAGAAAACTTTCCTCAAGTGACAGTAGTGCTCTTTATCAGACTCAGAGAAGACTGTGATGTCATCCATATAGATCACCACAAACTGATCTTTCTCCCTGATGAAGGCTATGTCCATGGCTCGCTGAAATGTTGCTCTTGCATTCATTAAACCAAAAGGAATTTTGGCATACATGAATGTGCCCCAAGGAGTGGTGAAGGTTTTTTTTTCTTTGTCCTCAGGCATGACTGATATCTGATTATAGACAGAAAAACCATCAACCATGGATATCCTAGATGCACCAGTTACCCTCTACAATATGTGTTCCATGTTGGGCAAGGGATAATTGTCTTTCTTTGAACTTATGTTCAGGTTCCTAAAATCAACACAGAGCCTGATTTCTCCACTTTTCTTCCTCACCAGGACCAAATTGGCCACCCACTCAGAATATCTCAAGGGGACAATGATTTGGGCATCTAACAACTTCTTTACTTCTCTCTCCATGACAGGAAACAACATGGGATTTATTTTTCTTAGCTTCTTCCTAAATGGCTTAGCCTCTTCCTTCAGTGGGATCTTGGATTCAATGATAGATGTGTCATATGTCTTGAGGTCTTCATAGGTCCATGCAAACAAATCAACAAATTCTCTTAATATCTCGGTATATCTGACCCTCTGCTCTTTGGTCAAACTGCTTGACAACTTGAGAAACTTAGGCTCCTCTTGTGTGCTAATGTTGCACTCCACTGTATCAACATATTCATTTGAAACCCTACCCTTTACTGCCACATCATTCCCATCAAATAGTCTTTCTAAAGGGACTAGTCCCTTTAGAATGTGATTGCTAGGCAAATGGATAATATAGTGATTAGAAATTTTATTTAAAAATACCTCAGGTTGAGGGTGACTTTCGAGATCAAGATCCTGATCAATGTGCAATGTAGAAAATTCATCGACAGACTGAAGAAATGTTTTGATTTCAAGATCATCTTCAAATACCTTCCAATGCTTGATATTGTCCAGTATAGATGGCCTATATCTTATCTCAACATCATATTTGATCTTAGGCGACAGAGGGATCCTGAACAGACAAGATGAGACAACTAAGGATTCGACCAAAGTATTTCCCTCTCTTGGAATAAAATAAATGTTGAAAGCTGAGAAGAAATTATCAATTAGGTCCCACACCTCATTTTTGTAACTCCTGAGCTGAGGATGCTTAGCCTGATAAGCATTTCTGACTTGCTGGATTATCAACTCAGCATCTTCGAACACTGCTACCCCCTCAATTCCCATTTCTTTTGCAGCCCTTAAACCCATAACAGGAGATTCATATTCTGCCACATTATTGGTAGCTTCAAATTCTAGCTTGTATGATAGGGATATGGTTTCCTGACAAGGAGACACAAAACCCACTCCAGCGCTAGCACCTTTGCTAGAAGAAGCTCCATCGAAGAACATCTTCCAAACATAGGTGGTTGGAGGAGGTATATCATGATTAAACATGGGTTTCTTTCTGATTTGAAAAGGGGCTTCAGGAGTATCAATGAGCTGCAATAAAATAGACCCCGAATCAATGTCAAGTGCAAAGATAGGATGATTGGTGGGGTCTGTTTCATCACTAACAATGTAGGCCAACTGAGCTTCTCTGTACAACCTCCTGTGCTCCCCTCCAAAGACTGAAATGGTGGCATATGTGAGATGCATCTGTAATGTTCCTCCAAGTTTTTTAATCCAAGATCTTAAAAAAAACATGCCGAACTTTGGGGGAACATCAGCTACTACAATTTCCATGACCACACTCTTCATTGGCAACTGAAATAAAGAGACCACCAAGTCTTTGATGACTCCAATACATTGCACCCTCCTTGAATCAAAAGAGTACAAATCGTGATAAGCCTTTGTCACTTCCATTCCCAATTCTTCCATGACTATTTTGGGCATTAGGTTGTGGGAAGCTCCTGAATCCATGAGGCAATTATGCAACACCTTATCATGTATGTTCAGGGATGTGTATAAGGGAGGGGATGAGTCATCTATGTCTTCTACCATGGGACCTAGGATGACTGTTGGCTTTTCGTGTTGAAGATTTACTGAGTCTGTGGAAGGCTGGGGGGACTCAGATTGTAGCAGCTTGGAGAGGGACCTTTTGAAATCTTCATTTTTAACTAGTTCTGAGAGGGGTACAGGAATTCTAATCTTTTGAATTTCGTGCTCAAAACTAAAGGAGGAAAGAGACTTAGGAGCTTCCCTTACCTTAGAGATAGGTTCTTTGGCTATTGGTGAAGTATTCTGAGTTTTCTTTTCTCTAGTAGTGATTGTTGCAGGTTTAGCAGGCCTTTCTGCTATGAGGGTCTGATCATGGCTATCAAAATTCCTTTCTTTATTCTTTGACCTAAGATGGTCTCTGTTAGGAGTGTTTTTGGCCTTTTCCCCTTTACCCAACTCATTGATTTGAATGTTCATAAGGGATTCTTCATATGCAGATTGAGTCAAATGGGGAAAAGGGGAAGTGTCTTCAATACAATGAATTTCAGGGCCGAGCTCATCTATCTCCTCTCCTTGCTCATGAGCAACTAGGTTATTTTGGAGAGGGGTTTGAATCCTCTGATTGTCTTTGTCTTTTCTCCTTGGTTCCCTTGGAAAAGCCTGTGGCACATTGTTACTAGGCCTCCTGAAGCCTCTATTATCAATATTTTGGGGATTTCTGTACATGGGCTTCCCTTCTAATTCCCACCTTTCCATTCTAGATGAAAGTGATTTTAGAACTTTAGTTACCTCGTCTGTCTGAAGGGGAAGGGGAGAGGAATTGGATGGGGAGGCTTTAGGTATTTTCCTAGATATGTCTCTATTAGCCTTATTTCTGAGTCGATCAACAACCAATATGTTAGATTCTACTTCCATGGTTGCATCCTGCATGTGAGCCAGCGTAGTGGCTCTCCTTTCCCTCAATAGGAGGAAGAAATTGGGATCAAAAGTGCTAGCACAAGTGATTTTAGCAAAGGCTTCTGAGGTCTTTATCTCAGCGGGGATCTTATTGTACATTTTATTGAATCTCTTGGAGAAGTCAGAGACAGATTCTCCTTCCTTTCTCTTCAAAGACCCAAACTCTGTCATGTAATACATGAAGTATTTTTTGTCTCCCTGCTGTCTCAAAAAGGCATTGTCCAAAGCCTCAATCCCATTGATAGAAATAGGAGGCAGGGCCCTAAATGACTTTCTAGCCTCGCCTTCAAGGCTATGGACAAAAATCCTCATCCATACGTCTGCATGCATGATAACATGATCATCTATAAAACTATAAAAGGCTTTGAGGTGTTCTTCTGTAGCTATGTCCCCTTTGCCTGTAAACTTGGGCAACTTCTTAAGGTAGCCATCTATTGGAAGAGCATTGAGAGGTTGAGGTAACAAAAGGGGATCATACCTAGCAGCTATTATAGCCTCCATTCTGGTCATGGGGGGATTTGCTCCTGCCATAGGAATATTAGGTGGAGGAGAAATCAGAGGAGAAGGAGTTCGAACAGGGGATACTACAAATGAGCTTCCGGGTGGAAGAGGAAACAATAGGGGATTCAGAGAGAAGGCTAAGGGGCTTGAGTCAACAGATGATTCTCTCTGTGCAGTAGCAGCAACAGTAATAAGAGGAGGGGTGGTAAATCTAGGAGTGGGGAAATATTATGTGTTCCTGGGTCTACACCAAGGTACAACTTTAGGGAAGAGGGAAGTGACAAGGATTTCTCCCTCCAATCCCAGACCAAGGGGGGGAAACTCAGTAGGAACACTTCCGAAATTCAGGACACGGGAAACTTCGAAAAAAGGTCTGCTAGGAAGCTAACAAGAAGAGAATGGAGCTTCTATAGATGGAGATGGGAAATTACCTAGTTCGACGGTGGAAGTTTCTCCTTCAGAGGCCTTTCCTTTTATGATAATCACCTCTGGATTAGCTTCAGGCATAGCTAGAGGTAGCTGTGGATGGGACCGTGTGTGTCTACCTCTGGAAGCCACAACTAAAACAACAGGTTCACCACAGTAGAGTCGTCACAATGGAGTCGCCAGGTGCACAGTATCAATCTCGTAGGGCTCTGAGGCCTAATGCACCTTCAGAATCAGAGGCTCGATGTCGTTCGATCCCAGGGAAAAATTTCAACTTTGTCCCCGACAACGATGCCATAAATGTTGGCATCAGAAGTCACTCCTGGATTGTAGCAGGAGTAAGCCTGATGCCCATCAGTTTATGTCACTTTTTTTTGATAAAGGGTGATGAATGGAAGTAAACTCATAACAATATCGTTCTAATTCAGAAACTATGCCAGGCATGCACAAGCAGATGAGGTCTTGGTTTAACTTCAGACAATAAGTTGTAATAAGGGTGAGTAGGAGGAAGACTTCTGTGAGGAAATGCAAAGGTATGTTGTAGGCATCAAGCTTCTAACGGCCTGAAGAAGAAAAACTTGAACAAAAGAACATCTTATATTCAAATTGCAAAAACACTAAAAGAACATAACAACTTTACAATAAAACCTTTATCATAACACAGTCACAACGATTCATGTGAATTAGTCAATCATGAAATCTTTTAGTATGGGATAGAAACTCGATGAAAAAGAGAGTTGCATTTCATTAAACAAGAAATTTCACATACATATACATAGCCAGGAAAACTAGTGCTTCATTAAAACATTACAGCCGGGAGCTCTGCTCTACCATCCATCCCTACAAAAATACAAAAACTGAGTATATATACTCAGAACAATACGCCCCCTTGGCAACAAGAGGGAAGCTGAGACATTAAATTCCAACTTAGTGTGTGCAGGCTCCTCTAGTCAGACGAGGACTTTAGATCGACATGGATCTTTTAGGAAAACCTACACACAGGACGATCTTGGGCAGATTGCCTGGAAGAACCTCCATGCCTTACATTCATGGATTGAGCTAAGGTTTCAACTACCTGCTCAATTTTCATTAATTGCCTTCATCCACGACGGGTGGCCAAGACTTCGAGCACAAGGGACAACCACGCGCTTGCTTCTCAGGGCTCAGAGGCTAGCCTCCTTTTTATTTTGGCCCCACCCTCAATGTAACCCATGGCCATGACATGGAACCTTTCTCCAGAGGTGCTTCAACACTTCTCCTTTTGGGAGATTCTACCTTTCTAGTGCCCAGGATCCTTGTTGACTAAAACTGCAAAATGGCCCTCCATATCGGTAGTTGGATTTGGCTTCAAAATCAACGGACACGATCCATTTTCCCTTGAACACATTGGCTCCATGCCCCTCATCTGCTTTGTCCCCACTCCATACGACCCTGTTCTATGATCGTGGGCCCGCACCCAAAGTCACCTTTGCATCTCGCATATCGTGGATGGGAGGGAGTTGACCCTTGTATTTCAAAGTCACGATAGGAAAAATAGAAACTAGACTCAATCGTGTGCCACACGTCCCTTGGTTGGACGACTGAGATCCTCCCTTTATCAAAAACCATGATTAGTCGTCACTCAATGAGCGTTTAAACTCAACTGGCCCCTACTTTAGCCCTAATACCTCATGACTGGGTGCCAGGACCGTTGGCCCTCACCCAAAGGTGCCTTTGCACCTCGTGTATCGTAGATGGGAGGGAGTCGACCCTTGTATTTCAAAGTCTTGATAGTCGAGATGGTGACTGGACTCAATCGTGCACCACGCGTCCCTTGGTTGGATGGCTAAGATTCTCCATTGATCAATGGCCACAATCACTCATTGCTCAATGAGCATTTAAAATCAACCGACCCCCACTTTATCCTTGCTACCACGTGATCGGGCGCCAGGACCATGGGCCCACGCCCAAAGGTGCCTTCACACCTCATGTATCTTGGATGGGAGGGAGTCAAACCTTGTATTTCAAAGTCACGATAGCCGAGATGGCGACCGAACTTAATCAGTCGCTACGTGTCCCGACTAGATCAAACGACCACAATCATTTTGTGACTTTGGCTCTAAGGGATGAGCCCATGTGCTAAACCTCGTGCAACCCCATGGATCTGGCTTTCCCAATGACCGTTGATCTGCTCCATCGATGGATCCTCGCCGCTGAAAACAAAAATGCCCTCTCGCTTGATTTTAAGACCGAAATGGACTTCTTCTGTGCTATGCTTGACACTCATGAATGCGACCTTTGAATAAAACACATTTGATGGGTTTTTAAAACCCATTTCTTTGCATTTTACACCAAGGGCCTGGAATCGGAGAGAAACACCCCCCTTGCAAGAATTGGTGTTAACAACAAGAGACCTAAAACTACTATTGTTTTCCTATACTTTGCAGAGACAGAGGATGTCATGATCATAAATACTAGGAATAAATCCTATGCTCCTAAAAAAAAATATGATCCTCCCCGCACTTCTTCTATTCCAAGCTCATCTTCACCGGCTGCTATTGTTTAGGTTCCTAAGGCTACTGACTGTGAAGGAACTAACTTACCTCTTCCCTCTGCCAAATACAACATTCTAAATTAGTTGGCCAACATCAAAGCAGATGCTACCCTCCTAGACATGGTTTTCATCCCTGAACAACAGAAGCATCTAAAAATATTTATGGAAGGAAAATATTCCATTGTAGCCAACCTCTATGAAGAGGTATATGAAGAGGATTTGTCCACAAATAAAGTAGGTGTACATAAATTTAGACACCCTGTAAAAAACCCCCCATTTTATATTTTTGTAAAGATTATGGATAATAATTCCCATTGTTTCCTCATTGATGACGGTTCGGGCCCAAGTGTAATGTTGAAAATTATTATGGAAGAGCTAGGATTGTCTTGTACAAATGAAAACGCCAGAAGCATGCTCTCTTATAATATCTTACAACAAACAACCATAGGTGAAATCAAGGACGTGACCTTGGTTTTGTGAGCGCATCCTGAAATAAGGATAACCCTTAATATTCAAGTAATAGATATGCCAGTGAGTAATTACTGGATCATGTTAGGAAGAGATTGGAAATATTTGACAGGTGGATACCTCTCACTCGATGGAACAAACTTATCCATCCCTCGGAATGGTAAAAACATCATAGTCCTAAGAGAGGGGAGAATTTCACCTTACATAGAAAGCATCCCATAGCCAAATGTGAATTATATCGAGGAGGACCTAAGAGTGTATTCCATATTTGCATATGAGGACAACACTACCTTGGAACAAATCGCCTTAGAGGATGGGATGTGGCATGTGCACTTCGATGGTTCATGCTCCAATGAAGGAAACATAGTTGGTATCATATTTTACTCTCCCGTGGGTAAGATTCATAACTTTTTCTATAGGTTAGAGTTTGCTTGCACAAACACTATAACTGAATTTGAAGCATTACTGCTAGGCATTGAAAATGCCTATAATCTAGGTTTTGGTCACCTTATATTTTTTGGGGATTGCAAACTTGTTGTAAACCTTGTACGTAAGATATACTCTTCTAGCAACAAGTTAATGAAACGTTACACCCAAACTGTTTGGGCACTTATCTCGAACTTACTATCTTTCAACATCACTCATTAAAAGGGAATTGAACTCAATGGTTGATAGGTTAGCTATTTTTGCAGCCTCTCCTACTTGGCAACTTCTTCCATAAATACCTGATTGTACCTTTCAATATATGTATCATCCGCACATCCCTGACAACATAGAGTCATGGCAGGTCTTTCCTAGTGATGAGAGCATCTATTTTTTCATTCAAAATGAACCTTATAAGCCTAAGGAAATTATATCAATGGAAGATAACAAAATTCCTAAAGGCTTGACTCCTATGAAAAGTTCATTTTCATCGAGTGATGTAGGTAACAAAGAAAAACATAAAGAAGAGGAGTCAAAAAGGAAAGTGGGTGAAACCTATTCCTTGAACATTGGAACACTTGAATCTCCAAAGAATGTTAAAATAGGTGCCCAATGTTTGTTGAAGAAAAATTAAGGTTCGCTAAGATACTTGGTGAATTTTAAGATGTTTTTGCTTGGTCTTATGAGGATCTTCATGGTTTTGATCCTGCTCTTATACAACATGCCATTCCTATAAAGGAGGGAATAAAACCAATTAGGAAGAAACAAAGACCCACTAACCCTTCACTTGAAGAAACTATTCGAAAGGAGTTGGAAAAACTCTTGAAGGCTGGGATCATTTTCCCGGTTAAGTATTCTGAGTGGGTTTCCAATTTTGTTCTCGTTCGGAAAACAACTGGTCAAATCATATTATGCATAGATTTTCGTGCATTGAATAGGGTTAGTATAAAATATCAGTTTCCTCTCCCTAATATGGAAATGATTTTGCAGCAAGTTGCAGGGTCACAGATGCTGTCCTTTCTTGATGGTTTATCTGGTTACAATCAAATCAAGGTAAAAAGGGTAGACAAATATAAAACCACTTTTATTACTTGTTGGGGCACTTTTTATTATGAACATATTCCTTTTGGCTTATCTAATGTAGGTTCCACTTTTCAAAGATCTATGAAAATAGATTTTTACAATTTGATTGACAAGATTATTCAGATCTATCTTGAGCACTTAACTTTCTATTCTAAAAACCGATTAGATCATTTTGGTCATCTTAAAAGAGTTCTCATGTGATGCAAGAAATTTGGCATTTTTCTAAATCCTTCTAAGTATATTTTTGGCATTACCAAGGGAAATCTCCTTGGACACATTGTATTCAATTCAAGAATAAGCATTGATCCTGAAATGATTCCTGCTATCGTAAATATTCCTACTGCCACTTCCAAGAAGGAGCTTCAAGCTTTCATGGGTGTTATTAACTTTGTCCGTAGGTTTGTTCCTGATTTTGCTGTAATGGTCAAGCCAATTCATAATCTTCTTAAGAAAGATCATTCCTTTTCTTAGAAAGATGATGTCAAAAATTCTTTTGTAGGGATCAAGAAAGAAATCAGTTCCTCACCAGTTTTGGTGAAACGGGATTTTGATTTTTTTTTATGATATATACTAATGCCACAGAGGAAGCAATTTATGCTATCCTCATGCAATGTGATGACCAAAGTAACGAAAAACCAGTTTCTTACATGAGTCAAATCTTGTCTGATGATGATTTTAAATATTCTTTTATTGAAAAGCATGTTTTCTCTCTTGTTAAAGTTGTTGAAAATTTTCACCACTTCATCTTAGGTAAGCACACATTGGTAAAAATCCCTTTACCCGCTGTCAAGTTGTTTCTCTCACAGGCTTATATTTTAGGGAAGCTTTCACATTCGCTTTCCAAGATCCAAGAGCATGATTTAACTATCTTGATTTCTAACACCATCAAGGGACATGTCTTAGCCCTTCACTTAGCTCAGCATGCTGAAACTAGTGAAGAAATTGAAGAACATGATAGTTCTCTATCAACATTGTTCTACATTAATAATCAAATCCTTCCTGTGTCTGAACATCCTTGGTATAAAAATTTGGTTTACTATTTGCAAAATCAAAGATGTCCAGATAAATTAGACACTCATCAAAGAAGAAGGCTCTGCCTCAAATTTGCTAGATACATCATTATAGGAGAATTCTTGTTTAGAATATTTTCCGATGGTATGTTGCTTCATTGTGTAAACAATGAGGAAGCACATAAATTGTTGCAAGAAACTCATGGTTCTTCAAATTCTATTATTCATGTAGGAGGTCATTTTTCTTCTTAAACAACTGCTTTTAAGATTATTAGAAAATGATACTATTGGCCTTCAATATTTTGTGATTCTTATGTTTTTTCGAGATCTTGTGACAAGTACCAGAATTTTGTTGGGAAAGAATGCCTTTCAACCATGCCTTTACAACCTATCCTCCCATACTTTCATTTTTCAAAATGGGGCTTGGAATTTATATGTCCTATTAATCCACCGTCTTCAGCAGGATAAGTCTTTATCCTGACAACCATAGACTATTTTACAAAATGGGCTAAAGCTATCCTGCTTAAACATTCGTAGGATGAGCAGGTGATTTCTTTCCTTGAAAAAAATAATTTTTCTAGATTTGGTCTTCCTTTGGAAATTATTACAAACAATGGTCCTGCTTTTATTTATGCTAAGCGGACCCAATTTTTAGCTAAGTTGGGGGTTACACATTTTACCTCATCAGCTTATTATCCCCAAGGAAATGGGAGGCCAAGTCTACCAATAAGAATATGGTTAGAATTATCAAAAGGATTATTGAAGATAAGCCTCGTCAATGGCACACTCTCCTCACTTACGCCCTTTGGGTAGATCACACTACCACCAAGGTGAGAATTGGGTGCACTCCTTTCCATCTTGTTTATGGTCGAAAAGCCATTCTTCCTACTGAGTTGGAACATTCCTCCTTAAGGTTAATTCTACATGTCCAATAATTAAATTCTTCTGATGTTTCTAAAAGAATGAATGCACTTTTGTATTTAGAGGAGCAAAGGAAGTTTTCCTTGGATAATATAAAGAGAAGACAACAGACTGTTAAAAAATATTTCAACAAGAGTGTCAAAGCTATCAAATTTAAAGTCAATGAGAAGGTATTGTTGTGGGATTCAACTCATGTTGATAGAGGAAGGCATTCGAAGTTTCAAAAATTATGGTTGGGTCCTTTTAAGATCGTTTTTGTTCTGTGTGCAAATTCTTACATTCTAAAGGACTTACAAGAGCGATTGTTTTCCTACAACACTAACGGTTCCCACTTAAAACATTACGTGGAACCAACTTGAACAGTTTAACGTTGTTTGGAATGTTTTTGTATTATATTAGTTTTCATTTATGCTTTTATTACAGTAGTTTTCATTTCTACTTTTACATTAGTAGTTTTTCATTTCTTCTTTTACATTTCTAGTTTTCCATTTCTACTATTTCATTTTCTGTTTATTCAATTTTGTTGTTTCGTTTCTACTATGACACTTCTTGCTTTTTGTTCTTTTTGAATTCATTTATTGTCAAAATAAAATGTTGGATCAATTTTTCCACAATGACGCTTCTGCAAAGTATTGTTAATCAATAACAATCAAGACTACACAATTGTCATGATGTTCCCCTTGAAGGTATCATTGAAATTGTTATCTTCTTCCACTGCTGTTTTATGAGATAGTTGGTTTTATCCCTCTTTTGCTTTCCTTTTCTTCATCCATTTCGATATTCAAAGGAGCAAGTTCAGAAAATTTTTCTCCTTGAAGTCAAGAATTTTTTTTAGTTGAATGATTATGCTTACATGGATAAATCCCCTCATACTTAACACTTTCCATGAGTTATTCCCAAATTCCCGGTCATTTTTCCCTTAAATCCACTCACTTCCCCCTATTGCATAATCATTTTGGTTTATATATTCTTGATCTAATGTTACTTGGTCTGCAAAACCATACATTTTGAGTTCCCAATCTGCTGGAAACAAATTTCCCTATGGAGTCGCCAGTTTGTTGACGATTAAAATCGTAACGATGAATTTCGCCCGCAAAGTATTTCGAATGCGCTATTATTTAACTATGTTAATAATATAATACTAGTAGGTGGGACCCCCTTGTAGACTAGAGGAACAAGGATAGACATATTACACATGTTTTGTTGTTGTTGTGATGTTGCCTACACAGTCCTACATTTTTTACGATGCAGTCTTAATTTCATATTGGCATGATAATAAGTGGATAATACATTATTGTGGAACACTTTTGGTAATGACTTGCGACATTGAACATGTTCTATCTGTATGAGGATGATGTTACAGATGCTATGTTACAACTTTGTTACTAATTCTTATGTTGATTACCTAGCCACATATATGCCACAGATATTTTAATGGTAGCATGGTCAAAACAAAGAAAAACAAAATATGGAAAGGTTCTAAAGTATGGCAAAGAGAAAGGAACTATGTAAAGGGATTACATGCAAGTTTTGAATGAAGTTAAGGGATACTAGTATTAGTCCTGAATATTATGTTATTTTTTGGTTAATGGTCTATGCGAATTTCATTAGATTTGAATGGAGGCGCATATAGCATTGTTAACATGTATTATTTCTTGGAGTTATGACAAGGATTAATGTGTAAACTATATTGGGTGGCACACTATGCAATGGATATCATCTCAGATATCACGATGGTTTGGAATTGAATATGAATTGGTTATATGGTTTGATTATTGGTGAATGTTATGTTTATTTGGTTGTCTCATACTTTGAATTGAATGGGGCCATGTGATGGAAGCGACGTGCATTTACTGCAAGTCACTCCATAATTTCCCTATCGCATGTCACCCTGGCATTGCTCCGTTGTTTCAATTTCGCTCTGTTTGTTGTGAAGCTCCGTGTTTTCAGGTTTTTGGAAGGGAGGCTTGGCCAACTCGCCATTTAAGCATTTTTCCCACAGGTATGATTCTTTTCTCTCCATCCATGATGTATTCTCTGTTGTATGAACCAAATGATGGCTCAATGATGCTTGGATTTTGTGTGTCCTTGAGATTTTCAACTGTGTGTAACTGGGTGTTATGGATCTCCGTGATAACTGTAAATTGTTGTCAATTATAATCAGAGCAATGGGTGTTATTAATTTATGCATTGGTGGTTTCTTGTTCAATATGAATTTTACGATTAGTCTATGTGGAATATTAATAACGGTGGCGCAATATGGCTCTAGGTTGATGATTGAGGATTTTTGTTCTATGTATCACTGTCTGTTAACTTGTTTCCTCTCAGTCGTTGTGGTAACCCTCACCCAGTTGCAAAGAACTTGTCAATATTCATTGCGTTCATTTTTTCAAACCCCGAGTGGTGTAGATAGTTGCTCTTACTGTCTTTTCACTAGTAGCATCCCAAAGTTCCAGTCTTTCTTGGTCACCCAAATATTAACACATACCTATGTGGGTTTTTTATTGATACAAGCTATATCTTGGCGCTCTGTCAAAGGGATGTGTGTGTGTCTTCACTGTTGTTGCTGTCAAAAGTTATTAATTTCATGGGTGATTGGGAAGAGACATTGTCTTGTTGTGTTTGAACAACCACCTCTGTTAAGTTAACCCTTGCCTCTTCTCTGCAAGTGTTAAACGCACCGTGTGCACTGGGTTATTTTACTGTCGTTGTCTTTGCTCTCCTTAGGTGTTAACTATTGGTTCTGTTACTGAGACTTAGATTGATAAGTGAATACTATATGGCTCAATGTTGTGTCTTGTTCGAAATATATTTTTTCTTGTGGTTGATATAAGCTCAGAAGACCCTCAACTCTCTATGTTTTTTTTTAAAAGATGAATGAGCTCTTGTTGTCTCCCTACGTTTGATTTTGACAGAGCTTGATTTAGACTCCAACTTGTCTTTCCTCTCCCTGGGAAGCTTTTGGGGTTGTCAAGTATTGGTTATTAGTTAAGTAAATGATTATGGAATTATTTAAGACACATGCTCTCTCATTGAGTCTCTGTCTCATCCTTGTATGATAAAATTGTTTAAATAAGTATGAAATGAGCAGTGCATATAGTCAAGGATTGTATTCCTACTTGTTATGGTTTCTCTTATTTTTTTTTATCCGATGTGGTCTTAATTTCATAAGAGGACACTTGTGTATGAATTTTACTGAGCCCGATTAGGTTTTTGGAAAATTTAAAAATGATGCACGTGTGTCAATCGAGTTCTGTTCACTCATATATGATTGGTTATATTGGAACATCGCACAGACTACCAATTGTTTTAAAAGGAAGTTATATCCACAAAGAAGGCTCAGGTTTTATGTTTGGGTTGACTATTGTTTCATTTCAAGTTTTTGTCGATTGATATGATGAAGACTTGTGTGTAATCGAGCATATTTTGAAGTATGTTCACATTTTGAAAAGAAAATTGTGTATATTTTAATTGGGCCCGATTGTTGATTGGTAAACAATAGATTTTGATTGTTATCATGGTGCATTATGGATTATCAAGGATATATGTCGAGCATATTACTATGCATGTTTTGATTATTCTTTTTTTTTTTAAAGAAGAAGGGATCAACATTTTTTTAAACAAGACTGTTGAATGGAAAGGTTTTTTATAAGTTATGATAGCACGGATTGTTATGAATTAAAGAATTATGGGAAGTTTAATTATTGAAAAAGCAAGCAGTTTTGTATACAATTGAGAAACAATGAATGTTGGTGCTTTTTGGATTGATTTTAATACAAAGTTATGATTGTTGATTATTTAATTTTTTTTATGAACAATATTCATTAAATACTCTGTCATTTTCTCACGTTTTCACTCATTACGAATCCCCTCACAATCCCGTAATCATTTTGCACGCCCTGTTCTTAAAATTAAATTAAAAAACTCTGTATTATAGCGATTAAGAAATAACACAGAGGTGGATCACAATTGATATGATTTTGTTATTGTTGCACATTCGATTGTTTAATGAATTGTTGAGCAGTAATCATGTTGTTACTCTCTTTCATTTTATCACTTTTTTGCTCAATACAACTCCCTCAGATATCCCAAAACCCTTATTCATCCCCTGCTCATTGACAATTATTAAATGAATTTTATGGATTGGATTGCATAGTTATGTTGTGATTGTTGAGCCAAACTTTGTTTCATATTAAGAGATGTCATGTATGGTTTGTTTAAGAATCTAGTTGCTAATAAACATTGCAAACAGGATGGGCTTCTTCAACAGAGGAATCCATGGCTGAAATAACAAGGGCATAGGAAATTGGAATAGAGGGCATAGAAGGCCAAGATTCTTGATACATTTTGATGTAGATCCACAAGAGTTAAACCAACTCTTCCAAGCTAAAATTTTCAATTGTATTGGACAAGGGGTGGTCCAACCTAGGCCAGAAAGGCCTCCCTTCCAACCCTAGTATGTCCCTAGTATCCCTGTCCCCCCCCCCCCATGTTTCATTGCAACCCGAAGTTCTTGAGAATGACTGATGGCAGGAGATTGTTCACCCAATAGCCTCCCAAAATCTTGGCTGACCCAATTTGTCTCTACCTACTCCTCCTCCACTGGTTAACCAAATGTCCAAATTTCCCCTGCACACTTGCCTGTACAGTCCTCCCACACAAGAAAAAGACTCAAAATCAAAGCCCACCACATGGATGACAAAGGAAAAGTTGTTGTTGCCCCCTCCTCTCCCTCAAGTGATTCAACCCAATCTATTTCATCCCACATGCACTTGAGATATAATTGGTCTCATGTCATCAGTGAGATCAAGCCTTAAGGCTCCACATGGCCTAAGGCTAATTCATGAAAGCCAAAAGGAGACCACAACAACAAAGGGAAAATTACCTCCCAAAGTGGCAAATATGATTTTTGAGTATATTTTATTATTGATTTGTTGAGAATAGTTGATTGCTGAATTTTTTGGACAACATACTATTTTTGGATATGATTTAAAATATAATTGATATTTAATTTTCAAATTATGAGAATGATTATAGGAGCCACAATGAGGGATGTGTTTGATTGATTGACTAGTTTTGTTTATCTTTGTTAAGAAACTAAAGGGAGTCACAAGGGGTCCCACCTACTAGTTATTATTTATTAAAAGACCCTTATTATTATTATTATATTAATTCTTCCCCTAACTAAAAGTTACTTTAGTTTTAATTAACTTAACTAAAAGAAGTAGTTGAACTACTTCAACTAATTTGGGATGCATGTTGGCCATTCACCAAGTTTTGGAGATACTTGGTCATGTTTGACCTATTTTGGGACTTCGACAGGCTGGTCGAAGGCGGAGCACAAATTGAAGTGGTGATTGTGGGATCTTGGCCCATTTTTAGGGAAATTTTGGGTTTTGGGATTATGTAATAGGTATGGGATGTCAGCCCATGGGTTTACCCATGTTTAGGCCCTTTTTGTAATGTATAAATAGATAACTAGGTGAAGTAAGTAAGTGGTGGAGATGATGTGATTGAGGGGCGATTGAGCTAAGTGTGGATAGTAGGAATGCTCTATGCACACTATGTTGAACACTTGCAGAAGCTAAGTGCAAGTGACTATAAGAAGATTATGTGCAGATTGTAAGATGGCTTTGTGTTGTGACCTAACTTGGGGAAGATGGATCTGGCGAGGTGCACACAGATCTCTTGTCTTCTGTGAAGTAGGGTTTTGATGCTATGTGCTGGTAAGAAGCTTGACAAAATATAATAAAGAAGAGAAGAGTTGGTGGACGTAGCCTCAAGTTGGGGGTGAACCACGTATATCCTGTGTTATGATTGTTCTGTGCATTATGGTTGTTTTGTTCATGTGATTTATGCTTAGTGCAATAATGTATGCTTAGATGGATATGATATGATAGCTTAGTGCCTAATAATGTGAACAAGATGCTAGATCTGATCTGTTCTCTTATGATAAGTTCTTAGATGTGTAGATTTGGTTGAATATTGTGTTACTCTATAATTAGGGTTTTGTCTGCGAAGTAAACACTGATTAAATACTAATGAATGGTAACTGCTAAGTGCTTTGTTAGAGTATTGTAATCATAGATCCGTGTCCCAGCCAGGTTGCAAACACCTAAGTCCTACAACCACCTTTGCCTCTACCTCGGGTGAGACTTCATCTGCTTCGCAGGAGTTTCTGAAAGGGCCGATAGTTAGGGTTTTGTTGGTGTATTGTTGAAGTGTTGAACCCTGGGTCTGCCCCTTTGCCAACAAATGGTTCTGTTGTTGGGACATGAAACTATGATTGTTGGGAACCGAAGAAAAGAAAGAAATCTCTCTGCGTAGATCTATTGCTTTAGTGCACAATATTCTACTTGACTTGTGAAAGATCTGTACTAAGAAGATAAGTCCGATCTGAAGAAAAGAGGTAAGATCTAGAATCTGGGTGCTCTGAAAAAGGTACGAGTAGTGAAAATTTCTATATATAAAAGCTTTGTGTTTTTCTAAAATCAAGTTAAGTGAAAATTTTGTTTCGAAAGTATGGATCTAGGTATGTTTGATAAATTTTGTCCTAGCCTGAAAACTAGGGAACAACTAGAAGACAGAAGATTTGATATAAGTAGATCTAATAGAAATAGCGAGAGATATGTTATTCCTATGCATAGAAATAATGTTTGGACTAACAAATGGATGCAGGATCCTAGAAAGAATTTTTTATAGGTTAGTTACTGTGATATTAGTGTGCAGTATAGGAAAAGTTGGGGATCATTTAAGAGGAAGAGAGGATTAACCCTTTTTTACAGTTGCAGAAGACTGGGCCATCTTGCTAAGGATTGTCTTGATAGAAGACCTAATTGTCTTTGTTGTAAAGTTATGAAACATGAAGTTCTGGATTGCCCTAGGATGATTTCCAAACTCAAAAGAATGAATATGGAACAAGAAAAACATGAGAAAGACTTAGAAATTAAGACTATGGAAGAACCCCAAAAAGAATCAGAGACTATATTGTTAGAAATAAAAGAAACCATGAATGATCATAGAGACATCAACTTATCAGAGATCTTCAAAGAAAAAGAAGGCATAGAAGCAAGAATAGGAGACTTTGACATAGATTGTGTTCTTGACAAGGAAACACAAGTGAATGTCATGACAGAAAGAACTTGGGAAACCTTGGGAAGGCTTACTATGGTTCCTTCATTGGGAGGAATAAGATTATTTAGAGGAAAGCTAATAACCCTATGTGGAAGAATTACCCAAATATCTATGCATGCTCATGGAACTTTGATAGAGGAAAAATTTGAGGTCATTAAATTTGTTGAGAACAACACCCCATTTTATTTATTGTTAGGAAAACCTTGGATTGAGAAATACCAGACCTAGAGAAAATAAGAAGAATGCCTAGAACAAAAAAATAAAGAATTAAAAGATTTCATGACTAGGAGAATAACGCACTTGATAGAGGAACAGGACAATAGATCGAAGATTTTCAGAGCCGGAGACTTGGATGTTGAAGTTTAAAGAACACAGACAGACTTGAAAAACTTGTCCATACAAGAGAGTAGAGCACCTACCCCAGACAGAGAAGAAGTATTTCCCTTGAACCCTACGAAAGATCATCAACAACACAAAGTTATTATGACAAGATAAGATAAGAATCATAATAGGAAGAGGAACCTAGTAACATAGATCACAGGAAAGAAGGCTAGAAATATTAGCAAGAAGAAAGCAAAGTTAGAAAAATTGCAAGAAGTTTCAGAAAGAAATTCGCAGAAGGAAAGTCTTCAGAATTTGAACTTCGTTGGAATATCAGAACAACACAGATTGGCACTTCACCATGGTGGAGCAATATAACCATTGGAGGCATTATGACCGTTATACCGATGCTCCCAAATGGATAAGAAATAAATTATGGCCTTGAAGCTCGCCATTGGACCGTTGTGACCACGCCATAACTGATGGAAGTGCATTGATGAAATATTTCTGACCCATTGGAAGAAATTTTTGCGGTATTGTCTATTTATCCTGTCGAGCATTGCACTGAGAACACTTTTGCCAATTGTGATTATTCGAGCCCATAGAGAACTAGTTGATTTCGTTCAGTGATCATTGAAACCTTTCCATCCATTCTGTTGCATTGAGAAATTGTTCATCAGCCTGATATATCCGATCTCGAGCGTGCATGTCGGACAAGCTCAACACTGTGGAAAAGTCAGTAGAGGAAATTTTAATCGATCTAATGGTAGAGAGAGTGATTTCAGCAAGAGTTAAATCCTCATTGTCATGAGGAGTGCAAGCCTCCCTGTCGACTGCTCATGGATCTGTACCATCCCGAGCTGCAGATGAGAAAAAAAAAAGCATAGAGATGACTTAGCGAATGTGAAGTTAATCCCATCCATCCTTCCTGACTACATCCCACCTCTAGCCGGTGTGGTGAGTTATGACAATGTCCTGAGGGACTTCGACTACATAGTCATCACAATGTACCTCCCAAAGGGGATACACGCAGTCAGAGCGCAATTGGAGAGAATTCCAACTTTGAAGATCAGTGACTATAATCTAGGAGACCGTAAGACCTACGACATGCTTGCACCTCACAAGTACTTAAACAAGATGAAGGGAAATAAATCAAAGATCATTCCTCAGCCATGGACCATGAACATCGTGTAGTCCACTATCCTTAACATCATGAAAATTCCACATTTTGGAAGGCACTATGAAGTTAATGTGTGCGTTAAACTTCTGCTATCTTTCTTCCAAGACAGTTACTTATGGCTAGACAGATGCATCACCATCAATCTGGCGTTGATCCATAGGATCATCGACCTAAGTAGGCAGGGACTTGACCCACAGGAATTTTACCCAGGGAAGGTTGAAAACAATGTCCTGGCATAGAGGATTAAAGATACCTATGGCGATGTAGAGAAGGGGACGCGAGGCTACAAGGTAGCCTCCATTCATAATGGCGTAGTGCACCTTGCTTGCAAGTTGATTGCTAATAAGCTAGTTAGGAAGAATAGACCCACGCAGGTCACGGGGTTTGTTGTTGAGCTCGTTGGAAAGTGCGTGGAGGGATTATAGATGAACTGGGCTAGTTACTTAGTCAACCAGCTAGAAGTAGATTGTTGCGAAGCTCAGGATCAAGGATATGAGTTCCACTTTAGATGAATGCTAATCCTGATCACATTTATAGCTTGGGAGATGTTGGAAGGTGCAACCTTCCCTAACATTGAGCTGTTCAAATCTCTAGCCACAAATTTCACCATGCTCTGGTACTCAAGCGATATGGGAAAACAATGGCATTTGAATATAGTATTCCATACCTACTATCTGCATTTGAAAAGGGTTATCGAGTCATTCCCCTGTATGACGTCAAACACTCTAGATAGGTTCATGCCCCTTATGAAGTTCCACACATATAGGAATTTTATATATATCACTGCACGTGCAAATGAGAGTAAAGAAGATCTCCAGTCATACTATAAGCTCATCGAAGAGGACATGGAAGAAATCACTAAGGATTGGCCCGCAGAGTTCCTTATACCAGTTGACAAGGTAGAACTGTCTAACCCAAAACTCATTGGAAATCCAATGGTTACCCGTGAAGAGTATGATGCACCCAACAGTAGCAGGAAGAAAAAGAAAGAAGAGGTACAACATCTGGACAGTGTATCAGACGTGTTATCACACAATTTGTAGCTAGGAGTAAAGGCTAGAAGGTAGAAGGCCAAACTGGCATACCATGAACCTATCCCACACAATGTCACCACAATGGGTAGGTTATTTCTCTTTAGGGAGGTTAAGCCCAGGGGAGACGTCCCCGGTGAACTCGGGTTTTGAAAAGGAAAAAGGTTAATAGGATGAAGATAAGTTTTTCCCCCCTTTCACAGATCACCACTAATTAGAAGTTCTGTCTAAACAACCAATAATAAAGTAAAACCTAATGAAGAGTACCTGCCTAGAACAAGACAACAACAAACTGATATTTGCAAGCTTATTTCAATGGGTTAGTACTTCATATCAATCAAGAACTATCTGATATTCAATATAAGCAATTTTGAAAGTAAATGTTGATGAATTCAATGTTTACACAATAGTAATGAAAAGATAATGTCACTTTGCCAATAAATACTAGAACGATGTGGCATTCAATGGGATCAATCAATAGTTTATTAAACAAATCCTTTAAACCATCATTCAATTGCTCATAAAGTAAAATGTTGTTGCATTGAGATCAAATAACCAAGAGTGACGTCAACAACTTAGGGTTAGTAGGTTAGGGTTAGTGCAGTTAGGGTTTTTAAATTCAAGTTTTGAGAGTGTTTGGATCAAGGTCTTACTTCAATGCTAGAGGTCTTTGGATTAGTGCCTTAGGGTTAAATGGAGTCAATTATGAAGGACACAAGAGTTGAAGGGATTGAGACTTAAATGACTAGAGGGATAAGTTTTGAAGTGCTGCTAAAGCAGGGCTTCAAAATCGTAACCCTAGGGGAGAGAGGCTCACTCCAGTGTTGCTAAAGCAAGGCCTCATGCTCTCTCCTCCTTCCTAGAAAATAGCTATCTCAAATGAAATACAAAGTCAAGACAAGAGGGCTTAAAGAGAGAGAGAGTTGCTAAGGCAAGGTTCTTTGATCAAACCCTAAAAGAAAATGGACCTAGGTGTAGATAACCTACGCCTAGTGTTACACATTATTTTCGTCATCCCTATGATCGTTAATGATGTAAACCTATCTGCTGCCTTCAGAGGGGTCAGTGGCCTGAGTTCCTAAAAGAGAGAAGGGAGAAGAACTTCTCCTGAGAAAAGAAGTTGCTTTTTCCTATGTAAAAACCTTATAAAAAGGGAAGTTCGCAGGTTGCTATATAGGCAGGGTGCGAGAATGACCCATTCTCGCAGGTTGCACTATAGCCAGGGTGCGAACACCTCGCAGGTTGCTCTATAGCTAGGGTGTGAGAATTCTAGCACGTGGGAAAAATGATCGTTTTCTTGAATCTTCTAGAAGGAGAAGCTTCTATGGTGAGGTGGCATCCGAATGGTTTGGATCTTACTCACTTTCATGATTTAGTGGGATCATCCTAACATCCTCACCTTATCCTCTTCAACTTATAAAAGGAGAGGAGTTCTCATGGAGAAAGTTAGCTTGGATTAGCTTGGGTTAGCTTTGTTGATTCTTGAGCTTGTTAGCTTTGACTTGGTTAGAGTGGCTTTGATATTTTCTTTGTCAAGATAGATTGTGAGTATCTATCAGATCTATGGTCTCAGAATCCTTGGAGCAAGAAGTGTGTGGGGAACAAAGGACAATTGGAAGGGACCTTACGACATCAAGGCCATGGTTGTAATCTCTCTTTCACATTTAATATGATACAGTAATATGATTCTTTCCCATAAAGCTAATGTCACTTTATCGTATAACTCCTTGATCATATACATAGATTAATTGTTGAATATATTGAGTTGTCTTCACTTCGATTGGTTTGTATTGTTGTGGTCTTGATGGCATAAGAGCATTGGAGTGAAGATGGAACAACAAAGACCAAAGGAAGCGATCATAAGGTATGTTCATGATTCTTGCCTCCTAGTTCATTCAACAGTTAAAATCTAGGGAAAGTGTATTATTCTATCTTGTTTTGTTCTAGATCCAAGTGGATCTAGGGAGATCGGTTTGTGTCCGCACTTACGGATTTATCCAATAACAAAATTGGCAAATCCACTAGGGAACGGATTGTTTCCTAGTTAGTCTAGTTTCCCTTGCCTTGATTTCTTGTTTTATGGTCTCTGAGTCTGTGGGAGATCCATCAAGACTCTCTGGTTTTGAAAGTTCACTCAAAATGTTTTTCCTTTTTCTAAATTTTGTGTTTACAGACATTCTCGCGCTGTACCCTTTAGTGGCCTGCGAGAATCATCTGAGTTCGCACCCTACTGTGTAATCCAATGCAAGGTGTTCGCACCCTACCTGTGTCTAGCCTGCGAACTTCACTAATGTTCGCACTGCACCATATAACTAGGCTGCGAATCCATTTGAAATTTGTGTTTGAAATTAGGATGTCCTATTTTTTGATGCCCAGTTTTGTTTTGATCAACTGGATTGAACTTTTGGAGCTTATATTGATCTGTTTACAGTCTGCTTGACATCCTTTGAGTTGTTTTTAGCCATCTTTGCTTTGTTTGGTTTTCAAGGATTAGTCTCTTGCTTTGAGTGTCTTTCAATTACAAAGCATGTGTTTTCTTTAGAATTGTTTAGGGAAAGATCAGATTTCTTCTAAATAGTTCGCTTTAAAATAAATTTTTTAGTTTGGGTTTCGTTGTTTTAAGAAAGTTCATTATTGCTTTTAGTGAAAGTTTTTGAAACAAAAAGATTTACTTTCTTGCTTTATATTAGATTGGGGCCATCCTTGCATTTGAAGTAGAGAAATTGCATGATTGATATTGATGAGTTTAATCTATTTTGGGACATCGTGCATATGGGAATGATAAATGTTTTCTCCTTCTCGTAGCATAGCTTTCATCGAAATGAAAAGATTGCATCTTCATATCTTTGCTTAATTTTTCGAGTCGGTCAAAACACCATATTGTCCACGCCATCTTCCTTTTGAGTAACAATAGCCATAAAAATAAAGCGCTTATAAAAATTGATTAGACATTTTTATCTTTTCTGGTAGCAAACCTACATTAGATTAGTTGTAGGGCTTTGGAATAAGTGTGAAAGATAACTTTCCAAAGCTGTAAACAAACACAGTATCTTGTGATAGGGAGAGTTAAATCCACTTACTACATTTTGTCCTGGGAAGCCCTTCTCACACAAGGGTCAAGCACTAGTTCGCATTGATGTTGGCAGAGTTACTCACCCTGCTTTGTTGACATCAGTGTAGAGATTGCACATATTACGGGGGTCGCTCGGAGGTATACCCACAATGATGAGTGGAATCCTTTTGAGTTGATTTCGTGCTAGATACCCTGCCCTTGCATGTGGATCGGACTGTCGACTGTTCCCCCAGGATTTATTGTTGTTGGTGGTAACCTTAGTGGCCTATTTTTCTAGGTTCTTTACACGAGGTGACTGTGGAGGGGCAAGTCTTCATGGTACCTGGAATCGACGTTGGCCAAGCTCACTCGGGCTCCTTGGAGGGTATACCCACGATTGCGTGTGGGAGCTTGCACCAGGGTGTAAGTCTGTTAAGCAGGTCGTCAACATAACTTTTCCACCCGCTCTATCTCACCCCCTTCTTACATTGTTCCCGCAACGTTGGATTTCATCACCAACTAGTGCATTCATTGTGAGAAGGTTTTGTTTGCTTGCTTGCTTACTAGATTTTTAGCTCATGCTGTTTGTTTTCCTTAGTGGACTCTAGATTGGATTTTTGTTTTTCATGGCGTCAGTTCCCGAAATGACCTATGAAGGAACCTCTGCTCCAGGGGAACCTTTTGTTTTTCCTTCTTACGGAAACATTGGTCCTCCACACATCGCTACTTTGAGCCTTCTAGGTCTCACAATTGGATTGCCGGTGTGGTTGTTTTCCACTCAGGTAATCTTGAATGCAGTAAGTGTTTCAGTCGCAAGCACTTCCCCCCAAGAACATCAACCTCATGTTGATCCTTCACCGTCTTCACTAGTAAGGTCTTCTTCGTCTTCTTCACTTGCAAGGTTACCTTCCATTCCATCTTCTTCGTCGAGCGAAAGTTCTGAAGCTAGTAACTCGGTGAATAAGAAGAAGAAGAAAAGGAAGATTAAGAAGAAGAAAGCTAAGAAAGGGTCAAAACCTCCAACCACTGTCAAACATGTTGGAAAACAACCAGTTACTGTTAATCGTGCTGGGAGTGTTGATGATGTCAAGATTACCCAAACAACCCATAAGCCCAAGTACCCTTGCAGGATTTGTAAGGGTAGCCATCTTCTTAAGGATTTCCCTGGTCTATCCAGGGTTATAGAAGTATTTTCTACACATCCTCGCCAACCCATGTTGTCAACCTCTGAACAACATGCTGATGAGCTCCCGTCAACCAGTCACAATACCGTTGGGAAGAAGAAAAGTAGAGTCAAGTTCCCGAGCATGTTATGCAAAGGGAGTCATCTCACTCACCTTTGTCCTCATATGGATGAAGACTCGAAATTCCTAGAAGACATGACTGTTTCACAACTTCAACTTCCAGCTGCTTATCGCAAGCTTTCTCTCAACCCACCTATAGTTGATGGAATGATCAATCTGGTTCCCCTGTCGGCCAGTTTGGTTGATCAAGTGGTCAATTTGGTCACGTCTTTGGATGAACCAGTAGACCAAGTGGTTGATCCGATCCCATCCTCGGTCAACCCCACTCTCCTGTTGGAGAATGAAACCCAAGTGGTCAATATGATTTTTCCATCGGTCGATCCTACTCTCCCGCTAGAGAGTAAATCCGATACTGCCCATGTTTTTCTTGTTGATACAGAATCGTCCGTGCCGGGGGGTATTCCTCCTTCTCCCATGGAACCCCCTCCAAGTAATGAGGCCATCCGTTTTGATTGGGATGTACTAACTAGACCTCATCTTCCCTCTTACATTCCTTTCCAGATTACAGTATAGGTTTGTGGTCGGGACATTACCAAAACATTGATAGATGAAGGTTCGTCTATTATTATTTTGTCCTCTATTGCTTGGAAAGCTTTGGGTTGTCCTCCACTTGCGTTGGTTACGCAGAATCTGTTAGCTTTTAACAGAAGAACTAGTCAACCTTTAGGGACTCTTCCTTAGTTTCCTGTAACTTTGGAAGGGAAAACTGTCTTTATTGATGTTATGGTGGTCCAAGACCCCTTGGATTTTTATTTACTCCTTGGGCAAGATTATGTCTATGCCATGAAAGCTATTGTCTCTACTCTTTTTCATGTGATATATTTCCCTCACGATGGACGAGTTGTGACTATTGATCAACTTTCATTCATTGATCCCACCTGGATTGCCTCCCTGAATGGTTCTTGTATGTCGACGGTATCGCCCGCACCACAGGTTAATTATGTGGCATTGTCTCCCATGGCTTCAACTTCTGATGAATTAGATCCAATAGTTGACATGGTAATCTCTTCGATAGGGTTGTTAGAGCCTGATCTCTTAACTCATGTCACAACCCTCGACATGGTGTCCTTCCAGAGTGTATTTCTTCCTTCCAGTGAATACCTCTTGGAATCCATGATCGAGTTTTGTCCCTTGACATTGTGTCATTCCAGAGAATTCTCCTCTTAGAATCCATGATCAAGAAGAGGTTCCGAGGATAGTTTTTGCGTCTCTGCGGAAACCTCATTAAAAAATGAAATAGAGGTCTTTGAGCATGGTTTTTTGATTTCAAGCTCGTTAAAAAATGAAACAGAGGTTTCGAGGATAGTTTTTGCATCTCTGTAACAACCTCATTAAAAAATGAAACAGAGGTTTCGAGGATAGTTTTTGCTTCTCTGTAACAACCTCTTTAAAAAATGAAACAGAGGTTTCGAGGATAGTTTTTGCGTCTCTATGACAACCTCGTTAAAAAATGAAACAGAGGTTCTGAGGATAGTTTTTTCGTCTCTGAGGCAACCTCGTTAAAAAATGAAACAGAAGTCTTTGAGCATGGTTTTTCTGATTTCAAGCTCATTAAAAAATGAAACCACTTATGAGGATAGTTTTTTGTGTCTCTGTGGCAACCTCGTTAAAAAATGAAACATAGGTTATGAGCATAGTTCTTGTTTCTATGTCAAGCTCGTTAAAAAATGAAATAGTTTTTCCCCCTCTCTATTTGAGTCAAGTCCTTCATCTAGTATTTGAAGCTTCATTTCATTCTCCTTTGCAGTTGGATGAAACAAAGCTTGGGGGGCATTTATTTCCAACATCTGGACTTCATGCTGAAGTAGAGCCACTAGCTTTTTAAGCTGGGGGCTAAGTACCAACCATGCGTTGGGAAGTCGCAAGCATAGTTTTCTATGGTTCAAGCTTGTGTAAAGATGAAACCACTTACCTCAAGCATAATTTCCTTTGGTTCAAGCTTGTGTAAAAATGAAACTAGGTTCAAGCATAGTTTTGTTTAGTTTTTAAGCTTGTGTAAAAATAAAATCTATCCCAAGCATAGTTTTGTTTTGTTTTCAAAGCTTGTGTAAAAATGAAAACAATCCCGAGCTCAGTCTTTGTTCTTTCTCATGCTCGTAAATACATGAGAATAGGTTACCGATCTTAGTCTTTCTTCTTTCTCGTGCTCGTAAATCAATGAGAATGTAACCAAGTATACTTTTATCACTTTTTCGGACTCATAAAGGTTATACGAAAAAGGAACCCCCTGGAGTTCTCTTTAATCTCTTTTTAGACTCTCTAAACATGAAAAGATTGTTGAGCAATCTTGTTCTTTTCACGCTCGTTAAAGTATTTGAAGAAAACGTCCATTGAGAAATAGTTTATCTCTTTCTTGGTCTCATCTAGACTATTTTATGAAAAAGGAACTGAGAGAGTTCTCTTTTAAGTGTTTTTCCAAACTCTATAATCTTGAAAAACCTTTGAGTTTTCTTTCTTTGGACTCATAAAACAAACATTGAAAGGCCCATATGGGACCTGATTTTTCTTTAAGTGTTTTTCAGACTCTCTAAACATGAAAAACCCATGAGTTTTCTTTCTTTGGACTCGTTAAATAAACATCGAAAGACCCGCAATGGGATCGAACCACTCCTTCCTAGGGTTCGTTAAACATACTCCGAAGGATGAGCTTAAATCAACAAGCATATGTTATCCTCCTCAAGCTTGCGTAAAAATAAAGAGGTACTCGCCAGAAATGGTGGGGGAAAAAATTGGGAAAGAATTGTGTCTAAACCTGTATTATGTGGGAGAGTCACTTTTGAACATGACACCTTTTCACTCGCCTTGTGTCTAGGTTGGAAAATACACTCGTCTCCTGATCATACTCCTATAAGATTACAAATTGGTCTGTGATCCCTGTTGTTGAGTCAGTATTTCCAAGACAATTGTCGTGTCATCAATATGTTCAAAGAGAAGTTCAACCCGGAAAGCCTTGTATTGCGTCGACCATTTCTGCAGTCCTTAACCCTTCTATTGCGTCGGCCATCCCTGAGTCAGTCCTGAATCACTTATTACTGTGATCTACATCAAATCTTGTTACTTGTTTCATGTCATTGATGTGGGATACATTAAGGCTCTCATGTGACGAGTATTTTCCTATCGACTTCAACTCATTATCTAGGAATTAGACTTAGAAACTAATTGGTACCTTGGAACTTGCATGCCTCAATGGCAGGTTTCCTTGCTTTCGACAGTGGGTTTTCATTATTGACCCCTGATCGGAAGATTATACCAAGTGTTCGACTTCATCTCATTAATTCACATTCGTTGGATTGTACTAGTGTACCTTGGGATTCATTGACATTAATGGTGATTTCCCTCGCACTTGTTAACGGTATACACTAATGACCGATAATCAAGTGGTTTCTACCATGTTCGACTTCGACACATGTATTCACA
>ML776649.1:362792-384545 GCA_009831015.1 Picea engelmannii | reverse complement strand
AAGGAGAAGCTTCTATGGTGAGGTGGCATCCAAATGGTTTGGATCTTACTTGCTTTCATGATTTAGTGGGATCATCCTAACCTCCTCACCTTATCCTCTTCAACTTATAAAAGGAGAGGAGTTCTCATGGAGAAAGTTAGCTTGGATTAGCTTGGGTAAGCTTTGTTGGTTCTTGAGCTTGTTAGCTTTGACTTGGTTAGAGTGGCTTTGAGATTTACTTTGTCAAGATAGATTGTGAGTAGCTATCAGATCTATGGTCTCAGAATCCTTGGAGAAAGAAGTGTGTGGGGAAAGAAGGACAATTGGAAGGGACCTTACGACATCAAGGCCATGGTTGTAATCTCTCTTTCACATTTAATATGATACAGTAATATGATTCTTTCCCATAAAGCTAATGTCACTTTATCGTATAACTCCTTGATCATATACATAGATTAATTGTTGAATATATTGAGTTGTCTTCACTTCGATTGGTTTGTATTGTTGTGGTCTTGATGGCACAAGAACATTGGAGCGAAGCTGGAACAACAAAGACCAAAGGAAGCGATCATAAGGTATGTTCATGATTCTTGCCTCCTAGTTCATTCAACAGTTAAAATCTAGGGAAAGTGTATTATTCTATCTTGTTTTTTTCTAGATCCAGGTGGATCTAGGGAGATCGGTTTGTGTCTGCACTTACGGATTTATCCAATAACACCTGGGATGTCCTCTTCCTGTTGAAGTAAAAAAGGTACAACTAGCTAAAGGGAAGAAGAAAAAGGAGTGTATCTATGGCTAGGTTCTCTTCTTCTTCTTTAATGGTTAAAAGCTTTTCTATCAGGGGACATGAAACAAGGACCTACTTGTGTGCTTTCCACCTAGGGTTTTTATTCAGCAAATTATAAATACATGTAAGAAATAAGACTACAACCATTCAATCAAGAATTTTTGCAGAAAAATACTTACAATTCATCAAAAATAACCATGCAAACCCTAGTTGCAACACCTTCCTTCAATAAAAACACCATAGAATGCCAAAAATCTCTTCCTTCAACAAGTGCTTCTTCCTCAATTTAGCCAATAACCCAAATAGGGCACAAAAAATCAGACCTCACTATGAGTGAGTAAGATGTTATGTCAAAATGAGAGTCCAAACCCTCAATATATAGTGTATCAATGACCTAATTTTACTTTTTTAGGTCATAAAAAGGATGACAAGGCCATAATGTCAAAATCATATTTCTTTTACATTAAATGCTAAGTAAAAACCCTAATTAAGCATAAAAGAGAGTAAAATCCCCTTCAAAGGAGGCATTATCCCTTTCTAGGGAAAATGAAACATCCAGGAGCAAAACATTAGCCCCCCAGGGGCCTCTCCAACATGCCACACGTGCCACTGCTGCCCAGTCTGCTTCCAAAAGAATCCATGAATATGGATGATGTCATGGTGAAGATGGGGATGTCCTAAAACTTCCAAGGCTAGCGTTCCACTGAAAAGGGGTCATTCCCCCTAGGTCTAGTCCTATTGGAGTGTCTCTAGTGGAACGTCCTCTTCCTCTTAGGTGAAAAACCCCTGATCAATAGTTGTCCTATCTCTGCCTCTTGATGGAGTCTCAACATCCATCTGGTGGTCTCTTCATACCCATGGAGTTCCGAACTGGTCATCTCCCCATGTGTACCGGTCCAAATGGTACCTGTCCGTCGGCCATGGTCCTGCACATCAAAATCTATGCCCTCCATGGGCTCATCATTTACAGGGATCATAGAAATGTCAATCACATCTCATCATCAATATTATTAAACATATGCATAAAACCCCTAGTACATCAGTCAATAGCTCAAAGACATTACAAAAATCTGCAATACAAGATTGGAGAAAAGGACAAGGTGTCCTATTGGGCTAGTGTCCACAAGAAAAGGAAAGTTTCCAGGAAGATATCATCTAGGCCATGTAAGTGAGGTGATGTGGCTAGGGGATGTCCAAACATGTCATGAAGTGAGTGATAAGAATGCATAAATGTTACCTGTGGGTGCCTTTGTAGAAGGAGAGTTGTACCTGTCATGGATGAATTTTTTCCAAGCCCATTCTTGCCTTTATTCTTTTTCTTGTTTTATTATTTTATTTTATTTTCTTCTTATTTTTCTTTTTATTCAATAAATAACCAGGGGACACTGCCTTAGCATGGTGACGAGAGCTGATAGTGTTACCCACAAGTACTTTCACAAAGATGAGAAGGTTGACTTGTAATGAGACCCCCTTTCCCTTGGCCATGCAACCAAAGGTCACTGCCCTGGCATGGTAACCAGATGGTGGCAATGTCATACTATTAGGTACCCATGGAACTAATAGGCTGGCTCGTGATGAGACCCCCTATCCCTTGACTAGGTCTTGTTTTGTTATTTTCGGGGTCCCTCTTCTTTCTTGCTGAGAGGATTTTTACTATCTTCTTGGGGATCCCTGGGCGAAGCATCTTGAGGTTTTATTTCTAGGATTTTATCTTTTACCAGCTTCCTTTACCTTCTGGGCCTTTATCCCCCTCTTCCCATGAGATAAGGTGCAATCCTGCAAATAGATCAACCCAATGCCTAGACAAGAGGAATGGGATAAATGTGCGGGAGATAAGATGAAACAATGGTGCTATGATGGGAGCGAACGATGGATTTTCAGAAATCCCCTAGTGGGAAACCAAGACCTATGGGAACAGGCTTTCTAGGGAACTATGCCAATTTCCCCAAGCATGGTTAAGTGGGATAATGTAAGATCCAAGTAGTTGTTAGAGATAAAAGGAATCAGATGCATATATTTAAAGGTTTCAATGATCAAAAGTGACACATACCATGATACCTGGACCAATTACCTCATGGAGCAAGAACCTCTTCTGATATAGGATCAAGTCGATGGTGATGGATGTTGTTTTTGTTGACACGACAAAAACGATGAGTGAAAAAAAGGAGGGGCCCTCCAAGGCCATGCTCAGGTCAATCCTTCTCTTAGTACTCCATGTATAGGACCTATGGTTCTTGACACATGATCTCCTAGTTATCCCTAAAAAGTAGGGATAACAAGATGAAGATGCTTCAGATTCACCTAGCGGACGAGGTGGTGATGAAGTGGACAAATAAGAGAAGCAAGGGGAAGAAGATAAGAAAAATCAAGGTGAAGTAACACCGCTAGAGAATCCCCTTGATGACACAGATCCATTGAATAAAATAAAGGTTTCCCCCATGAAACCTACATCACGGAAGAAGTCCAAAGCTAGTAAGCCAAAATTGCAGAATTTGCTCACGGTTGATGACTTCGACTTCATTATCACAGTTGTATTAGATGCCTCAGAAGATATTTTGTAGAGAACTGAAGAAAAATAAGAGGATATGTATGATAGAATTGAGATAGAGCTCAAAGGTGTCCAACAAGCCCTTCAATCCAGCCTCGTAGCATCCACTGCGCCCCTGCCATAAGATGAAACAGAGTTGGGAGATGAGCCTACCTAACTCTACAAAATAGCTTATGCGACTGAAGCTCGCCTTCATCGCATGCAGGAAGAGAAATAACAGGCCATAGCAGCTCTAAACCAAGCACAAGAGGAAGTGATAGAGCAATGCAAGATTGTGTAGCAAGAGAAAGCTTCCCTCCAAATGAAGTTCGAAGAAGATAGAGCACAAATCCCGCAGGAGAAAGAATAGTTGCTCGTGGAGAAGGTTGGAGTCAAAGAAGCAGTCAACATAGCACTTTTCTCTGTGATGGTATTA
Organism: Picea engelmannii; assembly: GCA_009831015.1. NCBI lineage: Eukaryota > Viridiplantae > Streptophyta > Pinopsida > Pinales > Pinaceae > Picea > Picea engelmannii. The sequence goes on along the minus strand of ML776649.1, from coordinate 380,816 downwards.
GAACAACTGGACGAAGACCTAGTAGAGAATCAACTGGAAAATCTTGCTAAATCCATTCAACAACTTCAATAGAGAATAAAATATCTAGATATACAAATAGTGTCGAACACTCTGCAGGATGTGTGGGATCAAAGAGAAGAAACTGCTCAGAGAACAGTTGAGAGAATCAAGGCCTTCGCCACAAAATGTAAACAACTAAGTGATCAAAGTGCATAGACTTATGAGCAACTTATTGAGGATCCTGAACTAAAGACACTGGAGTCACAAATCCAGGAGGCAAAGCAGCAAGAAACAATAGTACAGCCACAGTTGAAGCTCTTGTCAGTAGTTGAGAGAATGAAATGATCCCAGGAACAATGCATTGTTCAATAACAAGTCCATGCCATACAAAGAAAAGTCATGGAAGTGACCCAGAAGCTCCAGCCAGTCCAAGATGCATCTTGCCAACTAGTTGAAGAGATTGAAGGATGAGGAATAGAACTAGAATAGGTAGTCACTCTAGTTGAGAAATGCTTGGAAGGACCTGTGAACGAGGCAATTCTTTAGGATTTCACCGAGCATGAGGACTTGGCACAACAACAGGTTGAAGTAGATCGAGCCAAGCTCAAGGATTGTGAGGTAGAATTAACCAAAGTGGAGTGATTTGGGATGAGTCACGAGTAAGTGTTGGGGGCCTGTTGGCCCTTGATGAAGTTTTGGATATCCTTGGTCATGTTTGACCTATTTTGGGACTTCAACAGGTTGGTTGAAGGTGAAGTGCAAATCGAAGCGGAGATCGTGGGATCTTAGCCCATTTTTAGGAAACTTTTGGGTTTTGGGCTTATGTAACGGGTATGGGATGTTGAACCATGGGTTTACCCATGTTTAGGCCCCTTTTGTAATGTATAAATAGATAACTAGGCTAAGTAAGTAAGTGGTGGAGAGGATGTGATTGAGAGGCGATTTAGCTAAGTGTGGATAGTAGGAATTCTGTATGCACGCGGTGTTGAACACTTGCAGAAGATAAGTGCAAGTGATTGTAAGAAACTTATGTGCATATTGTAAGAAGGATTTGTGATGTGACCTAACTCGGGGAAGGAGGATCTGACGAGGTGCGCTCAAAACTCCTATCTTCTGTGGAGTAGGGTTTTGATGCTATGTGTCTGTAAGAAGCTTGACATAAGATAATAAAGAAGAGAAGAGTTGGTGGATGTAGCCCTAGGCTGGGGTGAACCATGTATATCATGTGTTATGATTGTTCTGTGCATTATGGTTGTTTTGTTCATGCAAATTATGCCTGGTGCAATAATGTATGCTTAGATGGATATGATATGATAGCTTAGTGCCTAATAATGCGAACAAGAAGCTAGATCTGATCTATTTTCTTATGATAAGTGCTTAGATGTGTAGATATGGTTGAATATTGTGTTACTCTGTAATTAGGGTTTTATCTGCGAAGTAAACACTGATTAAATACTGATGAATGGTAACTGCTAAGTGCTTTGTTAGAGTATTGTAATCACTAATCTGTGTCCCAGCTAGGTTGCAAACACCTGAGTCCTGCAACCATTCCTGCCTCTACCTCGGGTGAGACTTCATCTACTTCACAGGTTTTGTTGAAAGGGCCGATAGTTAGGGTTTTGTTGGTGCGTTGTTGAAGCGTTGAACCCTGGGTCTGCCCCTGTGACAATAATGCATAAAATCAAAATGAGGATAAAGAACAAGGGGAGAATAGAAGGAGAAATCATACTAAGGTTTTCTCTTGATTTTTATTGAGATAGTTAAGTTTTCATTCATTCTTCAATTCATTAAAAGCCCAATTCTCTTTTATGACAACATGGTCCTATTGTAGATAATAAAATTCAAAGATGAATTACATCATTCAGACACTTGTTTTCAGAGGTGTTGATCTATCTTTGATAGTCTATGTAGACTTGTCTGTTTATGAATTACATTTCATGACTGATACAGGATTTTGCACAGAGTCAAGTGGGCAACAATCTATGGCAATATGATCCAACTTTTAAAGTTCTATTTTTTACTTTCTGCCAGAAGTCCTTTTGTATGGTTTTCATCGGGGACATCTAAGTTTGACTTTGGTCCAAACTTCCTCAGGTATTTTTGTAAAGAGAACGATTCTTTTGATTTATTGAAATGAAATACAAAATTGCTATTCTGTCTCATCTGTGTTAATATGTGACTTGGTATTTTTTCTTTTGTCTCCATATTTACTTTTGCATCTGTTATATTCAGAAAATTATATAAAAATGTTGAATTTTACAACAATCTTCTATTTTAAAAAATCATCCTAAGCCCTTGTAACTAATACTTGTGGATTAGGAAACAATTTTTGAGTCTATAAACATAGGGTGATATCCATGTCTATCTTGCATTAGCCAAGCAAGATCTGAAAATGCTTGAGTAAGATTATTTCGTATCTTTTCCTCAACATAGTTGTGGTTGAAACTATTGTGTGGTATTATAGTGTGGTTATTGCACATTGTTATAATGCGGCTTCTATGCAGGTTTTTCTATTATATGTTCATCATGCACCCTATATGTATTTGAAATCCTCTCTTTCATCATCTCCAAAGTTGTGCAGTCATTGTCTTCATGTCCAACTGACTTGAAAAAATTACAAAATGTACTCTTCGGTACTATCTGATACTTCTCCATCATGGGGAAATGATAGGGATCATGCCCATGTGTTTTACAAATATCACACCATGGTCCTCCTGAAGATAAATAGTTTGGCATACCCACTCTAATATACTGCACAAATAATGGAAACTCATTCTTGTGATGCCCTTCATTTCTACATAATGTGCACCAAACATCTTTCCTTTTCTCCTTACCTTTATTCTGATTCAATTGAAATGTTAAGTTCTTCAGGTCTTGCCTCAACTCTTCCATAGCTAGATCTATCTGCTTATACTAATTTTCCTCTAGCTGTAAAGCTTCTTGCAGAGCCTCAGCCTAACTTTAGAATTTTTGTTTCCTCAAAAGATACTTCAAGTGTGGCAATAAAGAGTTAACAAACAAATGTCTATGTTGCATATCATTAATAGGGTACTTTAACTTACCTTTTAAATTTCTGGTCAACCTCCTAGCAGGGATGATTGTAGGGGCTAAATTTCGCTCATGGGCTAATTTTCCATGGTTTTTCCAAAAACGAGATTCGCTATTTTAAAAATGATTCGCCCAAATTCTATAGGATAAAATTATTTTACCTTAAAGATCGCCAAAATTTTATAAAAACTATATAAAATACTAATAAATTTGAATATTTTAAAAAACATATCGCCAAACATTTATAGTTGACATATGAAGGATTAGTAATATTCGCCAAGGTTTCTACATTTAAAAATAAATTTACATCCTTAAACTCATCCCTGCCTCCTAGACTGATTCTCTTGGTTTCTACTTAATCTCTATAATTTCATTCATGAACTCGTCCTTTGAGCTTGGTTTTTGGAATTCATTGATTAATTGCCTCTTTACCTCTTCTATAATTGTAGGTGCTCTTGTTGGATTATTTGTTGCGAGACCCATATACCAGTCTAATGCGTAGTCTCTGAATGTGATTACCAATTGTGTAACCTTTGTATATTCATATGTAATCTACTTTGTTTCCCATATCTTCTCACAGATAAACAAATGTTTTTCTAGGTCATATGACTCATCCCCTTGGAACTCTAGTAACCTAATAGTTGGATATTGTCCTACCATTGTGAAGTTTGTTGCACTACCACCTCCATGTGGTGTAGATACTCGAATGCTAGTTTTTTAGCTCACACTTCTGCTTGAATTTCCATTGGACCCACATCCTGTAAAAATTCTTCTACCACTAATCACTTGTTGGTTAACTGTTTTTTCTTCTTCATATGTCTTAGTCTCACATGGGGTTGTGGGTTTCACACTAATTCAGATATGGAATGGAGAGCCTTCTTCTGTGTTGGACCCATGACCTCTAGTTTTCCTCTCATATGTGGCATGTAAGATATCCTCAATCTTCCCTATGGTGTGAAGATCCTCTACCTCTTCCTCATCAATTTCCAATCCCTCTCACTCGGCTACTACCCTCTTCTTGCTATTCATCTTATACTGGTAGGGTCGTCCATTGAATGTCACACCTACTTCCCTTATGATCTCCCTGGTTTGTTCATCATCCATCATGATGGGGTCCATTTCTTCCTTCTTCTGGCTACTCTCCAGAGCCTTCTCCATATCTCAGATCTTCCTTAGTGCTTCCCCCAGCTCCCCCATGCACGCCGAGTGGTCTAGCTATCTGATTCCATCATCATCAAGCCTTTATCATACAATAATATCTTAATCGATGTGTAAAGAGACCTGATGTACCTCCCTCTGGGTCCTTTCAAGAAATCCCACTCTGCAGTAGTATATGACTTCATTGTGTCTACTGAAATTCAACAATAAACCCTGCAGTAATATTGTCTAACCAGAAATCCATTGCACGTGTGAATTTATTATTAACCCTTTCCAATTGTGCAATGTTCTCAGCAATCCACTCTATTGTCATAATATGATTAGTCGGATGGGTATCCTTCAACCTCAATAACCACTCCTATAATAACTCTCAAGAGTAACAAAAATACGCTTCATGCAAATTAGTAAACACAAACCTCCGCAGGTACTAGTGCGGTGTATATCTGGAAATTTTGTTATCTTTTTGCACAAACTCTAGTTGCTTTGTCTGCAACCATCTTTCAATCTCTTTCTTCGTAGGATTCCATGGCCTGAACATCCCTTTTTTACCACTGCATTTTCTTCACCAAACCCATTCTAGGTTGTTCTTCTGAGTTCCAGCAGGCAACAAAACCATTTGTTGGATGTATGGGCTGATCCGAGTTCTACCTTTGTTCTCCAACAAAACCCTTTTCACCATTGGCCCTTCTAGTAAACCATAAGGTTACACCGCACACAGAGTGCACATCACAGTCTCACCTGAGATGGATTATCGGTGACTACATGATGAAGTTGCCTACAGTCATGGAAGGGATTGTGTAACACCCCAAGGCCAAGCCCCTACTGAATTGTAATTATGTTTATAGGCTGGTGAGTGGAGTGGTTACAAGTTGAGAGACTTACGTGTTTACCAAGATAGTGAGCTAAATGCAAAGGCCAATGAGCCTGATTTTGTATATGTGAACACTCGCATCATTAATAAAATTACACCACTGTGTGTAGATCGACCATGAAGAAGAGTTATGGGGAACTAAGCTCCACTAGGTAGGGTAAGTGAAGGGGGCTAAGTGTCTAGGCCTAGGGGCTAATATAGAGGTCTTACCTCTAAGGGAATAATATTTTATTATTATTTCCCAAAAACTATGGTTGACATAAGCCATGTTGTCCTAAGTCCCTGGGAGATAGTGGAACGAGAGCTAAGTGGAACTCATGTGGCTTCAGGAAGACATGTGTCAACCTAGGCACATGCAGTTTATATTTGGGAAAGACAGCTCGTTGGGGTTTCACTTCCCACTCTGGTGTTTTTCCCTTCCTTGTGTTTGGACCAGTCAGATTTTCCTCACGACCCTTACAATTCTCTGGAATTTTGTCACCTTCCTGATTGACTAGGGATTCACGCATTGAACCAGTTCTCCATCATCATTGCCTTTGTATCTAGAAGGCACCTTTGGAATCCTGCGGTTGTATTTGAGTTACCCTATGTGTCTCCTGTGAAGCTCGACGCAATTTTATTCTCCTGAGTCGTGGTGTGTCTTAGCGTTTGGTTGTTTTCATTTTCAGTGTCCATACCTGTTTTCTATTGCTACCATCACCTGTGTGTAGCTGAATGTTGTTGCTTTGTTGCTTAAGAGATAAATTGACGAAGAAGGTTGTCAGGCCTGTAAGAAACTCTCCAGGTAAGAGAGTTTACTGGGAAGTGAGTTCTCCTAGAAGGGAGTCCCGTAGAAGCTATAGTACTCTAAGATTTCTGGTCTAGCCTGTTGCTGAAGCCCAAGGTAAGGGAGGTGTAGAAGTCGATGGACTTGTATTAGTGAAGGTGTACCCTCCTGGGGTGGAGTAGGTGTGTGGGGAATGAGGGTCTATGGGTTGTGGGAATAAGTGGCTCCTAGGATAAATATCCTTCCTATTTTTTGGTGCAAATTCCTTGTTGTCCTTGCCAAGCCTAGAATTACCTTTCCTAGTGGAGTTTAGTCCCAGTTTGGGGGTGACGCACTGCTGAGCATGATGAGCAGTGTGGTCTAAGGCTGGGAGGTTCGTGGAAGGTCTCCATGTAGTTAGTGGTCATATATTAAAATATAAGTACCAATTCTGTGTTCATTGTATGTTGTGTATTTGTATTTGCGTTATAATTAACGAGTAATGCTTGTATCTATATCTATATCTATCTATCTATCTATATATATATATATATATATATGTTGGATGTATGTGTTATATGTTTCTTCTGTTTAATTATGTTAGATAGATATATATTTATAAGTGTGAATACCATATGTTATCTCTATATTTCGGTTAATTTTTATATGTGATTATTTCCGCAAAGTTACTTGGTGGCATGGATTGGCCCGTTGTTTAAGGTTGGGAATGTCACAGGAATGGTATCAGAGCAGTAAAGGCAAGTTTAAGGTTGTTTTGGGTAGTGTTATCTGACAGGGGTCAGTGGTTGGGGATGTTACAAATTGGTATCAGAGCCATAGTTTCAACACTGAGCTTGGATGGGACATGTTAGTGGTTAACGAGACAAATATTTCAGAGTGAATTTTTGTCGAAAAGGACAAAATTCAAGGTTCAGAGCATCCCTGGGTGCAAGGAGTGCGTCGATAGAGTCTTTGAATAAAAAATCTCGGGAGAAAAATATTGATTTTTCTTATGAAGGGATGTGAAGATCTGTTTTAAGGAGTGCACAGATCCAAAAGTTGACTAAGTTTCGAAGAAAACCTTTTGGGAGAAATGGGTTCGAGAAATGAAGCTCAGAAGAAATAGCGGAAATAAATATTCAAAAGGGGAGAAACTCTCAAGGTTTAACGAGTTAATGAATAGGATTTATTACGGAGGAAACAAAGTCACCCCAGACCATCAAATCTGGAAAATTTGTGAGACAGTTAGCCATGAGTTCCTTTGGAAACTCACAGAGTAATGAAGTTCGTATGTGTCATCAATCTGAGAGAGAGGATACCTGGCGGAAATCTGGACTTTGGGTGAAATCACTTCTGGAGAAAACGAGTGTGGAGAGGTTGAAACTCCCGAAGCCTGAAGAGCTAAAGTAATTTATAGTCATCGATCAGTAGAAGGCACATGTGTCAGTAGATTGGCTTGTTCAGGATTTCAGTGTTCAGGAGAATTAGTGTTTTCCAATGAGATAAATCCCGAAGCTCGAAGCTCTAAAGCCCCGAAGAACCAAAGTAGTGATTCATGATGAAATCACTTGGATGTGATGTGGACCTCTCCTATACCTGCCACATTCCCCTACCTAGAATGTTGACAACTGTACTATGTGGTCCCTGAGGTTGTATAACATAGTTAAAGGTCGATGGGCCCACACTAGCGTTGATCATGATACATTTAGATCGATGAATAAGAGAAATTGCGGGGACCCAAATTGCATGCAAATTAATTTATCAAGGCGGTCCCGCAATCCAAACCATGGTTTTTCTGAGGGGTTACGTTTCAGCGTCAGAGGAAGTGCGGGACAAAAGGAGGGTTAATCCAAATCGCAGATGCATTCCCCCACAATTTGAAAGGCATTAAGTGATGTGACTATTTGACATCTTAGTTCAAGTACAGAAACAGTGGGTCCCAGTGGACGTGTGGTGCCAGTTGTGAAGTCCAAAGACTTGACACTTTGAAAGAATGTTTCATAAGGGAACAGAAGGAAGAAATTTCAAAAGTTTTGTAATGCCTAGGTGATGAGACGTAATGATGTCAACAAAGGTGACATGGAAGTGTTCGGATATTAACGGTTCAGGGTGTTGGGGGTGTGTCGATGTGAAATCCTCTAAAGTCCCGAAGATTCGAAGCTCCAAAATCCCTGAGCTCAGATTCCTGAGGTTCCATAGTGAGTGTTGGCCATGGGATGTTGGGTAGTTGTGGAATTTTGAGCCACCCTACTTCGTGAGTTTGTCAATCTAGAACTCCGAGAGATTGGTTGTGATGTGCTTTGAAAACTTCCAAATATGGAGGCCCGAAGTCTCGAATAAGCACCTATCGACCTAGCGCTTGGCCACAACCCATGGTTACATGGTTGGGGGCTAAGAAAAAGGGGTTAGTGCCCGAAAATTATTGCAGAACAGAGCAGAGCTCAGAAAGAAAAGATCTGCAGGGATTCTTGATTGATCGAGAACCACATAATGAAATATGAAAGTTTTCTTTGAATCAGATTGGTTTATGAATACTGTGTAATTTGTTAAGGACTAATGTCCTGACGAATTTCAGTTTACTACACATTGTGCTTGCAGATTTAATGATTGTCAGAACCAAACCAAATTGTTCCATGGTGCACTGAAATGGAGGAGGAACATAATGCTTTCAGTTCAGAGAATGAAGCTAAAGGAATGGATGTCCATTTGGGAGTTGAAGGATCAAACTCCAATGGACATGGAGAAGAGATAGATAAGGAGGGAAACCTGATGAAAATCATTGAAAAGTTGCAGAAAGATGTCCAGACTCACAGAGAAGATAAAAAAAATCTCATAAAATCCAAGGAGCAATAGGGACAATTCAACATAAAGTTGATGCAGAGTCTAGAAAGAATTGAAAAGAAGTTGGATAAGGAGAGTGGCTCAAGCAAAACAGTGAGTCGTGGGACCCATAAGATGAAAGGAAGACCAAGGATTGTTAGCAGGCATCACCGTCACTCCCTGAAACATTCTAATAAGAGAGAACACAATAGTTCAAGTCCATCTACTACCAGAAAGCATAGGAAATTAGAAGTGGATGAACTCAAGGGTGAAATAAATAAAATCAAGCCTCCTACTTTTGACAAAGAACACAAGAAATATGAAGATGTTGAGACATGGCTTATGGGCATGAGGAAATATTTGCAACTATAGAACTATTCTTCTCATATAGAGGGAATAATTTCCATTTAAAAACTTAAAGGAAAGGCATCCATATGGTGGGATCACCTTGTGCAAGTACAACACGCCAGAGAGAAGAATGTTACGTGGAGGGAATTCAAGAGACATTTTGAAAATAAGTACTTAACTAAGAGGTATTATGACAAGAAAATGAAAGAGTTCTTCGAACTCAAGCTGGTAAGTATGCCCACTGATGAGTATGAAAGAAGATTCTTGGAGTATTTGAAATATGTCCCCTTCATCAAGGATGAGACAATTAATATTCAAAGGTATCCGAGTGGGCTGTCATCTTCCATCAGTGACAAGATCCAATATGATGACCCGAAAACTATGGAAGAAACTAAAAAGAGAGAAAAATTATTATGTGATCAACAAAAAGAAAATCCTACTTTCCAAAAATATTGGGAAGGCAAGAATAAGTTTAAGAGGGAGTAGAGGTAGAGGGGAAACAAACCACCATTTTTTAGGAATAGTCCTCAAGGACAGTTGGGTTTTAGAGAATCCAGGAAGGCTGGAGTAGGTGGGAAAATGCCAAGACAACTACCTATGGAATGTTGGGGTTGTAAAGGAAATCATAGGTACAGAGACTGCCCCCACATAAATGACAAAGTGAGAGTTGTCCACAATGTTCAACAGGAAGAAATAGTGGATGACATGGGCAGAAGTGTACCAAGGATCTATGCATCCCTAGACAACAAGCAAGAAAAATATTAGTCACATATGCTTTAAGTGGAAGGTATGATCAACAACCAAACCATTACTATTTTAATTGATTCAGGAGCTAGTCATAGTTATATAGATCCTAGAATGGTAAAAAGTTTGCAATTGCCAAGAAGCAAGAATGGAAAATATTGGTTAGTGTAGCTGGCTATAGGATCCAAGAGAAAGGTTGTTGAGTTTGTTAAGTCTTGTCCAGTGGACATGAATGGACTGAGCACAAGGGCTGAATTTAACACCTTACCTTTAGGTTCCTATGACTGTCTAATTGGGATGGATTAGTTGGACCAACACCATGCCATCTTAGAGTGTCATAACAAGGCAATCACTTTTCTGGATGAGGAAGGAAACCCAAGGAAAGTGCAGGGAATTCCAAGGGCAGTTTCTATCAGAGAAATATCAACAATGCAATTGAAGAAGTGTTACAGGATGGGATGCCAAATATTTGCAGCTCATATGGAAGAAGAACCTAAGGATAAGGTGTCAAATATTGAATACCATGCAATATTAAAAGATTTTGATGTATTCAAGGAGGTACCCGAACTACCGCGAAAGAGAGATATTTATTTCTCTATAAAACTCCTTACAGAATGAGTACACCAGAGCTAAAAGAAATGCAATTGCAGCTTGAAGAACTTATCAAGAAGGGGTATATATGCCCAAGTCTATCACCTTGTGGTGCCCCAGTCCTGTTCGTGAAGAAGAAATATTGGACATTGATATTGTGCATCGATTTCATACAGTTGAACAAAGTGACTGTTAATAACAAGTTTCATTTGCCAAGGATCGAGGATCTCTTTGATCATTTAAAGGATGCCAAGATATTTCCAAAAATATATCTCAAGTCAAGGTACCACCAGGTAAGGATAAAGGATGAAGACATCAGTAAGACCGCCTTCAGGACATGGTATGGTCATTATGAGTACACAGTGGTGCCATTTGGGTTGTCAAATGCACCAGTTGTTTTCATGTGCTTAATGAATGGTGTTTTCAAGGAATATTTGGACAAGTTTGACATTGTCTTTCTAGATGACATACTTTTATATTCCAATTCAGAGGAAGAGCATGAACATCATCTAAGGATGGTGTTGCAAGTGGTAAGAAATCACCAACTGTATGCCAAATTGAGAAAGTGCTCATTCTATCAAAAGTAGATCCATTATTTGGGACATATCATTTCAAAAGATGGGATAGTCGTGGATTGTGAGAAGATAGAAGCCACCAGAGAATGGTCAATGCCGAAGAACGTGAAAAAATTCAGATCCTTTATGGGTCTAGCTAGCTATCACATAAGGTTCATAGCAGGTTTCTCAAGGATAACTCTCCCCATCACTTCCTTGTAAAGGAAAGATAAGAAATTTCAATGGAAAGAAGAATGTGAGAGAGGCTTCCAACAATTGAAGCAGTTGTTAACTAGTGCTCCAATCCTAAGGATTGTATATCCGAATGAATATTTTGTAGTGTGTATATACGCATGCAAAGAAGGACCTAAAGGAGTACTCAGTCAGAATGGGTTTGTGGTATGTTATGAATCTAGTTGGGTAAAGGATCATGAAAAGAACTATGCAACTCATGATTTGGAGTTGGCAGCTGTTATCACTAAAATTTCGTCCGCAACATTGCATGCAAATGGTTACAATAGTACAACATCTATAAACACCTATTAGTTCATATGCAACACCAAATATGCATTTCCAATGGGAAAAAACTATACAATTGGATAAAAAATTGAAGTGCGCAAATTCACCAAAGGAAGCACGCACACTATGCATGACTTTCTTAGTCAAACCTGTATGTTGTGCACGAAATGTGCAACTTTATAGAGGAAAACCCATGCACAATGCCCAATATGCGCGACTGTGTACGAGAGAAGCCATACACTCCTGTAAATGATGCATTTATGGTTCTTGTTAGCCCCTCAACCACTTATGGACTAGTTCCCAACTTGATTTGACCCTCAAATCTGAGATGAATCCAAATGGGGGGTTGGTCAAAGACCCAAGGGTGCCCTAAAGGGCCCCTTATTCACTCTAAGAACTAGTTGGATATTGCCTCAAAGACATGCTATAAATGGAGGCCATGGGTACACTAAAAATTTGAGAATCTCATAGTATTATTATGTTGTCTCTATTCTCCTTTAAGAAACCTCTTTTCTTCTTGGAGCATTCTAGAAACATCTCAATAAGTTATTCACCTTATTAGAAAAATAGGATCGCAGAGAAATAAAATAAAAATAAAAATCGGAAATAAAATACAGAAGATACACAATAAAATAGAGACACAGATATACATGGTTCACCCAGTGTGGACTACGTCCACCAAATAAATTTCCATATCCTTCCTTTATTATTATCCAACAATCGAAGGGATACAACCTACAAAAAACCCGTTGTAACTTCCTCTTCTTTCTTCCACAGTCTCCTATCCCAAAATACAATATTTGTTATCGTCCCTAGTTGTAATATATTTCCCTCATAAGAGAGGGTTGCCTTCTAGGGAAAAAGACCCTAACATAAATTCTATCGTTAGATCTGCGACCTTATAATGAACGGTCCAGATTTACAATGAAATTACAATATACATTTACAAGGCATTTTTTCCTTCGGGGGCCCGCTTTCCCCAAGACCCCCCAGCCGGGGGGATAGTCCCGATAGTCCCCCCGGACCCCGCAGGGGGGGTAACACCCCCTGCACTCCCCCGTGTGGATGAGTGTACATTCTTCTGGGGTGTAAATACTTCATGGGTTATAAACATGACTGAAAACAAGGATCTCTGAATCAGGAAGATAATTAGGCTCCACAACCAACACACCTCACCTCTTGAGGGAATAAGCTTGGATTTCTTCACCATTTTCTTTCTATTTTATCATTGTAAGAAGAGATCTCAAATAGGGGACTCAAGAGCCCTCCAAGAAGGAAGAGGGGATCCATAAGTCCTCCTTTCTCTATGGTGTTTTCCAAATAATATAGTTATCCATTGGTGGCATAATCATTGGTCATTTGGTTGATTTATTTTGGTTCAAAGTTTCTTATGCATTTTAGTTTTATTTCCTTCGTTATTTCTTTAGTTGTTCCTAGTTTAGTTGTTTGTTTATTTCATGTGCTTGGATTGTTTAATTCATACACTAACATATGTCTTATCTAGCAAGCCCAAATAGACTTGTAAGTGCCCTTGTTTTTCTAACCCAAGTGACGAAACAAACACAACAGATTGGCGACGATATTGGGGATAAGGTATCGATTTCCTCCATATTTGGGTTGTTTGAGCACTTCGTTTTAACCCATTTGCCTTGGAGGGATCATAACCGGCCTAGAATTACCTGCAAAGAACAATTTTTTGAGTTGGAGGAGGAGAATTCCACTTTAAATCGCCCCCCCCCCCAACGCGTATTAGAATGTTTGCGAGTGTTCCAGCCCACAGATGCACATTCTAAGCATTGTGCGCCAATAACACTTCATTTCTTTGCACACTATGCGCCAAAAGCTCTTTAGTTTTCTGTGCATTATGCGCCCACTGCGCCTCTGTCAGAACTGTAACCCGCACATCTGTCTAGAATTCCAAAGTTGTAAGAGTTTTTGTGATGATTTGAAGGCCCCTAGCCTTCAAAATCTTTTTTTTATGCAATTTGTAAATGCAACAAACTTAGATTCCCTTCCCACATGAAGCGTTAGTCAAAACATAACCAATTAGGGGGTTAAAAAGAACCACTTTTGCTTTGAGTTTCTACATGGATGGCTTATTTTGATTGCAAAAGTTAAGATGAGATTCTTTACTATCACATATAAAAACACTTGCATTGGGACTAGAAATCAAACTTTAATCATTGAGTATGCTCTTCTCTCACACCATAGAGTGATCTTGGGAAACAAAAAGGTGATTAAGGAGGCATTTCATCTCCCTTAACAAAATATTTAGGAGAGTACAAAGCCCCCCTAGGGATCCTCTTAGTTTCCTTTCAAAACATCCTAAATTTGTAAGGGCCCATACATGCCCACATGTTGCAAAGTTAATATGGTTTTTGAAATTACTTTCTTAGTTTACATCACTAGGAGAGTTTAAATATCAAAGTAACGAGCCCATACATGCCCACATGCTTGCAATATAGGATATTTTTTCAAAGCTATATTAGAGTAAATCACATTAGGGAGTTTAAAGGATTGGTAAGGACCCATATGTCCACATGCTAGTTCTTTAGGGACTTTAAAATTCCGCAAGGTTGTACCAATGAGATATAGCAAGATAGGTAATCAAGATTTGTAAGGACCAAAGGAAGTCCACATGTTGCAAATTGACACCTAACTTATTAAAAATTTGGCACATTTGTTCACTTGCTCACACACAAAGTCACTCCTCACTCACATAATTTCATCTCGAATTGTGGAGGTTGAAGTAGGTTTCCTCTAAAGGGATTCTGAAACGTCCCACTATTTCTTGAAGAAATTATCCACACCCACTTAATTCCAATGAGATTGGTTCACACCCCCAATCTCTCAACCAACCACATCTATTTTTTTTCTAAAAATTCACTAAGTTTTCCTCCACAGGAGGTGCCAAAAGAAATTTTTTATTCTAGGTAGGATCTTGGGGGTAGGCATCCAAATAACCCCATGTTATCTGGTTCTAACATCTTCAAACATTAGAAGTTGACAAATAGAGAACTTTAAAATCCTCAAAGTCAAGTATTCCTAACACCATAAGGCAGGGAGATACCCGTGAAGGGTTGAAGGCCGACGTCTAGTTGTTTTGTGCCTCCCCCTTTGAGTCACCCAACTCTTGGAAGGGATCTAGCCCGTGACCAATTTATGAGGCCGAAAATCTAAATGTCGCACTTTGACTGAGGTACCTAGTGACCAAATTTAGGACATCTACCTAAGTGGCAATTGTGGGCTACAATTGCACCTTGATCGAATTTTGTGTGGCTATTGGGAAATATCGCCAGCTCTTTCAGGATATGCACCCTCTACCCCTCATTATAACTTATTATTGCATCCTTCACTAGTTACTCTTTCGGTGGCTTCAGACTCCACTGTTGAGTGCTCTTGGAAGGTCTAGTGCTATTTGAGAGGAAGGATGATACATATTTTTAGAACACGAGAATTTGTTTTCTTTGTTCTCCCACATGGACAAAATACACCTACCCACATGTATACTTATATATATTTTATTTATGTATGATGCTCATTTGATTACATGTGATTGTGAGACATATTGTGAAGGTCCAAATTATACAAATCTCTTGTTCATTTATTACTCTCATCACCATTTACCCACATTCACTTTGCTAGTCGGACATCATAGGGGACCCACATATACCCATCGTTCCAGATGCTTGCAAAATATCCCTCCTATCCTAGGAGGAGTTCCTAGTATTTCCAACTCACTGACTCAACCATCTCACACCCGTGTGAGTGCCACTATTTTAGGATCAACTTTTCTTGGGTCCACTTCTGAAGGCCATCCATCCACTAGCTCTCCTTCAAAAGGAGGCGAGGGGGAACTTTCTTCTCAAGGGAGATGTACAACCCCACCAAATTCCCCTCAAGGGTTAGGTCCACTGCTTTCTCACACCATGGCTGGAACTAATCCTCCACTGCCACCCCACATGCCATATTTAGCGTCCCCCAACATTATTGATTTGAGTAAACTCAAGAATGACCATATATTGCATGACCCCACATGGCCCAATATGCCTAGCAAACTACCTTCATACATTCCCAATTTTGAAGGAAATCAGGGAAAGATCCCACTAACCATGTCATTACCTTCCACTTATGGTTCTCTTCAAACAAAATCATGGACAAATTCGTTCATTTAATGTTATTTCAGCACACACACATAGGTCCATCAACCAAATGGTATGTGGATGAAAAATTAGGGTCACATGTAACTTTTGAATCCTTGGCCAAAACATTTCTGACCTTCTTTCAACTATGATTTCGTCACGACAATGGTATAGAATTTCTCTCCAAGTGTAAACAAACCTCAGCCACACATATCGCCAACCACATCCCTGAATGGCACTGGCGGCATAGCTTATGCAAAGTAGAAACCACCAAAAAACAATGCCTTGATTGGTTTCTTAGATCACTCGTCTCTATCCTTGCCAAAGATGTATCCTCCACCTTCCCCCAAACGAAAGAGGAAGCCATCAACAAGGCTCAACAGTACGACCTCATTTATGCTCTGTCAAGTTACTTATACACAATACTACCTGACGCCTCGAGACCCATAAAATTCAGCTAGGAAAAACCTGGGATGTCTCACATGGTGAATGGATTGATTGGTACCACAACACACCACAATATGTACATCCAACCACCACCTATGTATGGTACACCCGAATATCCACCGATGTATGGAGGACCCCCTTATCACTCTCCCCCCCCT
The DNA here is from genome assembly GCA_009831015.1 of Picea engelmannii. Lineage (NCBI taxonomy): Eukaryota > Viridiplantae > Streptophyta > Pinopsida > Pinales > Pinaceae > Picea > Picea engelmannii. The sequence goes on along the minus strand of ML776649.1, from coordinate 364,671 downwards.
TATTAGCAACCATACCCTGCTTCCCTTCCTCCACCCATGAGTGGACCCTTGCCGACACCCATGATGCGCCTGACCTCTCAACCAAGTTCCGGTACCCCCTCTACCTTAGCTTATAACCTGGGCACTAGTGAAAGCGCTATGCCTTCCTATGCACCCTACAGATAATTGCCACAAAATAATATCTATTTTCCATTTCCTGGTCCTCCACAACCAATTGCTCCTCCACCAGGACAACCACATGCTAGTGTTAACTTTGTTCATCCCTCTCACATTTAGTAATTTCAAAATTTTGAACAACTTAATATGGAAAATCCAGCCCATCATTTGAATAATGCCAAGAATTAAGGGAAAAATCGAAACAATAATAACCTAGGACCATGTGGAAATAACCCCCAACAAAACCAACCCGTTGGGGACAACCATAATCAGGGTAACCAGAACCCCCAAGGGGGAACCAATAACAATCAACCATGACAAGGGAAGAACAATAATATTCAGACTAACTTCCCTTGTGCTATATGTGTTGAGTATGGACATTATACTCATCATTTCCCCCAAATTCTTGATATCCAATGGATGAGGGAATCCATGAACTCACATGGCCCTTCAACATCACCTGCCCCTTAGCAAGCCCCACAACATTATTTGCAACTACCACCTTCGGCTATTTTGAAAAACCCCATACCATACCAAGGTGTGATGAACACCCAACAAGTGATCAACCCTTCCCCGCCACAAATGGGGCAATATCCAAACCCGGGTACCACTCAACTCGGGAATCCGGTTGATCACAATGTCCTCCTCACCAGCGAAGAAATTATTCTACAAACCCACAACCATCAATACAGTATGCCTCATGACTCTACCCCAACCACCTCATAAACACTGCCAGCTACTGTAGGACAACCATTGATGATTCCACATCCTAACGTGGAACCCATTCCCTGCATACCACGTATGCATTTACCGAAGAATGTGCATAACCCTCATGCTAGGGCTGCTCATAATTATAGTCTGGTTGATGACTTAGCCCAGTCTCCTGTAGCCATGTATATTTTGGAGGTCCTCCAAACCTATCCATGACATCAAAAATCCTTTCTTTCTGCCTTGGAGGAAGTCAACCCAGCTGACAAACAGCTGATCACATTTGATTTAGATAGCGGAGAACCACGTCTTCCTGCCCAAGTAGCCTTCCAGATACCAGTTAATATCTGGAACACCACACTTTATTGGTGTATCATCGATGAAGGTGAATCCACATGCATCATTTCTAAACACATATGGTAGAAAATTGGCTCCCATGAGCTAGTACCCTCTGTCATCACCCTTCAAGCTTACGATGGTCGACCAACATCCTCCATAGGGATTTGTCAAAATGTACCCATAGAACATGGGGGGGAAATCATCCTCATTGACATTGAGGTTATCGATGCCAAACTTGATTACAATATCTTTCTCGAATGCAACTATATGTATTCTATGAAGGTAGTTGCCTCTTCTGTGTTTCATACGATGATGTTCCCCCATAATTGGAAGATCATCACCATCGACCAACTTACACATTATGAGCCTAACCATTCCGCCAACATCGACAACATCCTCTCCTTGTACACACTAGTTCAAATGTTTTTCCAGTTGTAAACATTGGCACTGGATTATTCCAAGACCCATCCATGTTGGGCACTTATCTGAGAGCACCACCGTTCCTAAACCCATCTTTTTCAGCACAAGTGTGTCATTTCCTCTAAAGGAACAGACATCAGAGACAAGACTCCTATCACTCAGTCCCCTCCCCATATCAAAGTTCCACTAGTTGAAGAAATACTACCTCAAGAGCTCCCTGAGGGTGCCATCGCACCACTTGTCATGGATCTCCCCC
>ML776649.1:330558-343574 GCA_009831015.1 Picea engelmannii | reverse complement strand
TTTCCATAAGCAATATCCTCATTATATAGTAGAAGATTGATTAGTTACTTGGATAGGGAATGATCCCAAGATATCTGGAAAGTCAGTACTTTGCCAACCATTCGAACTCCAACTCATCCTTCTAGAAGATTCCTTCTAGAAGGGTCGAGAACTTATTCATTTTCTCCTTTAGAAACATGTCTGCACCCTAACCATTAACACAGTGCGGAAAGTCCGCAGTCCAGCTGAATGCAGCATGCGGAAATTAAGGATTTCCGCAGGAGAGTATATATGCAGCCTACGGACCATTCTCAAAATATGATTTTTAGAAAATGACAAGTGTAACCTTCTTTAGGAAAATGTTCTTAATGAAGAGTTTGATCTTCCATCCTTATGACATAATCATGTTATCATCTCGATAACCAAAAATGTGGATAACACACTCCACACTTTAAATCCTCTGAAGTGACTTTCCCCAAAGTCTTAGATCTTTTGACACATGTCCCTCTTGACGGACTGTCTAGATTAACTCTAGATGTTAGAGCTTCAGAAGCTTTCACCATTCACCACTGTGTTTGACCTTTCGACATTGGTTAATCCAATGATCGAGCTCTTTTCCCCAAATCTACGTTGTAGATCCACTTCGGAGCTTCAGAGCTTCGAGCTTCGAGATTTCTCTTATTTTGCATCAAATTCACTGAAGTCGGGAAGTCCGAAGGGATTCTAGGTTAACCCTTCTACTCCTTCTCCAGATTTGACGGTCGTAAAGGTTTTCCCTTTTCTTCCAAACAGATACTACGGTTCACATTACTATGCGGTCCAACACCATTTCTATCATGGTTTTAAAATACCGCTACTCCTTTTGAGCTTCTTAACATGACCAAGGTAACCTCTTGGCACTCAGGAACATTCTGAGGTTCGAAATTGGTTCCTCTAGACACAATTTTCACTTGAACCTTGAGTCCAATGACCACTTACCGAGCCTGTTAGTGACAATTCTTGTCTTGGGCTCGAGAGCATCCAGGTCTGTAGGTTGCATGAAGAACGCCCAAGCGTAGCATGTAAAGCCCCGTTTCAGGCTAAAAATCAAGTGAGCGGGTGAAATTATGTTGTCAACGGCCCAGATTCATCCATAGGAGTAGATCGACGGTCGGCGGGAAATCGCGGTTAGCGGAGTTGCACCGGGATTAGCATGATGGGTAGCGTCCATATACATTCATGAAGGATCCTGACCATCCATCCAAAAGGACACGTGGTGCGCGATCATGCCATGTCGGCATTCAAGGATTCGAAGGGTAAGAGCTCCTCGTCATTTTACATCTCGAAACCCCGAACCCCGAAATGCCGATAAGCGCCCTTCAAAGCCGAGTCCACGGTCCTAGCGCCAGGTCACGTTAAGAGAGCCCGGGAATGGAGGTATCCCCCTTTTATTGAAAAATTCATCTCGGTCGTTCATCTGAAGGTCACACAGCGCAAATCTGAACCACAGGTGGGGCCTTTCGGGATTTTCCTAGCAAAAGCGCCGAAGTTATCTCAGTCGTCCATCCATCGATGAAACTCGGGTGCATTAGACTTAAAGGGAGTATGGATCTGGGTGGCCAGGATCTGTGTGCTTAGATCTATGGTCAGGAGTGGATTTCGGAGGCCCCCCACCATTCTACCTTTAAGTGGAGGGGGGGGTCCGGAATTGAGTGCGCAGCTCTCTAATGGCTATGATCGGGGCGCCTAAATCAACGGCTGAGGCTCCATTCTGAACCCCCCTTGCCTTCTTGTCTTTAACTAAAGAGGGGGGGTCCGAAATGATGTGTTATTATTGTGGGGCCCCTTGCTTGACGTGTCACCTTTGGTATCATCCTCCCTGTTGCCCCCTGTTTTCCACCTACTACCTCCCTCTTCCCCTATCATCTATCCAACTTCCCTCTCTCCATCCACATGGCATCTCCTCAGCTTGTCGTCCTCTCGTCTCCTGCCATGTGTCCCTCTCATTCTCGGTCACCTCCTCTTGTACTCCCACACTCCATGCTCCTTCCTCCTCTGTCTTATTCAGACCGAGTGGCATTCCTCAGCTGATGTCACAGCTTCAATTTCTTCTTTATCACCCCCACAATGTTCACGCCTTTAACCCCCATCACACCCTCGTCCACATCCGCCATAGGGATCCCTCGCAGCAGTCTAGCGAAGTAGCGTCCAAAGAGAGACCATTCGGCTGATCCATGTGGCACCATTAGGAGACCTCCATGTCCCAGAAGGCAGAGTTGACCGAGGCTATCTCCAGTCCCAAGAAAGAAGTTATTGTGGTTGTTGCTGGTGGTTAAGCATCATCTTCGCCATAAAAAGAAAGTTCAGCAAAGGACCAAAGCTGGTCAATTCATCTGTAGCATGACAGTCTGAAATCTGATAGAGTCTATCTTGGGTGCACGATCGGCTAGAGTCTGCATGCGCAGATTGTCAGAAGACATGCAGATGCAATGTTTTTTAATGCAGCGTCTTTTTTTTATTGTTGTTGTTGTTTTGAGTATATGTAGGCATTTTTTCCATTTTTGAAAGGATGGATGGTAGAGCGAAGCTCCTGATTGTAATGTTTTAACAGGCACTCTAGCTTTCTGGTTATGCATCTGTATGTAAGATTTCTTGTTTAATGAAAGACAATTTCCTTATTCCATCTAGTTTTCATCTCATACTGAGGGAGTTCATGATTGATTGATTCACATGAATTATTGCAGGTGTGTTATGATATAGGATTTATTGTGGCACTCTTGTATTCTCTGGTTTTCTGCGTTTGAATGTAAGAAGACCATGCGTTCAAATGCCTTCTCCTACAGTCTGTTAGAAACCTGATGTTGACTACAGACCTTTTCATCTCTCTGATACAAGTCTTCCCCCTACTCACCCTTACTACAACCCACTATCTGAAGTTATCTAAGACCTCACTTGCCCATGCATGCCTGGCCTAGGTTCGGAGTTGAAACAATATCATCTGAGTTTACTTCCATTCAATCACCCCTTTTCATACACAAATCGTGACACAAACTGATGGGCATCGGGCTCTGCTCCTGCTACAATCCAGGAGTGACTTCCATCGCCAACATTTCTGGCGCCATTGTCGAGGACGAAGTTGAAAATTTTCCCTGGGATTGAACGACAATGATTAACTGATTCTGAAGGTGCATAAGATATCAAAATTATCAAGATTGCTACTATGTACTTGGCAACTCCACTATGGCGACTCCATTGTTTTCACTTCACTGTTTCAGCTGTGGCTACTGTTGGCACACCTGAAAGATAACCTAGAGGAGCTTTCTCGAGAAGGTTTCAGCAGTTGCTTTCTCAACCTGAGAAGCTTCCTGGGGTAACGACAATGTTAAGATCTGGCCTTTGATGGTGAACAAGGACCAGGCACATTTGAAGCTGCGCATCTTTCACCTGGTGACTCCATGATTCGAGCATCGATTGGCGACTCCACTGGTTCGATATGGAGAAAATTATGGCTCAAAGGTTTGCTTTCTGTGACTTTTCTTAGATATTTGGTTTTCCTAATGCACTTCCTGATAGAGACATATGGGAAAATTTCCTCCCTGAATTTCACGCAACAATTTCAGAGGTACCAGCTGAGCATTTACTGGACTTTCATGAGGTTATTCATCGACTTAATATCGTGCATGAAGATGTCCAGATTAATCTCTTTAGGTATTAATTGAAGGGAGTTGCTCTTGAATGGTGTCAGTCTCTTCCCGCTGCAAGCATCCGCTCTTTAACAGGTTTTCATACAGCTTTCAATTCATTTTGTAAAGATTATTTTCCAGCTGATTGTTTGTATGAAAATTGTTGTGAGGAGTTTTCTTCGCTTCATGAAGCCTCTGCTGGCCCTAAAGACCATGTCCATGATGAATCTTTTACTATGGAGGAAATCATTTACCAGAAAAATATAGAGGTTTTGAATGATATTAATTGTGTTAGCCCTAGAACGAAAGCATCTGGCATCATACCAGATGCCTCTATTCTTTTAGGTGTTTATAACGATCAACATGCCTCTTGTGGAAATTATGAGTTTATAGAGAAAATGTGGTCCATTGTAGATGACTCACCTGGATATCGGGTTGAAGCAGATGTTCCTAGCAGCTCTGCTCGTGATGATGAAGACCCTCTCTTTTTAAAAGAGGGGTTAGTTGTGGAAGAGGATTCTTCTCTTTTTCTCCAGGGGGTTTCTCACGATATATTTTTACCTGGGATTAAAGAGAAAAAGATTATGTATGAGCAGCCAGAACCAACAGGTCCCACTATCCCTAAAACAAAATGTTTTTACGGGATCACTGTTCTAGAGGAGGATCATATCAATGAAGGACACCCCCTTTTTGATGTATATTATAGTGATGATGAGCAGCAAGCTTATCCTACATTTGATCACTATAAAGATATTAAAGAGCCAGTCAGCAAGCAGAACCACCCCATGGTCCCTATTTATGATGAATATGAATCAAACCTGGGGGAGAGCCAAGAAGAAGAGCAGAAAGAACCAGTGGAACAGGTGACTTCCTGCCTGGAGCCCACCCATTCACCTATGCAGACTCATGAAGTTCATCCCTGTAGGAGTAGCTGTGGAGAAGAGCAGGCCTGCTGCTCCCCTTTTCACAAGGTTTGCCACTCATTCTATGATCCTGTCAGTGAGTACATGAAGTGGCATGTCCTTTATGCCTTGGAGCCTCCCTATTCCTTATCAAATTCAGCCAGTGAGGAGAAGTTGAAGAGTGTAGCCGTTCTGCTGTCACGGTTACACCATATGCTGGTGATCATCGACAGAAAGAAAGAGCTTCCCTTCACGAAGTTACTTGATTGGCTATGGTGGAAGTCTACTTTCACCTAGCCCCATGTAAAGTTTTTTATTAGTTTAGGATTGTATATAAATAAGCTTCTTTGAGCATGTATCTTTATTTTGTTGCTTTTATTTTTTGGCCTGTATTTTCAGCAGTGGGATGTTTTGAGCCTAACTCCATAGCCCAACAGCAAGGCACTGAAGCTGCAGAATGAGTTCTTAGAGCATCACAGGGATGACTCTATCCCCCATGGAGCCTAATGTTAGCGAAAATTCTTGTCTTGGGCTCAAGAGCATCCAGGTCTGCAGGTTGCATGAATAATGCCCAAGTGTAGCACGTAAAGCCCCGTTTCAGGCTAAAAATCAAGTGAGCGGGTGAAATTATGTTGTCAACGGCCCAGATTCATCCATAGGAGCAAATCGACGGTCAATGGGAAATCGCAGTTAGCAGAGTTGCGCCAGGATTAGCATGATGGGTAGCGTCCATATACATTCATGAAGGATCTCGACCATCCATCCAAAAGGACATGTGGTGCACGATCATGCCATGTCAGCATTCGGGGATTTGAGGGGTAAGAGCTCCTCGTAATTTTACATCTCGAAACCCCTAACCCCGAAATGCCGATAAGCTCCCTTTAAAGCCGAGCCCACGGTCCTAGTGCCAGGTCATGTTAAGCGAGCCCGGGAATGGAGGTAGCCCCCTTTTATTGACAAAGCCATCTCAGTCATTCATCTCAAGGACACGCTGTGCAGATCTGAACCACAAGTGGGGCCTTTCAGGATTTTCCTAGCGAAAGCGCCGAAGTTATCTCAGTCGTCCATCCATTGATGAAACTTGGGTGTATTAGACTTAAAGGGAGTATGGATCTGGGCAGCCAGGATTTGCATGCTCAGATCTACGATCAAGAGCGGATTCCGGAGGCCCCCCACCATTCTACCTTTAAGCGGAGGGGGGGGGGGTCCGGAATTGAGCACACAGCTCTCTAACGGCTAGGATTGGGGCGCCTAAATCAACAGCTGAGACTCCATTTCAGACCCCCCTTGCCTTCCTATCTTTAATTAAAGAGGGGGGGTCCGGAATGATGTGTTATTATTGTGGGGCCCCTTGCCTGACGTGTCACCTTTGGTATTGTCCTCCCCGTTGCCACCTGTTTTCCACCTACCGTCTCCCTCTTCCCCTTTCATCTATCCAACTTTCCTCTCTCCATCCACATGGCATCTCCTCAACTCGTCGTCCTCTCGTCTCCTGCCATGTGTCCCTCTCATTCTTGGTCACCTCCTCCTGTACTCCCACACTCCATGCTCCTTCCTCCTTTGTCTTATTCAGACTGAGTGGCATTCCTCAGCTGATGTCACAGCTCCCATTTCTTCTTCATCACCCCCACAATGTTCATGCCTTTAACCCCCATCACACCCTCGTCCACATCCTCCATAGGGATCCCTCACAATAGTCCATGAAGTAGCATCCAAAGAGAGACCGTTCGGCTGATCCAGGTGACACCATTAGGAGACCTCCACGTCCCAGAAGGTAGAGTTGACCAAGGCTGTCCCCAGTCCCAAGAAAGTACTTATTGTGGTTGTTGCTGGTGGTTAAGCATCATCTCCGCCATAAAAGGAAAGTTCAGCAAAGGACTAAAGCTGGTTGATTCATCTGCAGCAGGACAGTCCAAAATCTGATAGCATCTATCTTGGGTGCACGATCGGCTAGAGTCTGCATGCGCAGACTGTCAGAAGACATGCAGATGCAATTTTTTTTAATGCAACATCTTGTTTTTGTTGTTGTTGTTGTTTTGAGTATATGTAGGCATTTTCAACATTTTTGGAAGGATAGATGGTAGAGCGAAGCTCCCGATTGTAATGTTTTAACAGGCACTCTAGCTTTCTGGTTATGCATCTGTATGTAAGATTTCTTGTTTAATGAAAGAAAGTTTCCTTATTCCATCTAGTTTTCATCTCATACTGAGGGAGTTCATGATTGATTGATTCACATGAATTATTGCAGTTGTGTTATGATAAAGGATTTATTGTGGCACTCTTGTATTCTCTGGTTTTCTGCGTTTGAATGTAAGAAGACCGTGCATTCAAATGCCTTTTCCTATAGTATGTTAGAAACCTGATGTTGACAACAGACCTTTGCATCTCTCTGATACAAGTCTTCCCCCTACTCACCCTTACTACAACCCACTGTCTGAAGTTATCTAAGACCTTACTTGGCCATGCATGTCTGGCCTAGTTTTGGAGTTGAAACAATATTGTATGAGTTTACTTCCATTCGATCACCCCTTTTCATACACAAATTGTGACATAAATTGATGGGTATCGGGCTCTACTCCTACTGCAATCCAGGAGTGACTTCCATCGCCAACACAACCCATCCAGGCTTCACGTTGAAACCTTGGGTCAGAACTTGAGTTTTGTCCATTTCGAAAACAACTCCTTCCGAAACTCTTTCTTCAAATTCCACTAACATGGCCCATCTAGGCTCACTATTGTAACCATGCTCTAATACCATTTTGTAACATCCCCAACCCTCCACAAATCGGGTAATGATACCATGTGGAATATACACTTATATGATATATATATGAATTTTAATGAATTTAAAACACTTAATCATGATAAACTCAGAATTAGAGCTACCAATTCATAATCAATGGAACTAATCGTAATTCATATACACAATGGAATACATGATAACATTCAAGCATCACAAAACATGCATAAAATACATAATTAAGCACAACAATGATACTTATCTTTTAGATGGATTAAATGCACCAACTGCATGCAAACCTTCCACGAACCTCCCAGCCTTAGACCATGTTGCTCATCACTCTCAGCAGTAGATCCCCACTATAATATCCTCCAGTAGTGCCTCAGTTTTATTATAAATTGTAAACATGTTTATAGGCTACTGGTCCAAGTGTATATAAGCTGGTGGGATTATGTGTTGATTAGGCCGGAGAGACTAAGTGTTAAAGGCCAGGAGCCTAATTTTGTATATGTAATTATGAAGATCATTAATAAAATATAAACATCACTGTGTGGAGAATGACCATGAAGAAAGAGTGATGGGGGACTAAGCTTCCACAAGGTTGGGTAAGGGAGGAGGCTAAGTGTGTGGGAATAGGGGCTAAGCTAGGGGGATTTCTTCTAAAGGGGATAATAATTTATTATTATTTCCTAAAGGCTAAGGTGGACATGTTGAGTGTTGTCCTAAGTTCCTGTAAAGGGAACGTGTGCTAAGTGGAACTCATGTGGCTCTAGGAAGACAAGTGTCGACCTAGGCGCATGTAGTTAAAAGTTGAAGTGTCAGCTATGTTGAGGGGCGCGAGTCATTCTTCCAAGCTCTGCTTGGGTTCGTTGGTTATTCTGCCATTTACCATCTATCCTGTTTGGCTCCATCATCAACCTCTATGTTTTGTCCTCTAGTCACGCATCCTGAAACCCGTGAAAACCCATGCACTAAGCCACGTTTTCTGTGAAGCCTGGGAATTTTGTATTTGTCTGAGTCATGTGGTGTTGTAACTATGGGTTGTGGTGGCCATGTAGTTCCTAGACTGAGTGTGGCTTGCTGCCTTCTACCATTCCTATGTGAATGAGTGTTGAACCATTATTATTTTCCTCACCTGGCTAGAGCTGAGTCGAGGAATGTGCTGAAGAAGCAGGTTGTTAAGCCCGTGGTAGAAGAGGCAGGTTGTGAGGCTAGTGAGCAACTCTCTCCAGGTGAGAGAGTCTGTTGGGAAGTGGTTTTTTCCCAGAGAGAGTCCAACACCAGATATGGACCTTTGAGAATTCCTGATATGTCCTGTTGACGAGACCCAAAGAGTGAGGTGAAGCACCGATGGACTGTGCTTGTGAATGTGTATACTCCCAGGTGGAACAAGCATGTGGGGAATGAGAGTCTGTGAGTAGTGGGCATAAGAAAGCTCCTGGAGAGAATCCTTCTGGTTGCTCTATACAGTTTTTCTGTAACCTCAACCTAGTCTAGGAATCCCTTGCCTTGGGTGGAGCTTAGTCCCAACTCGGGGGTGACCACCTCTGAGCATGATAAGTAGCGTGGTCTATGGCTGAGAGGTTCATGGAATTTTTGCACATAGTTGGTGGTATTCTAATATAAGATAAGTACTACTTTTATGTTCATTTACATGTTGTGTAATGGTACATATGTTGTAATTGATGAGTATCGCTTGTATATGTTTTATATGATGCATGTGTAGGCTTACTATTATTTCTTCATTATTATTTATATATATGTAGAATATTCATCCTATGTTTATATAGATGTGTATGTTTTTCTGCAAGTATCTTTGTGTGGCATAGCCAGTAGTTTAAGGTTGAAGTTGTCATAGATCAGATTAGAGAAATAGAGTTGCAGGTGTTGGTAGCATTGCCCATCCTGTTGGTGGTCGAGGATGTTACAAAATGGTATTAGAGATTTAAAGGATACGTTAAGGTTGTGTGGGTGGCATTTCCCAGCCTGTTGGTGGCCAAGGATGTTACAATTTGGTATTAGAGCATGGTTACAACACTGAGCATGAATGGGCCATGTTAGTGGAAGTTGAAGAAAGAGTTTTGGAAGGAGGTGTTGAAATGGAAAAAACTCAAGTTCTGACCCATGTTTTCAACGCGGAGCTTGGATGAGCTGGGTAAGTGGTCATTGGACCCGAGGTTTAAGGTGGAAATTGTGTCTGGAGAAACCAATTTTGAACCTCAGAATGTTCCTGAGTGCTAAGAGGTTACCTTGGCCGTGTTAAGAAGCTTAGGAGGAGTAGAAGTGTCGTAAAACCACGACAGAAGTGGTGTTGGGCCACAGAGTAATGTGGACCTTAGGATTTGTTTGGGAGGATGAGAATCCTTCATGACCATCAAATCTGGTAAGGTGGCGAGGCAGTTATCCATGAATTCCCTTGGAAATCCACAAAGTAACTGAGTCTATTCTGTGTTGTAGGATCTGTTTGAAAGGAAGGGAAATTTGTTACAACTGTCAGATCTGGGGAAGGTACAGAGGAGTTAACCTGGAATCCCTTCAGACTTCATGACTTCAGTGAAGTCTGATGTCAGAAACAAGAGAAGGGTCGAAGCCCACAGGTCCGAAGTGGATCTACACCGTAGATTTGGAGAGGAGAGCTTGACCGTTTGATCAAGCCAATTTTAAAAGGGCAAACGTAGTAATGAAGGGAAAAATCTTTCAAAGACCCAAAGTAGTGAGTCATGATTATGTCACTTGGATGGATGTGGAAACATGGTATATGTGCCATGTGTCAGTGGGTTTCAAGCCTATGGCAGGTTGAAATGCCATATGGAACGTGACATGTGACACCCATAATCGGGCCACGAGTCAACCACTAGTATTCTACCACATGGAATTCCGTATGAGCATGGTTAGTGGGACCCGAGGTTACATATCAAAGTTAAAGGTCGAAGGACCCATAGTGGAGTTGATCACGATACATCAAGATAAACGGCCATGAGGCATTGCGGGGACCCAATTTTTATGGGAGTTAATTCTCCAAGGTGGTCCTGCAATCCAAACCGCGGTTTCACTGAGGGGTTACGTGTCAGGGTTAGAAGAATTGTGTAATAAAAGGTGGGTTACTCCAAACCATTGTTGCATGCCCTCACAATTGGAAAATGTTAAGTGATGTGATGTAATGATGTAAACAAAGGTGACATGGGGAATGTTTGGAGATTAACAGTTTGGATGTGTGGATGCGAGATCCTTCGAAGCTCCAAAGTCCCAAAGACCTGAAGTTCCAGAACTCAGATGCCTAAGGTTCCATAGTAACTGTCATCCATCAGATGTTGAGTAGACTTGGATGGTTGATCCACCCTACTTCGCAAGTTCGGTAACTCGGAACTCCGAGAGATTATTGTGTTGTGCTTTGAAAATTTTTCAAGCCGAAGCCCTAGGTAAGAACATATTTATCTAGCACTTGATTACGACCCATGGTCATGTGGGTCAGGGGCTGAGAGAACCGGGGCTAGTGCCCAAAAACTGTGCCAATGAAGAGAAAATGGTTAGGAAGGAAGCAAGTGGGTTTTGTCTGGTTCAAACTCGCATCAAAAGAATACTGAAGACCTGGAACTTTGTGATAGGGTCCAACCAAGATCTAAGAGAAATTAGCTCAGAGAAAAGAGATCGTTGCACAAGAAGTGGATCGGAAAAGAAGCACAAGTTTTAAAGGATCATAGCTTTCTACTCAAGGATCAGAATTGAGCAAGGAAGTTATGATTGGGAAGGTCTTAGAAAGAGGAATCCATATGTAATGCTTACATTAAAACATAAAAAGTGCTAGAGATGTCTTCAGATAGAAGAAAAAAGGTGAGAGAGAGACATCTTGGTCTTTATACGAATTTTTCATCGTAATGTGTCTGTGAAAGATAGGAGTTGTAATCATGTTTTTTTTTGTGAAAAGAACAAAACAGAGAAAATTGATCCAATTGTACAGTGTTGATATTGTTTCATAGTTTACTATTATTATGTGTTTTGTGAATGTATGATGTTCTCGGTGAGTGAATGAGTTTGTGAAGAAATTGAATAAGTTTCAAGTGTTCTCTTCTGTAAGATATGAAAGGAGTGCATACTGAGTGCAAGGACTGCATGTGAGAGAGTCTTTTTCAACTTGAAGCTTAGAAGAGATAGCATAGAAATTTTGTATGAAGAGTGTGCATATCAAGCTCAAGGAGTGCGTATAGAGGGAACCTGTTTTAAGTTCGAAGGGCTCAAGAAGACGAGTGTAGAGTGTTCCAGGAGGGCACCAAAAAGTATTTTGGAAGACGTAGAAGAGCCGAGTCCCTTTGAGACTGAGTAAGTTAAAATATCAGGGAGAAATAGTGCAATTTCACGTGCAGAGTGTAAGTGTGCGCCAAGGTGAATTTAAAATTTCATTAATAGAAGATCTGGAGGGAAAGCACCGTCAAAGCCTTCGAAATATTCGAAATCCTTCAAGTTAGGGAGGAAGTCAAGTCCAGAAGAATTTACGCCAAGATATTTCGCAAGAAGTCATTGAGAACCTGAATGGACGATAGTAATCCTTGGAGGGAGAAGTGTCGATATCCTTGCGTTGTTAGATCAAAAGAAACTACGAGGAGGATAACGTTGAGAGTCATTCAACACTCGAAATATAAAAAGAGGTAGCGAACTGTCGATCTCAAGGAAGAGTGAATTGTTGATTCCTTTCATCTGGAAATTAGAAATCGGGAGTTGGGAGAACAGATAAAGTTTCTCTCGAAAATCCCAAAATACGAACATCTAATTCATGAGGAGAGATGTAGACCATTGAATCACGGTGAGTGTGAGTCGTTGATCTGTCGCACTTGAATTTCGTGAAGTCGAAAGTTGGAAAGGGGAAGAGAATTTTTTTCTGATTTTGTGAACCACGAAGTCCCGATTCACGACAAAGAATCCACACCGCTGGATTACGAGGAGATGTGAGTCATTGGATCTGACTCACATGGATTTCAGAAAACTAGATATCAGAAAAAAAGAGGGGAACTATTTTTCGAAACCTAGAAACATGAATTGTCGATTCACGAGGAATTGATCTAGACCGTCGAAACCTGGAAAGATGGGGAAGGTTGATCTGAGGTGAATGGGGTTCGGGGGTTCTTGTTGGACACACCTGCCACACTTAGAGGGGGTGAATGAGTGTGGGGCTCTTTTTCCCAAAACTTCCCTCTTGCACAAAAACTCATCAATTAGCATTCAACATTTATTCATTACCCATTGTTGTCATTTATAACCAGTTATATGTGAGCACATATCAACAACATATATCAGCAATATATCATCAACAAGTCATCACCACAATGAACACAAAGAACACAAAATGTATGTACAATTTTCTTTTTATTATGGACTACAATCCTTGGGGTTTATTAGTAACAACTGAATAGAGTACAACTCTACAATAGCACCATCTCTATATGCAAGACTCAACTTGCATTCTCAGCACCAAATGATACGAGGCAACAATCCTCAACAGATATCAATCTATACCATAAACAAGAGCATCAACCATGCACCAACCTGTGCCAAACAACCTGTAATCAACCTGTACCATAAACAAGTGCATCCAACCATATACCAATCATGTTTCAACTACTCATCAATATGTACCAACATCATCAACTATACACCTCATGTATGTGCCAACTCATCAACTGCTTGTCTCAACCATGACTAGTTTTGGATTAGTCAACAACCCTAACTTGAAATAATCAT
>ML776649.1:257713-282437 GCA_009831015.1 Picea engelmannii | reverse complement strand
ACGAGTTTTTGGTCATGCCCTTTGGTTTGTGTAATGCCCCCTCCACCTTTCAGAGCCTCATGAACCATGTCTTCCGCCCTTTTCTCCGTCATTTTGTCTTAGTTTTCTTTGATGATATCCTCATATATAGCAAGACATGGAAAGACCATGTTACTCATGTGGATCAAGTTCTCATCCTACTCTCTCAGCACCATCTTTTCCTCAAATAGTCCAAATGTGCTTTTGGTGCTTTCGAAGTAGAATACTTGGGTCATCTGGTGGGCAAGGATGGCGTCAGGGTGGACCCGAAAAATATTGAAGCTATACAAGACTGGCCGCACCCAAAGACTCTCAAAATCTTGCATGGATTTTTGGGCCTCATAGGGTATTATCGCAAGTTCGTTAAGAACTATGGAAAGATTGTAGCACCTCTCACGACTCTCCTCAAAAAGAACTCTTTCACTTGGACCCCAGCAGCTGCTCAAGCTTTTCAAACCTTGAAGATGACCATGTGCACCACTCTGGTTCTGGCCCTTCCCGACTTCACAAAGAAATTTGTGTTGGAATGCGACGCCTCAGGGAAAGGAATTGGCGCTATCCTTATGCAAGAGGGTCGACCTTTGGCCTTCACTAGCAAGCAACTGTCTGAAAAGAATTTGGGCAAACCCATTTATGAAAAAGAAATGTTGGCGATTCTGCATGCCGTTGAATTATGGCGTCCTTATCTCTTGGGGCAATGATTCCAAATTAAGACCGACCATCAAAGCCTCAAGTACTTTCTGGAATAATGCATTTCCTCCCAGGAGCAACAAAAATGGGTCACTAAGCTCTTTGGATATGATTATGAGATCATTTACAAGAATGGAAAAGACAATGTCGTGGCAGATGCATTGTCCCGAAAATATGAAGATGAAGGATCCCTTTTTTCTCTTTCCTTCATTGTACCCGATTGGCTGCAAGCTGTTCACCAGGAATGGCTTCAAGACCCCAAAAGTTCGCATCTGATCTAGCAACTGCAGAACAAGGCTCATGCCCCCCCAGGGTACTCCTGGCTCCAGGATTAGATTCGATACAAAGGCCGCTTGTATTTAAGTAAACAATGCAAGCTCAAATCCATGGTACTTTATGAGCTTCATGCTACACCCACAACGGGGCACTCAGGGTTCACCAAAACATATGACCGAGTCAAACGTTCTTTTTTCTAGGATGGTATGAAACAGGAAATCTGTAAGTTTGTGGCTGAATGTGAGGTATGTCAACGCAACAAGGGAGAAACAGTCAAATCTCCAGGCACCCTCCAACCACTTCCGATTCCCCCTGCTATTTTGAAGGATATCTCTATGGACTTTATTACAGGATTACCCAAATCGGGGAATAAATAAGTCATAATGGTGGTGGTGGGTCACCTTTCCAAGTATGCTCATTTTTGTGCTCTTCACCACCCATTTACTGCATCCACGGTGGCTCAAATTTTCATGGATCAGGTCTTCAAGCTTCATGGCATGCAAAACTCTATTTTTTCAGATCAAGACCCAACTTTCACAAGCAATTTTTGGCAAGAACTGTTTAAGCTACAAGGCACACAATTGCATCTCAGCTCAGCTTATCATCCCCAGACAGATGGTCAAATGGAAGTCATCAACAAGTGTTTGGAAACATATCTGAAGTGCTTTGCCTCTAAAAAACAACACCATTGGGCTCAATGGTTACCCCTCGCCGAATGGTGGTACAACACTACATACCATACAACCACTCGCATGACTCCTTTTGAAGCAGTGTATGGACAGAAGCCACCTTTAGTTCTCTCATACTTACTGGGTACCTCGAAGGTCCAGGCGGTTGACCAAACACTTACAGTTTGAGAGGATATCCTTCAAACCCTTAAAGAGAACTTGGCCATGGCCCAGAATAGAATGAAGCAACAAGCAAATCAAGGTCACTCCGAACGTCAATTTGTAGAAGGGGATCAGGTGTTTCTGCGACTGCAACCATATAAGAAAACTTCCCTCAAGGCTGAGCAGTGTCAGAAGCTAGCACCCAAATTTTATGGCCCTTACATAGTTCTCAAGCATGTGGGACAAGTTGCATATCAGTTAGCTCTGCCCAGTCAGTCGAAGCTACATCCTGTTTTTCATGTTTCATGCTTGAAGAAGGTGATTGGAACTAGGTGCCAAATTCAATCCAACCTTCCAGAGTTAGCTGAAGAAGGATCCATTTGGCTGCAACCAGAAGCAGTTTTGGATCAGCGT
Organism: Picea engelmannii; assembly: GCA_009831015.1. Classification (NCBI taxonomy): domain Eukaryota; kingdom Viridiplantae; phylum Streptophyta; class Pinopsida; order Pinales; family Pinaceae; genus Picea; species Picea engelmannii. The sequence continues at coordinate 280,209 of ML776649.1, read as the reverse complement.
GAGCATCGCCTACGTCAGAGAACCATCAAGGAAGTGCTAGTACAGTGGAAAGATATGACTCCAGCAGATGCCACTTGGGAACCAGCTACCATTCTGCAGCAGTTTCCACATCTCAAGCCTTGATGACAAGGCTGTTTTTAAGGGGGCGGACATGTTAAGGTCCTAACCCGAACATAGGTAGATCAATGTATTTGGATGTAATAAAGGTCAATATTAATAAGGCCTTTCAATAAAATAGAATAAGGCGGATGTAAGAAGACCTAATAGAAGCTTTCGCTTCTAGAAGGATCTTCCTCTAGATGCTTCTCTTAATAGACATATTTAGTATAAATAAGGGTCGAGGGTATGAAAACCCTATCTTGGAGATTATTGTAACAGAGCATTGCTCGACTGGAGGTTGCCCCCTCGAAGAGGCCTATGAACATTGATTTCTGAATCAAAGTGCATTTCTATTGCTATTTCGTATATCATTTCTGTGTATTGTGAAGATTATATTGGATATTTTACTGTTATTCTGCCATTTCTAGCATTTTATTTCTGTTCTACATATTTTATGTATTTGGTATCTTGCAGGTACTTTGCTGCAAGAATATACCACCACGCAGAAGAAGAACCCGGTAGTCCGCATTGCCGACTATCAACTGATTGCAGGACATTTATACAAAATGGGTGCAGATAGCATTTTGTGAAGATATGTGTTAAAGCATGAAAGACCAAGAATTTTAGCAGAAACCCATGAGGGAATAGCAGAAGGACACTATGCAGTTAAAGCTACCGTGCAGAAGGTATTATGCATAGGACTATGGTGGCCAACTATTTACAGAGACTCGAAGGCGTATTGTCAAAGATGCAATGTATGTCAAAGGGTAAGCAAACCCAACAGAAGAGACGAGATTCCACTATGACCATAAGTAACATTATAGGCATTTGACATATGGGCAATATACTTTGTGGGACCAATTAACCCACCAGCCAAAAGAACAGGGGCAAGGTACATTATCACCGTGACAGAATATCTAACAATATGGGCGGAAGCTGCACCAGTAAAATATTGCATCGCAGAGACAACAACACACTTTTTGTTTGAACAAGTAATCACTAGATTTGGGTGCCCAAGATTTTTGATGAATGACCAAGGCACACACTTCATAAACAACATCATCTGCACAATTAATGAAGAGTTTGAAGTCCATCACCAGAAAAGAACACTGTATCATCCACAGGCAAATGGCACAGTGGAAGCCTTCAACAAAATTCTGGAGAGCGCACTAACAAAGATTTGTACTATCAACAAAGATGTCTGGGATCTCAAAGTACCAGTAGTATTATGGGCATATAGGACTACATGCAAAAAGTTGACAGGGCACACACCATTTAAACTAGTTTATGGCCAAGAAGCAGTAGTGCCATTAGAGTTTTTAGTACCCAGCTTGCACGTAGCAGCTATCACACAAATGACAAAATGAGGCGCAATACAGGAGAGACTGAATCAATTATTGACCATGGAGGAAGACCAAATCTTGGCAGGATTCCATCAACAAGTGCAGAAAGAAAGAGACAAATATTGGCACAATTGCCACATCAAGAAGAAAACATTCAAGGAAGGAGACCTAGTATTGATGTATGACAACAAATCGTTTCAGTACCTAGGAAAGCTTAGAATGCATTGGTTAGGGACATACGACGAAAAATATGTCATAGACGAAGGAGATGTACAGTTAAGAGATTTAGAAAGCACAAAACTCAGAGGAATGATCAATGGGAGCCGACTAAATATGTATAAGGACAGTCGACCACCCACCGCGCAGTAGAAAAAAATAAAAATCGAAAAGAGAACAGAAAGGAAAAAAAACTAAAGAAGACACAGTACGCTAGAGATAGAAAGGCCACATGGATTTAGCAACACAAATTTGACAAAGGTAAGGAAAACAGTCATATACAAAGGGAAACAAGTGGGAAAAGGAAAGTTGACAAAAGCAAGATGACAGGACAACACTAGGTGGAATTAAAGGACGTCAAAGACCGATGAGACATCAAATTAATCATGCCAACTAGAGATGGTAAATAAAGAGTAATGGCAAGTATGAAACCATTGTAGATTCATTGAACCCACATTTATGGTGCATTAAACCCATAATGGAGGAAGCATCCTCGACAAGCTTCATGGCAAACCGATACAACACACGAGCACATGAGCAACTAGTCTATTCGCAAAAGGAGAACATACAAAGAGTAGGAGTAGTTAGAACTCATAGAGAGAGGCTACAGAGATCACATAAGTCATTAGAACCTAGAAGACATTCACCAATCACCGCTATGGCACCAACAAAGCCAACAGAAGCAATCCAGAGTGCCAGACCAACTAGGGTTCAAACTAGGTCACGAGGACCATTGGAAGAGATTGAACAACAACAGCTGGAGATTGTCGATATCGACAAAATCCGATCCCCAAAGATGATACCAGTGAATTCTACACCGATACTAGAATAAATTCAACAGCTAGAAGTAGAGTCCATGAAAGTAGATACGCTAGTAGTGGCGCAATAGCCTCAGAGCCAAGAAGCATAAACCCAAAATGAGGTGCAACCAGAGAGCACTAAAGAAGCCTTAGAATTTAATGGAATGACAAAGAATCTAGAAGCAGTAGTGGAGCTAGATGGGTCTCAAATGACCATCTCAGAACACCCAGCAGGGGAGACCACTGAAGATTCCTTGGCTTGGCTAGAATGGATTATGGGGGAGAAACCAGAAGCTACTGGAACTTTGAGCCAACCACCACAACATAAATATAAAATATAAATACCAAGCTCACCTTGCAAGAAACCTGCAAAAGAAATTGTTCTACCACACATACAAGTTGGGGTACATGTAGGACCAGAGCTACTAGGTCACATTGGGAAGCTCAAATATTCATACCATGATGTAGCAAATGAAGGAATGTTCCTGGAACTTGTGCAGAGGGTCTTTATACAGACCATAGGCACAACTCAGCTTGGAGAAACGATTAACCAGCCATACCAGTGGGAAACTGGGCTGGAGAAAACATAAATCTTAGGTCTGCTAAACCTACCACATTTTGGCAGAGGCCAGAATGCAACAACATGCGTCAAGAAGATGTTAGCAGTCACACATGTAGGGGACATATGGCTAGACAAAACCGTCCCCATAACTGTTGAGCTTATTGCGAAAATAACAGGGTTACCAATCTAGGGTATGAATCTCGCGTTGGTTCTGGACGACAAATCCAAGAAGAAATCACTGGCAGAAGAAATGAAGAAGAAGTATGGCACCACCAGGGGGACGAGAGGCATCATTATCAAACGAATCAATAACGCAGCCACACAGTTGGGCACAAAAATCTTAGCCTGCAATTTTCTAAGAAAATGACGCAGAGAGGAAGTACCAGCTGCAGTCATTACAGTTGCAAACCAGTGCACAGAAGGCACCTCAATGGGATGGGCACCATACTTATTGAACTTATTCCAAGAGGATTGCAAGGATGCGCAGGACCTAGAAACAAAGTTCCATTATTCATGGTTGATTTCCTTAATAGCCTTCATGGGATGGCGAGAACCAGGGTATGTAGTTTTTTGTACTAGATTACAACCAGTGGGAGCGAGGTATATATTGTTGAGAGAGGAGGATGAATGCTAGGCATAAGAGGTATAATGGAATCATATTTGAAGCATACCTACATGACATACATGAAGCCATCAACTGATCATGGATAATAACACCAAAGGCTGTCGCGTGATATGCGGACATCGCCGATTTCCGGGCCACACGGCAAACAACATGGATACAAGCAAGGCAGGATCCAGCTAAACAGTGGTTACAGATGTGCTACTGCATCACAGAGGGTGATATTGACATGGTCATCAGTGAATGGATTGATGAATGGAGGATACCATCCATTACCCGGGAAGTACCGCAAAGAAAAACAGAGGAAGAGGTAGACCAGGGAGAAACGTAGCCTCCGGAAATCCAAGTTCCCAAGAGACCAAGAATGGGCCAAAGCAAGCCAACACAAATAGACGAAGGGCCAAAGAAGACAGGAACCCAAAAGGGGAAGACAAAGAATACATAGCCGACCAACAAACATTAGAAACAGGATGAGGGAGTGCATGAGACTGCCCCAAATCCCAACACACAGGAGCTAGGGGGAAATAAGAGACCAACTGCGCAGGTAGGAGGCACGCACAAGAAATCAAAGGCACAATGAACATCACTAGACTATATGGTCACAGAGGATGATGGGGAAATGATTGCCAGAATGGTCTAGGATTCTCTAGCAGAGGACTTCGACCATGCAACACATCACAAGGACACACTGCAAAAAGAGTTGGTAGAAATAGGGCAGTTCCTCAAGAAATTTGGGGAAGTACAGATAGAAAGAAATAGCAGGGGTATGGAACCATCAACACCACAGACAAAAGGAAGAGTGCAAGAGGAAAATCGACAATCAGACAAGGGGATATTAAAGCCACATGCAACATTCCATATCATCCCCAGTATGCTGCGCATGGATGAAATTGTGGGGCAGACACCCTTGAAAGACTTGAGCTAGATCCAACTAGTGTTGAAAAGGATACCATTAGGGGAATTACACAGATTGCAGGTGAGCATCAACCATGTGGTACAGTATCACGCACGAAGAGACTTAATCGAATTGGAGCATGCAACAAATTAACAAGATGAATTGAAAACATGCTATGAGAAGGCCAAATCTTAGACCAAGGAGGAAAGGGAGTGCCTAAAAGGATTGGAGAAGAAAGTGGCAGGAACTTATGAGAAGATTCCACAGGCTGTGCAGAGTGAGGAAATTGCAACAACAGAAAATATTGATCAGATTGCGCAGACAATTGATCAATATCAGAAGGAGATTGAGAATCTCCGAGAACAACTCACACCAACCACTCCACCAACAATCAAGGAGCAAAGGAAACAAGAAGTAACATCACAGTTGCAGGATATAGAACAATAGGTTAGCATAGTAACTGACTTGTTCAATAAAGAATCACAACTTTGGACAAGGTTGGAGGAGGATCCATAGGTCCAACGGTGGGATAAGGAAGAGGAAAGGATCAATGCAGGGATCCAAGAGCTCAAGAAGAAGAAGAAGGCCATACCAATCCCATAATGAGTCAAAGGGACGCAAGAGGTGAAGAAGATGTAGGCATAAGTTGTCACTATGCAAATGCAAAAACAAGAGCGTCAGGCTCAAATAGAGCCATTGCAGGAACATGTAGCAGAAGTACTCGCACAAGTAGAGGTAGTTAAGACACATATAGCACAAACCTAGGAAGAATGTGCAGGATTGATCAACAATGAAGTGGTAGTCCAGGTCGTGGGCTCAATCAAAGAGAATACCGCATAGGCACTACTAGAAGCAGCAGAGCTTAAGAAAAAGTTCGATACGATCACCAAGGAGATCGAGGATGCTTAGAAGGATTAGGTGGCTTGGGATGAGCCACATGTCACTATTGGGGGTCTGTTGGCAGCAGACTGGAGTGGAAATGAGGATGACCAAAGTGGAAATAAGGATGATCATGGGGAAAGAAAGTGTGCAGAAACTGAAATAACAACTGGAGGGAAACATAGCACGCACGCATGCAAGAAAGTGTGCACAAGGGAAGCGACAGCTGGAGGAAGAACAACACACGTGCATGGGACAAAGACCTAACGTCCGTAGGGTTAGGGTCTTGGTAATATATTGTAAATGGTTGAAGTGCCCAAAATGTATAGATATATATACTTAGGTATCATAAGGGGTTCCTTGTTAGTTCACTTTTGTATGATTCCATCATAGATATGTACGAGTTGATGCGATATGCAATGTGGTTATGAACTATTATGTATGTTGTTGAGCTAGAGGAGAGGAGAGAAGGAAGATCTGAGAATTAGATCATAGGTTGAGGAGACTGGTGCGATCTAGTTCGCCTCGTATAGATCTTACCCATCTGAGGAGAATTGTAAGAACGCAACGCAAGAGATGCAAAACTACCATAATAAAAGAGCCAAGAGCCAAATATTTCTCAAAATAGCCCAGGAGGGCAACCATGGTAATATCTGTGTAATATGATGAATGCATGCATATGTTTGTCTTCTTTCAACAATTAATTGTTGTGCTTAATGAATGAGTTATTATATTGCTATGAAATATGGTTGTGCTGTTAAGGAAATAAACTGTGGAAGATAATACATAACCACAAATAATAGTATATTTCAATCACAGTTTATAGTAGATGGATCTGAGTAATGATATCCTATCTGATACTCAATCCTAGGCTGTAAACACATGAGTCTTACAACCACCCATTTAAATCTATCTTGGGTGAGACTACGCAACGCATTATATGTGTTGTGTTTCTTTTTGGTTTACTAGGAGGGCCGATAGTTTTAGAGGATTTGTTGGAAACCCGAAAGACATGAACCCTAGGTCAATAAATCATATGGTAAGGAAAGAAGAGTAATAACCAACAGGTCTTCAGTCGGTTGCCACATGACCACCTATCGATCTCTTGTCAGTTGACCTCTTCAAATTGTTGTCGATTACTTCGATTTTGACTTTTCCCAATTGATCCACCTCGACCATTGACTTTCACTCCCAATCAATCCACCTCAACTTAACTTTCACTGCAAATAATAGAACAACCCAACATTATCCCGCTTGTTGTCTTCTTTGTTGAACCAAAAGTTTCCTGAACTTTTGTTCATAGACCCAGGGTTGTTGGCATGATTACAGACAGAGGCAAAGTATGCTTGTTGTCATTGATGGAAAGATCATAGATCAACATGGTGATGAATCAACATGATGATGACAAACAAGAGAAAGTGACAAGACCAACAATGCAATGATGATTGCATGGAAAGATAAAAAGCGTAACAATGAAGAGCAACAGTAATCATTGGATTACCCATTCCGAATTCCTGATTGTCGTCAGATCTGAATTCAGACAGGAGGAGCGTGTAGAAGAGGAGAATAGATCTTAGGTGTCAGATCTAAGTACGAGGACCGACCGACGTTGGATCCAGAAGAATGAGCACGACCTTTAAGTGCAAGATGAAGCAGGCTTACAAAGTCCCAAAAGCAAGGGGACTGTCCATCATCGAGGAGGACACGTGGCGAGCGATTGGAATTTTGTTGACTTGCACATTGGAGGAGTCAAAGGAGCGTGGTGTGGAAACTCATGATACATGAAACAATCCTGGCCATTGGAGACAGAGGACACGTAGTGAAATATTAGCGCACAACAAAGGCTCCACTTTAGAGTTTCACAGATCAATAAATACAAAGGAAGTAGGTGCTCTAAGCCCTCGAACTCGTGATATGTGAGGTCGCGAAATGATCTTGGCCGTTGGAGCTAGAAGACACGTGGAGAAATATCAGTGCACAACAAAAGCTCCATTTCAGAGATCGTGACTTGGGAGAGTCGAGATGCTTCATCATAGGAGTCTCAAAGTTGCGAATTGTGAAGTGCTCGTGATTAGCGAGTGGTCATAGTTTGTGGTCACATCGTCGAGAGTTGGAGGAAGGAGCTATTTCAACTATGCTTCATTTCGGATATCGCGGCATGGTGAGTCGAGATGTATCATCACAATAATTCTGAAACACAAAATTGCGAAATCAATTTCTGCTTAGCGTTCGGTCACAACCAGTGGGTATATGGGATAAACGCAAGACCCTGTAGATGTAATCCAATGGTGCTGGTTAATTGGAAATCTGATCAAAGGGATATTATTTCTCTTCATGATTAATTGTTTAGTTACGATTCAGTTAGCTGAACTAAATCATGGTTCTTGGACGGTTGGCGATTCAATTGCTGGGGCATTTTTTCCCTAGGAGATTCGAGGTGTAATTGAAGATGTTGGTGTGGATAAAAAGATATATGCATTGACTATGTGAGGTTGGTTGTTCTAACTAAAAAAAATGAGTTGAATTGTAAGAAAGGAAAAATTACAGTATGCATAGTATGATATCAAACTCAGAGATGAGTAACAGATGTTGAACAGATAGAAGCAAGAGTAGAATTGCAGAACAATTTGAAGCAGAGCAGAATTGAAGAAAAAATAGAAGTAGAGAAGAATTGCAAGAAAGAGAAGAAGTGGTAAGAATTGAGACACCTATTTTGTTGGTTATTCAATCATTTATTTATAATCAGGAAGGTAGGATGGTGCTAGGGAGGACTGTGGTCCTCTGATATTCAAGTTGGTGCTTGAATATTGGAAGTTGTATCTTCCATCTAGTTGTGGCTAGAAAACAGGGTGGTAGGGTGGTGCTCGGGAAAACCTAGAGTTTTTTTTGTATGCAAGTTGATGCTTGTATAAGTCCAGTTGGTGATGGAACATTTAGGGAGTTGATGCTTCCTTCTAGTGGGTGCTAGAGAAACCAGAGAGTTGGTGCTCTCAACAAGTTGGAGCTTGTAAAATAGAGGTAGTAGCCTCACATTGAGTTGGTGCTCAAAGATAGATGATGTACAAAACTTAAAAGGCTTCCTATCATTCAAATAAGAAGAGGTTTTCTCCCTTTATGGGTTTCCTCGTGAAAATTTGTCTCTATGTATATCTTATGCGTGACTGATGTTCATTATTTATGTTGTTCATATCATGTATAATATTGATGGTCACTTGGAAGAGATCAAGAATCGTTTGAATAGTCATAAATTGTTTAAGCACAATAACAACTGATTCAACCCCCCCTCAGTTGTCTTAGTAATTTCAACAATTGGTATCAGAGTGGGTTATTTTTATTTAAAGGTAGATCTCTAAGCTTAAACATGACAAGTCATGAATGGACCTTAGCCAATAAGCCTCCTCTTTTTGATGGAACAAATTTTACCTTCTGGAAGATTAGAATGAGAACATACTTAATGGCCTTAGGTGTTGATGTTTGGGATGTAGTAGAGATTGGATATGTAAAACCTGTTGTGCTAGCTTCCAAGGATGATAAGTTATAATTTAGCTTTAATGCTAAGGGAATGAATGCTATCTTGAATGGACTTGCAGAAGCCGATTTTGTAAAGGTGATGCATCTTGAAACTGCCAAAGAAATCTGGGATAAACTTATTACCAGTTATGAAGGAAATGAGAAAGTAAAAGATGCCAAACTTCAAACATATAGATTGAAATTTGAACAACTAAATATGAATGAAGATGAAACTGTTAGCAAGTATTTTTTAAGAGTTGAAGAGCTTTTGAATTCCATGCAGGGTCTTGGTGAGAAGATTGAAGAATCGTTTTTAGTTCAAAAGATTTTAAGATCTCTGCTTGATAAATTTAATCCAAAAGTCTCTACAATAGAAGAACTAAATGATCTTAAAAATTTGTCCATTGATAAAATCCTATTAACTCTAACTGCATATGAAATGAGAATTAGCAAAGATAAATCCATTACTAGAGAAACATCTTTTAAAGAAGACAAGAATATTGATTCAGAACTAGATGATATTGAAGCAAAATTTGTGAGAAGGTTAAAGAAAGGATCAAACAAATACCAAGGAAAGCTTCCCTTCAAATGCTTTAAATGTGGTAAAATAGGTCATTTTTCATCTAAGTGTACTCACAAGAAAAAGGACCAAGTTTATGTGCAAATAATGACAACTCCTCAGAAGACATAAATAATGATTCATCCCACGAAGACAAAGTGAATGATTTTATGATTATGGCTATGTGAGATATTGATGATGAAAATTCAGTAGGTGAAATGGATGATGAAGAAGATGTGGTGGATATGGAAGGTGAATTAATCAGTGCTTTGGAAGAAATTGATAGACTCGGATGTAAGAAGAGAAAACAAAAACAATTGTTGATGCAGTTTAAAATGAATGGTAAAAAACTTGATGAAGACCTTGCTCTACTAAAACTAGAGTTAGAAGAGGCAAAGAAAATAAAAGACATTATGAAACAATAGTTATCATAGAATAAATGAGGTGTGAAGCCTTAGAAGAAGATATAGTAAAAACCAAAAAAGAAATGGAGAAGTTTAAGGCATTGAATCAAAAAAATCTGTCAAGTATTAAAGCCTCAGAATAATTATCTTCCATCCTAAATCAACAAAGGAATCCAAAGTTGAAAGATGGATTGGGTTATGAAGAAGGATCAAGTAGTGATCATCCAAGTAACAAATAATCCATCAAGTTTGTCAAATATACAATCATTGACAACAACCACTCTGCAGAAATAAAGAAAGATAATCAACCGACAAGAAGGAATGAAATAAAAATTGCCAGAACAAAATATGTAGATCAAAGAAATAACACAAACACATGCTGTGATCAAATAAATCATCAGCATGGAAGAAATCGACTCTTTCAAAGAAGACAACCATTCTCCATATATGAGCAATCAAGATACTCAAGGAATAATTATCTGCCACAACAAAGATCGAGACAGCCAAGAAAGAAACAACAACAGACTATAAATCATGTGATGGCTGGGAAAAGGACACAGGTGAAACATAACAACATTTATGAGCATAAAAATTGTTATGATATGTTATTCAATGAACCAAAATGTTACTTCTGCCATAACTATGGACATAAAGGTGTAGATTGTCGCTTAAGAAATTATAAGCCAGTTTTGAATCCCACTGCTGAAAATTTCAAGGTTTGGAAGAAGAAAGAAGATGACAAATGTAGACTAGTGTTATCAGCCCAAAGACAAAATAATCCCTGGTATATTGATAGTGTATGTTCCAAACATATTACTAGAGACAAAAGTAAGTTTCTAACTCTAAGTGAAAGCAAATTAGGGAATGTAACTTTTGGAAATGATGCAACAGGAAAAATAAAAGGTAAAGGAATAGTAAGACTGAGTAATGGAAAAGGAAAAGATCAAGATGTGTTGTTTGTAGATGGTTTGAAACATAATATACTAAGTTCCAGTCAGGTTTGTGACAGAGGATGTGAAGTTTTTTTTACTTCTAAAGATTGTAAAATAAATTTTGTGAATTCAGGACAATTGGTTGCAAAAGGGATAAGAACATAAAACAATGTCTATGTGTTAAAAGAAGAAAAAGAAGAATGCCACTTAAGAAAGTATGATGAAAGTTGGCTATGGCATAGGAGACTTGGACACCTAAATTTTGATCATATAATCAAGCTTAGAAACAATGGGGTAGTAAAATATCTTCTAAAGATATCAAAGCCATATGACTCTGTTTGTAAACCTTGCCAGATAGGAAAACTTACTCGGACACAGTTCAAATCTAAAAAATTTCCTTCAATAGAAAAACCTCTCCAGTTAGTACATATGGATTTATGTGGACCATCAAGAAAACAAGTTACAGGAAAAGAAAAATATTTTATGTTGATTATTGATGATTATTCTAGACTAACATGGGATTCCTTTTTGAAGGAAAAATCTGAAGCATTTGAAAAATTCAAAGTGTTTAAGGCTCTGACTGAGAATCAAACAGGAAAAATATTGAAGACAGTAAGGTCTGATAGAGGAGGAGATTTCAGTTCATGGAAATTCAAAGAGTTCTGTGATAAACATGGAATCAAACAAGAATACACTATTCCAAGGACTCCACACTAAAATGGAGTAGTTGAGAGGCAGAATACATCAATTTAGTAGATGACAAGATCAATGATGAATGAACGGAATATTGCTCAGACATATTGGGTGGAAGAAATCCATAAAATTGTTCATATCCTTAACGAATCTCATCTCAGGCCACACAATGACAAGACTCCTTATGAACTATGGTTTGGAAGACCTGCTTCAATCAACATTTTAAAGTCTTTGGGAGTAAATGTTATATCAAGAATAATGATGAAAATATTGGAAAATATGATGATAGGGCTGATGAAGGTATCTTCTTAGGTTATGATACAAATAGTAAAGGATACATATGCTACAATAAGAGGCTGCATAAATTGGTTGATTGTATCGACATAAAAATTGATGAAGAAATCCCAGTCCGAAATGTAAGCAGTGTTGAACCAAGAACATAAGATATAGTTGAAAATGAAGATGAACAAGTCCAAGGATCAGAAAGAGAAGAATCTGAATCAGAGGAAGATATGAATACTTAGGGTGACACAAATCAGTAGGAAGAAACAAAACCACCTCTTAGAATTGTTAGAAAGAATCATCCTGAAAATCAGATAATTGGAGATATAAATAAAGAAGTTCATACAAGAAGGAAATCAATTAAAGACTCAGAACAATCTCAAGTTTCTTTTCTATATATGATTAAACCTAATTTTTTTTATGAAGCCAACAAGCATGATGATTGGGTTAGAGCTATGAATGAAGAGCTTGATCAGATTGAGAAGAACAATACTTGGGAGCTTGTTCCTAGACCTGAAGATAAGAATGTAATAGGTTCCAAATGGGTGTTCAAGAATAAAATGAATGAAAAAGGACAAGTTGTTAGGAATAAATCTAGAATGGTCTGTAAAGGGCATGCACAAGTTGAAGGACATGATTTTGATGAAACCTTTGCACCAGTGGCAAGATTGGAATCCATCATAATGTTTCTTGCATATTCATGTCATAAGAACTTTAAAGTGTATTAGATGGATGTTAAGTCAACATTTCTTAATGGAGATCTAGAGGAAGAAGTATATATGGAGCAACCTGAAGGATTCTCATTGACAGATAATCCTGATTATATCTGCATGCTGAAGAAAGATTTATATGGACTAAAAGAAGCACCATGAGCTTGGTATTATAGTCTAGACAAATTTTTACAAGAAAAAGGGTTCAAGAAAGGTATTGTTGACAACAATCTCTACATTAAGTATGAAGGTGATGATTTACTAGTTGTTTTGGTGTATGTATATGACATTATTTTTGGTTGTACTAATGATTCCTCTGTCCAGTGGTTTTCTAACTCTATGCAAACAGATTTTGAGATGTCCATGATAGGAGAACTGTCATACTTTCTTGGTTTACAAGTAAATCAGAGTTTTGGAGGAGTTTTTATCACTCAAGAAAAATATTTGAAAGAGATGTTGAAGAAGTTCCAGATGGAAGATTCTTCCCTTGTTAGTACAACTATGGTGGTTAGTTGCAAGCTCAGTAAAGATGATATTTCACCTGATTTTGATCAAAGGACATATCGATCAATGATAGGCAATCTTCTGTACATCACAACATCTCGTCCCGATATAATGCAAGTTGTTGGAATGGTAGTTCGTTATTAGTATGCTCCTAAACAAAGTCATTTAGTAGCAGTAACAAGGATATTCAAATATTTGAAGGGCACAATGACTTATGGTTTGTGGTATCCTAGAAATCAAAATTTTCAGTTGACTTCTTATTCAGATGCTGATTGGGAAAATTGTGTGGATGAGAGAAAGAGCACCAATGGAGGTGCATTCTTCCTGGGTGACTCGTTAGTATCATGGCTTAGTAAGAAGCAAGCTGGATCTATTTCCTTATCAACTATAGAGGCAGAGTACATTGTTGCTGCTACTTGTTGCACACAAATTTTATGGATGATACAAACTCTTGCATATTTGAAGGTAACTTATACTGATCCCATTCCACTTCACTGTGATAACACCTATTCCATAAGTCTATCCAAGAATCCTATAATTCATTCAAAGTCCAAGCATATACCAATAAAATACTATTTTCTCAGAGAACAAGTTACAAACAGAATTGTTTAGGTAAATTATATTCCTTCCACAAAATAGATAGATGACATCTTTACTAAACCGTTAGCAACGACACCTTTTGGATATCTTCGTCAGAAGTTGGGGGTTATATATGCTTTCGTCTAATCTATTCACCTTGTTAGGGGGTGTATGTGCTTGGTGCATATCTGATACCTTCGAGATGTACTGCAACAACTCAGGGGGAGCGTGTTTCTTCTTTGACATTGATGTCAAAGGGTGAGAAAGTGTGGTAATGGTAAGGATGCTACAGTGGTATGGTTGGGTGTTTAGGGGATAGTGCAATTCTTCAGGTTCTTTAAGGGGTTGCCATCAATGCCAAAGGGGGAGATTGTTGGCATGTTTATAGAAGACTGCCTATCATTCGAAGAAGAAGATGTTTTCTCCCTTTATGGGTTTCCTTGTTAAAATATGTCATTGTGTATATCTTATGTGTGACCGATGTTCATTATTTATGTTGTTCATATCATGTATAATATTTATAGTCACTTGGAAGATATTAAGAATCATTTGAATAGTCATAAATTGTTTAAGTACAGTAACAACTGATTCACCTCCCCTCTCAGTTGTCTTAGTAATTTCAATAGGCAACAATTCCCATTGCCTCTCTGCACCAAGAGAACTTCACAACATTGATATACTTGGTCAAAGAGTCTGTTATGTTTTCCAACGTGTCTACTTTCTCTAGTAGCATCTTGTTGCTTTCCACCATGTCTCTTACAAAATGGTATTGTACATCAATATGCTTAGTCTTGGAATGATAAGTTGGGTTCTTTGCCAAAAATATTGTGCTTTGACTATCATAATTTATCTTCGTAGATCTCTTCTCAACCCCAATCACTGAACACAATTGTTGCAACCATATTGATTCTTGGCTTCCATGAGTGTCTGCCATGTATTCAACTTATGTTGTTGACAAGGCTATGATTTCCTGTCACTTACTCATCCAATTGATTTCTCCATTGAACATATTGAACACATATCAATTGGTGGACCTTCGTCAATACAGATCTTTAGCCTAGTCACCATCGACAAAGCCATGTACATCTACTTTACTGTCACCTCCATATTTTCCTTGGTAGCATATAGCATAGTCTTTTGTGCCACAAAAATACCTAAATACTCTTTGAAATTTGTCCAGTGATCCTCTCTAGGTGTCGACATGTATCTTCTCAACACTCCCACTGCATGGGAAATGTCTAGTTGAGTGTAGACCATCGCATACATTAGACTACCAACAACACTTTCATAGTGAACTCATTCCATGCCCTCTGTCTTCTTTTGTATTTGAATACTATTCAACATTTATTCTTGATCCCGCAAGAATTGGTATTGTTATCGTAGGATTTGTAGTTGTGCAAATCCCAACACAAGAACACCAAATATTGTGTAACTATAGGAAATCCTACCATTGTCACCTTAGTAAGAAATCCCCTCTTTTTAGTGATGGAGGAGGTCCACCAAAAGGGAGGCTTCCTCGATGAACTCAAGGGATCAAAGTAGCAAGTTTGATATCCAAGCCTACTGCCCCCTCTCTTGATCACCTAAGTTAAATTCTAGGTCAAAGGGAAAAGAGGCATGAAGTTCATAGGAGTACCTTCCTGGAACAAGAACACTTCTAGCATGTATATGAAGATTTCCAAGTACAAGTATGCAAGTAAAACCTCTTGAAACCACTAGATAGTAAAAGATGGTATGGCTATTGTAAAATTGTAGCAGTTAACAATGGTACAACAACAATACATAAATTGTAGCAACAACGAAAATTGCATTTCATAATTGCAACAATTTATCATGAAAAATTAGCATTTACTCAATAGAACATTGTCCAATCATTAGATGCAATTTTTGGGTATGTTAAGCCACTATTAGAGAAATGTATGCAGAAAATTAGTGTATGTTAGTATTGTTGTAGCAAATGTTTTCTACTACAACAAGTAAATTAGTAAGTTAGCTCAGGTTTGAGTTAGCAAAGTTAGTAAAAATCTTGAGATAAAGAAAATAGAGGGTTTGTTGATCACTTTCACCACAAGAGAGATCAAATGATTAGTTCCTATTTAATAGAAGTCAATTTTTATTGTATCTATGCTATTATTCATTATGTCTCTATTTTAATATTATAAATCTATGGTTTCATTTCGTTCCGTAGTGTGGTCCATCTTGTATACAAGTCGTCATAACTTCCAATAGGGTAGTATTGTTCCTTAATAGCATCCTTGAAGGAACCACAGGTGTGTGCAACTGCAAATAATGTGGATCCCTCTATTTTCTATTGCTCACATAAAGTATCCCACCAATATTTGACATGGGGGATGGCCTTGAGGAGTACAAATGTAATCTTTTCTCTATCGAAAAAGTTGTGGACAAAAAAATAGCCTTATAGAAGGTTTAAGCATTTATCTATGACACCCGCATATATTTTACCTTCAAATATAGGAATATAAAAATTGATATGTACCTTGAATGGGGCAACACCTCCGCTTGAGGTGGATGTGCCACTTGTCGGCAATCGTTGAAGAATTTGTGCAAATTTTTCCATCATCTCATTCCTCTATTTCCCAAGGGCTTCCTCGAGCAACATTTTGAAAGTATCTCTTGTCCCATTTTGAAAGTATCTCTTGGTCATGTGAGAGAATTTGTCCTCAAGAGAAACAAGCTCGAGGTCCAACTCGACTCAACCTGTTGTTGAGCTCCTAAAATCCTGCTCTATCATTTGACATATTTGAAACCGTGTTTGTTATTGCTTCTCCCTCAAGTGCTAATGACCAAGTTTTCTATGAAACTATGATCTTTCATTCGCTGCAAAAAACCCTGATGTTAAAACATTGTAACCCTATATTCCAACTAAACTCCAATACACTAGGTTTATTACCTATATACCATCTAATATTTGATATCCATGCACCATCATCATCGCAAGGTTATGGAGCAAAACAAAGAAAAAAAGAAGGTACACAAAGGGGGTGGCATAGTAATATTTGAACCTCAAGGTTTGCAGTTTTTGGACTCAATCCTGTGTTCAGGGAATCCTTTCAGGCTGTAGGATGCATTTCATTTTGTGAAAATCTACAGGGAGGACCCATGGAGGTGGAAAATAATTTTTTCTTAAATTTTGAAGGGACAAAGACAAAGGTTGGATCATTGGAGATTCAAGTTTTTGAACAACGATTTCCTTAGCAAAAGGGATACCCATGCAAGGTGAGAGGTGTTTCAAGGGAACACCTATGGATGCTTCCTATTGCAATGACTATTTTAAAGAAGAATTTCAAAATGAGAACCTGTCAAAGGGAGTGCCTAGGAGTTACATGCTTGAACCCCATAACAAGTTGTTGAGGGTGATACAAATATATTTCACATGCGAAGGGAATTTCAACAAAGTATACATGTACCATATCATATTGTTCATGCACTTTACAGGTAAGAAAACCATAAACGTCCCTTATTATCTTTCCAGGAGACTAGGGAAAATGGTGGATAAAGTGCAAGCTAAGTCAAATCAAGTTGAGCCCAATATTTTTCATTTCAGTCTCATTAAACTATTGGCCCTTGAAGAACTTAAAAAGGAAAAAATAGAATGGAATTTGTTTTTGGTGGCATCAGGTTTTCTTGCTAAAACTATTAGTTCTCCACCATCCAAAGGCAGTACTCATTCTACAAGTACTAAAATAGTATATGATAGTTTGAAAAGGAAAAAGGGAGATAACAAAGAGCAATCCATTGTGATCGAGACTCCTGTGACTGCAACTAAGATTCCTCTTAGCAAAGAATCCGTAAAAAGCGGAAAAAGGCCATTTTAGGGTGTTGAAATAATTGTATATATTGAGAAGACTCCTGATAGTAGAAAAATAAATCTAAAGGGTAAAAAACTCTTGTTCCCTTCTGAAGAAGTGAAAGTGACAAAACCTAGGAAACCATTCACCAGGTCTGCGACACAGAAGCAAAATCTTGTAGAAGAAAATCCTGTAGAGGAAGATCCAGTTGATGAAGATCCTATAGATGGAATTCATACTACTGAAACACTTCCATGGATCTAAATCAAATATGTTTTAAAATATAAACATCCATCAGGAAAAAAAGTGAGTTTTAGTCCAGAAATAGTTAACAAAGAAAATCTTGCTAGGCATGTGACTAGATCATCGACAAGAAAACGGATCCAATCTGAGGAAACCAAATCTGAAACACCTATTCAGTATGTTGTTGATGATGTAGTTGAGGTTCAGTCTACCCCAGAAAAATAAGACTTGGCCACCAAAATATTGAAGAAACAGTTCAAAGAGGCTCATGCTGAAATTGTAAAATTAAGGGAAGAAAACATACATATTAAAAGGAGGATAGCAAAACATTTGGACCCGTGTGAAGAAGCTTTGAAAATTTGTAAAAGAATGGTCAAGAGGTCACTACCCCTACACAAGCAAGTGAAGAACTTATACAAGTGGAATAGGGTGTTAAAGACAAAAGAAAGACTGATAAAGGAGCAAATGGAAAAAAGAAACCTAGATTTGTTGTCCCAAGATGCAATAGAATAAAGTTGATAACACTCAGGTTAATCATGTGTTTTTTGAAGTTATCTATGGTTTTGGTCCATTCTAAAACATTTTTCAACATCAGTAAATGAAAAACAAGGATTTTGCAGCACTGTCACTGTGAAACTACCAAAACAAAGATTTTGCAGCAACATGTTCTATTTGTTGCAAAATCAACAGTCATCATGTAAACGAGTATTTTTAGCTGCCATATGGAGTGAGTTTGACATGTAAGCATCATATTTGGATAATGCAACCTTTTTCCATTGTATTTATGTAAGACAAATTAATTAGCATGTACAAGTTGGTCAGAAACTGAAACCCTAGTTTGTAGGAACCTGTGTCAATTTTGTTGGAAATTTGTTAAGAAATTAGTTTATCAATTGTAACTTCTTTTTGGGTGAGAAAACCTAACTATTTCGACTTATTGGAATAAATATGAAGTGTAATTCTATTTATTATAAGGAAAAAGAGAATAGAAGGGTTTGAGAGTTGAGTAAGAAGAATGTTGGTTTCTTGTAATAGTTTTTGAATATTAATGAAAGGTTGGAAGACAAGTGCTTGAATATTTTGTTCAGAGATTCCTGTGTTTAGTTGTTGTACTCTGTTATCTTGGTGTATGTTCTCTCCTTTCTTTGTTTCCATTAAATGTTTTCTTCTATGTTTGAATGAGAAAATATTGATGCATAAATCATTTCCATATGCTATGTGTCTATCTTGTTTCAGATATTCAATTTCAGTCTGATAAGTTTATACATAATTCATTTAAGCTATATGCTTTGTGTTACTTTGAATGTTTTCGTTTTCATCTATCCATCTTTATGATTTGATGTCTAGCAATAGTTGGTTGTCTGGCCTCTGTGATAAAAAGTTTCTTGTCAAGTTCTGAAAACCTTAATTTGATATTCTCTATGACTCCATGCCTAATAGATATTCTTCTCAACACTACTAACCATTTCATACTCTTTATTCTCATAAAATCTAACCACTATACTTATTGAAAAATTGATAGGAGAGAGCCCTCTCTGGACTGGTAGAAGGATAGCTTCCAGTCTTAAAGTAGATTTGAAGTTATCCCTGAGATTTTCTGTTGCAGCCAAGAAAATTACAGAGTGATAACATTTTTGCACCGTTGTCGGGGAACGAAAGTGAAATCTTCCCTAGGAAAGAACGACAAGGTTTCAAGATCTGATTCATGAGAGTAAACAAAGAATCAAGAACAGAAGTTGGTTGTAAAATTTTTCCCTAGTGATTTCATTGACAACATCAATTACAAGAAGGTGATCCCATTGGAAATCCTGGCTCCCAAGAAGATCCATACAAGGAAAAACCCGGACCCAAATCCTCTAGAAGCTGCATTTGAACCTGAAAAAATTATTAGGAAAATTTAGAAAATATCATCTGAGATACATACAGTGTCCTTAGAAAGAACATTTTCCTTGCCAAAATACAAAGTTAAAAGTCTTGAAGATGTGCCCTTTGTTGTAAATTTTGAAACGTTTCTAGTCAGAACTAAGTCAAAGTCTGATTTATGTAAGGTAGTGTTTGACTTTAATAAGTTTAGATCTTTATTTACTATAGATCCTAGTGTTAGCTCCCCAAATCTAGTGCTATTTCTCCAAAAGATTCAGTCTCAATTCAAGTTGCAAGCCCCCAAAAAAAATCATATCAGAGTCATGGTTGCTAGGTTCGCTCCTCTTGTTCTCCCTGCTCAATTGCATGACCTACCTCAAAACTATTTTGAAAGAATTAAAAATTATAATGCAGAAGGAGATATTACATCACAACAACATTTGGACAGATTTAATGATTTTGTGGATTTATAAGAAGTTGACTATGAAAATGAAAAAATTAGATTGTTTGCACACATTTTTGCGGGAGAAGTCAAGAAATGGTTCAAGGGACTTGCAGTAGGAAGTATCCCTAATTTTCCTAGTTTTGAAATAGTTTTCCTCGGGAAATGGGAGGATAAGAAAAACCAATTACAACTTCTAACTCAGTATAATAGTTTGAAAAGAGATGTTTCTAAAACAATGCAAGAGTTTTCTACTAGGTTCATGAAGGTGTATAATGCAATTCTTGATCAGGTTAAAGCTCCTCTTGGAGTTGCCCAGTTGCACTATGTTGATGCTTTTAGTAGTGACTTTACTTTGTTTCTAAGAGAAAGGAGATATGTCACTATAAATAATATGATGAATGATGCTACATAGGTAGAAGATAATTTAATGTCATCTGGTAAAATAAAGGTTAAAGTTGAAGTTGAGAAAAAGAAGGTCAAAGAGGAAAATCAACCTTCATCCTCTAAATCTGTAGATTTAAAGATTGATATGATGGTGAAGAAAATGGACAAACTAGTAGAGAGGTTAACCTTGGATAATATACCTCCTCCCAGATAAAGAAAATATCCTCAAGTAAGTAATCCAAATTTCAAGAGACCTCCAGTTCCTCAAATAAGACAATGAGAACAAAGAAAACAGGGAGACTAGCAAATCAGACCTCCATTTCAAGAAAACTATGTTGAAGATTTTGTTGAAGAACCTGAAGATCAAATCCATATGTTTGATGAAGATGAATCTGAAATTTATTTGACTAAGGAATAACATGATATGTTTTATAAAGAATAGGAAAATGAAGTGTTAATGGATTCAGAAGAATATAAACAAGGATATCAAAATGTTATTTATGAATTTCATAAACAATATAATCTTAGGAATAAAAATGTGGTTGTTAATTCGAGTAAATATCAAGCTAATCAGCCATCCACCAGTCAAAGGAAGAAATATCCTTCAAAAAAATACATACCAGAGAAAAGAAATCCAAAGGATGATGGTCCAAAGAAAGATGAAGATGCTAAAAAGGACGTCAATAGTAAAGAGGTAGATAGGTGTCAATCTACTTTTAGTCTTGAAAGTGAAATCTCAAATTTGAAAGTTTCAATTCCTTTTAATACTGAATACAGAGGTCATATTATGAAAATGTTGAATACAGGAGAAACCTCTTACACTCTAAACCTTCATGATGACCATCCTACCTTCATTTTTGGCCCAAGGGTTGAAGCAGATTGTGATAATGACAATGAAGTACCTCTTTTTTATGCCAGTCTAAATTTTCATGATATGACCCTGCACAATGCCATGTTAGATTCAAGGGAATCTCACAACTTGATGCCAAAGGTGGTTATGGAAAATCTTGGATTAGATATCACCAGACCATATAAAGATTTGTTTTCATTTGATTCAAGGAAAGTAAAATGCTTAGGGTTGATTAAAGATCTTTTTTCTACCCTAACTCATATCTTAGATAAAAGTGTTTTCATGGATGTGGTGGTTACTGACATTCCACCTAAATTTGGGATGTTATTGTCCAGGTCCTGGGCAACAAAACTAAAGGGTACTTTGCAGATGGATATGTCTTATGCTACAATTCTTGTGTTTGGGAAGCAAATAAGATTATATAGAGAAAAGTAGTTAGCTTATATGGAGAGTAGCCTAGATAGACCAAATAATCACCCTATCTATGATGTTGATATTGATATTGGAGCTTCTATTTTTTATAATGATTTATGTCTTGAAGAAGAGTGCAAGAATGAACCAGAAATTCTAGAGAAGATAGGTGAACAGTTGCATGAGAAGCCTATTTCAGATGAGGATGATGATGATGATAATGGCTTGTGGAATATGGATTTTGATGGAGTTGTTAGTAGAGAAGGATCTAGGGCTGGTGTGTGGAATTTCCCCCCAAATGGTACATCAAAACTATGCTCTTTTAAATTAGCTTTTGGCTGTACAAACAATGTAGCCAAATACGAGGCTTTGATATTGGGGTTAAATACTTTGAAATAATTGAAAGCTAAGAGAATAGATGTACATGGTGACTCTGAATTGGTGATTAATCAAGTCAAAGGTATTTAACAAACTAAACACCCCAAAATGAGGGCATACATGAATGCAATATTAGAGTTGTTGGAACATTTTTCAAAATATGATGTATCATTGATACCAAGGGGTCAAAGTATGATTGTTGATGCTTTAGCTACCTTAGCTAGTGTTTTTAAAATTCCCAGTCACCCAAATAAAAAGTATGAGATTGAAGTCAAACAAAGGCCATCAGTACCTGAAAATATCAAATATTGAAAGGTCTTTGAAGATGATAAAAAAGTAATTAGATTCCTTCAAATTTCAGATGAATTTTCCAGTACACATATGTTATAAGCAAAATCTGTCCGTAGGGACGGATCCGACCTATCCGGCTGTGAAGCCGGTTACAGCCTCTTTGGTAGCTCGGCACGAGGCAGAGGCTACCCGCACCACAGGTGGTCCTTCGCCTGAGGCGGTAAAGAAGGGGA
>ML776649.1:211351-252635 GCA_009831015.1 Picea engelmannii | reverse complement strand
TGACTTTGACTTTGCGTGCCTCAGATGGGTCATACTGACTTGGAATCAAGATCATGATAGCTTGTTGAAAAGCTTGTTCCGATCCATGCCACTTGAAAGTGTTGCACCCCTTGAATAGAACAGTTTTGACATGAGGAAGAAATTCCATGGGAAAGCCCACAAGTCCCTGAGTGCACCCAACTGATACTCTTTCAAGGGAAGAGGCCACAGTAACTATGACCCCCACCACTGTCTTTGACTGGAACCATAGCACCAAGGGGATTTTATGGAGAAGTAACTGTGTAAAACACCATGTTGAGCCCAGAGCAGATTTTTGGGTCAACAACATATAGACGAAGATAATGTTTTTATTGAAGAAGAAAGTGCATATTTGACTCCAAGTTCAACATATTATTATAATGTTATATCTAGAAAGGAGATTATTCAATTGAAGAATAATTTCATCCCTAATGGTTTGGTTTCTCTTGAAGAGTTTTTTGATAATAATGATGTGGAAAAAAACCCAAAGGCGACTCCAAATGAAGGTGAGGCAGATGAATGCAATATTGGAACTGAGAAGGAACCAAAACTCATCAAATTGTCAAAAAAATCTAACTCCAGAAAATAAATAAAGGTATCTCAAAATGATGAAGAAATTATCAGATGTTTTTGCATGGAGTTATGAAGATTTGAAGGTTTATGATACAAATATCATTGAACATGCAATACCAATCAAAGAAGATCATAATCCATTTAAACAGAAACTGAGAATGATAAATCCATTGCTCATGTTGTTCCTGAGATTGATTATAAGGTTTAAAGAATAATGTTAGGCATCAAAGGTTTTAAAGAAAATGTTTTTATGAGTGTGTTAGCACTAAATCTTGTCATGTTCTTGTGGGTTTTGGTTTTTGGCCTAAGTCTGTGATTTTTCTTGTCTTTTCCCCTTTCGTAGACCCGACCATAGTTTTATTTTCCCTCCCGGTGTCTATTTTTCTTTTATTGCATTCATCCTTTTTGATCGACCAATTTTCCCTGTCAATATTGCTTGAAAAATATCGGCCCTGAGTTTCTTTATCTCTTCCAAAGGGCGATCACTTCTCACTTTACCTCCATCACTGAGACTTTGTTTTCCCAAACCCCATTCATGTCATCCAAGTATTCATTGTCACGGTCTGCAACACTGAGAGCGGTCAAATAGTGACACAAATAAAGCGAGCGGGGAAAGATCAATTTTCAATGGTGAGGATCCATCAGATGGAGCAGATCGACGATCATCGGGTAGTCGGGGCCGTGAAGTTGCCCAAAGTTTAGTGCTAGGGCAGATGCTCGAGATCAAAGGTCAAGCAAAGAATTAATCTGGGCTGTAGATATTGAGGAGACAGGTGGTATTCATCTGAAGTTTCACAGAAATGACTATCGAGAGTTTTGAAATGAGGCAAGGGCTTATCCCCAATGGTCGAGGTCACGGATAGATCTGGTCCATCCATCAGGGAGGACACATGGTGCATGATCGAGGGCAAAGAAAGGTCTTACCAGGAGTGTTGATGGTAGGAGGTCCCACAATTAATATTTGATCTGGTCCATCCAAAGTAGATGGGCTTGTGGCAGTAGATAATGCAAAATCACGATTTCACATATCAGAGGTTTCAACACAGAACAAGACGCATATTCCCGGTAGGAGAAATTGCAAAGCACCCAAGGATTTAGCCCAGGGTCATAGCCCATGGTCAGGTGGAGGGTGATGCCAAGTGGAAATCACTCATCACTAGAAACCTCAGTCGTTGTATGTAAGATAGATCCGACTGTCGATCTAGAGGAGCCATTTTGCAAGATTAGGCATCGGGACTTCTGAAAAAAAGGGGAGTGAGAACTCCCGATATGCGAAGTACCGAAGTTCCATTTGGTTAAGCATGAGATCATGGACTGCGATCACATGGGGTGATAGGAAGAGCTACGTGGAAGGATGGAGCCCCCAAATTGGTCACAAGAGAATAGCTATGTATCCTCGAAGCACTAGGATTGACCGAGGGGGATTGTGAAATCGCACGGAACATTCATCGGCATCGGGCCTCGTCTTGATCCCCGTAAAGGAAGTTAATGAGAATAAAGAAGGTGGTTGAAACCTTGTTTCACCACATAAATGGAAGGCATGGGGTTCTAGAGTGGTCAACCTGTGGTACCTCTGTGGATGAATTTCCCTTCCAGAGCCATACCTATCCAAGATTTCATCTGACAGAAGAATGTAAGTGCATCCTGACAGGATAAGACTGAAGCGTCAGGCATTGAATATAGTGACCAAAGTGTGCTTCTGTAGGGAGCCAGTTCCAAGTATATGTAGGCATTTTTTCCATTTTTGTAAAGGTCGATGGTAGAGCAAAGCTCCCAAATTGTAAAGTTTTAGTAAAGCCTCTGGCTTCTGGTTAGGTAGTTGTATTTGAGACTTCTTGTTTAATCTAAGTCAGATTTATTCCTCCATATTATTATCTGTTTGATATTGAATGTTCATGATTGAAGGATTCACAAAGATTATTGTGATTTTGTTGTAATGGATGTTTGATTGCAGCTCTGTTATGGTGTTTTCAGTTTCTTGAAGCTCCAAATTCAAGAAGATCTTGTTTTCTGAGTTTTTCCTCCTTAGGCTGCTGGAAGAATTGATGTTCATAGTAGACCTCCACATTTTCTTCTTAAGATATTCCCCCTACTCACCACTATACCATACTTACTGACTGAAGTTAGATCAAGAGCTCACTTACTTGTGCTTTCCGACCTAGTTTTCTAAGTTAAAGTGATACAATCCCGAGTATGCATCCATTAGACCCCCCTTAAATTTATTCACTATGAAATAAAAATTGATGGGTATCGGGATTACCTCTATTGCAATACAGGGGTGACTTATGGTGTCGTTTCCGGGGATGAAATTGAAGATTTTCCCTAGGATTGAACGACAACGTTTACTAGTTCTGAAGGTGCATCAGAACTTAGTACTTCAAAGATTGCAACTGTGCACCTGGCGACTCCACTAAGGCGATTCTACTGTCTCAGTTTTGTTGTTTCAGTGTTACCGCTTCCGGCTACACTTGGTAGCCCTCGGGAGAACAAAATGATCAGATCTATCCTTTATGGTGAACAAAGTCCAGACACACTCATTCTACATATCATTCACTTGGCTACTCCATGTTTGAGGGATCGTTTGGTGACTCCACTGGTTCGAAATGGATAAAATCCTAGCTCGGATGTTTGCTCCTTTTAATTTTTCTGTTGTTCCTGCTCCAAATGAATGGAATGATTATTTGCCTATATTTAGAGAGCGTAAAGAGGACAACCCTACTCAACATCTCAGGGAGTTTCATGAACTCATGTGCTAGTGGGAGATACATCATGAAGATGTATTAATGAAGATGTTCATGTTCTCGTTAGCAGGGGATGCTTGTGAGTGGTATCATTATTTACGCCATGATAGCATTTATTCACTGGGAGAATTTCATGCAACTTTCAATAAGCATTGCCACAAGTTTTATCCCTCTGGGTTAATTTGTCATAGTTGTTGTGAGGGATACAATGACTGTATTCAATATATAGTTGCTTCTTACACAGGCCATGAGGATGAGCTTGATGTCTTGGATCAGAAATCAGTTCTTCCTCTTCCTTGTTCATCTACATCAGAGGAAGGCTATGAGGATGAGGACTAGGAAGAAGCATATTCTCTGAGTGAGATGATGGAGCTAGTGAAGTCTCTTTCCGCAGAGTTAGAGGGATTGAAGGCAGATCATGATTGGTTCCTTTTTGAAGAAAATACAGAGGATTTTCCATTTCTTGAATCTGTTGTTCTTGGTGGCTCTACTGATGAGGGTAGTATTGGAGATTCCATGGTGGTAGAGACATTAGTTTTTGCCCCTCATAAGCCTGATGTCTCAGTTTTAAAGGAATGAGCCATTGTGGAGGAGGATTCTTCTCTTTTTCTTCACGAGATTTCCTATGATGTGTTTACATTTGGGACTAAAAAGAAGGATCGGGAGATCATTCCACTTTGTCATGTTGTCCCTAGATTTGATAATTATTCAAACGAAGAGTAGCAGAGCCCCACTTCACATTTCACCGGCCAAAGAAGCGACCAACCTGTATATGAAAGTTACGAATCATGTTCTGAGCTGGATGTGCAGGGTTTCCAGGAATAGATTGTTGGGGCTTATCCTTTTTTCATTAAGCAAGATTATCTTGAGGAAATCAACCCTCCTGGACCTGCCAAAGACACTGAGAAACAAGATGAAGAGAAGAGCTTTCCCACGGGTCCTTTTTATGATGATTATGAATTTGACCCTTGGGAGAGCCAAGAAGAAGAACCTGAAGAACGAGAGGAGTAACAGAAGGGGGAGTTTATCTCATGTCCAAAGATTGCAAGTGAGCATCCATCACCTAAGAAAAGTCATCCTGCATCAACTTCTCATCCACCTGTGCCTACCAGTCATATTCTACCCTGTATGAGTAGCTGTGGAGTAGAGAAATCTTTCTTCTACCAGTTTCAGAGGATTTTCCACTCATTCTATGAGCCTATCAGCAATTACATGGAGTGGCATTTCCTTCATATCTTGGAGCCACCCTATTTTATCTCAAATTCATCCCTTGGAGATAAGATGAAGAGTGTAACCATTCTGTTGTCATGGTTGTAACATCTGCTAATGGTCACTAACAGAGTAGAAGAACTTCCAGTCATGAAGTTACTTGAATGGCTATGGTGGAAGTTTGCTTTCACCTCGCATTTTGTGAAAATTGATTAGCCTAGGATTGTACATAAATAAGATCTGACTGAGCCCATGTGTTTGTTTATGTTTTAGTAGAGTAGTGTGTACATATTTCCCTATTTTCTTCCGTGAAAGTCTTGAGCTAGAATCCATAACCCAACAACTAAGGCACTGGAACTACTGGTTCTTGGCAGCTCGCAGGGAGAATGCCATCCCCCATGCAGCCTAATGTTAGCGCTAAATCTCATCATGTTCTTGCAGGTTGTGGTTTTTGGCCCAAGTCTATGATTTTTCTTGTCTTTTCCCCTTTTTCATAGCCAATCATAGTTTTATTTCCCCTCTCGACATGTATTTTTCTTTTATTGCATTCATCCTTTTCGATCGACCAATTTTCCTTGTCAATATTTCCTAAAAAATATTGGCCTTGAGTTTCTCTATCTCTTCCAAAGGGTGATCACTTCTCCCTTTACCTCCATCACTAAGCCTTTGTTTTCTCAAACCCAAGTCATGTCATCCAAATCTTCATTTTCATAGTCCCTAGCACTGAGAGTGGTCAAATAGAGACACAAATCAAGTGAGTGAGCAAAGATTAGTTTTTAAAGGAGAGGATCCATCAGATGGAGCAGATCAATGATCATTGGGTAGTCAAGGTCGTGAAGTTTCTTGAATTTTAGTGCCAGGGTAGAGGCCCAAGATCAAAGGTCAAGCAAAGAATTAATATGGGCTGTATATATTGAGGATACATGTGGCAGTCATCCGAAGTTTTGCAGAAATGACTATCGGGAGTTTTGAAATGAGGCAAGGGCTTATCCCCGATGGTCGAATAGATCTGGTCCGTCCATTAGGGAGGACACATGGCACAAGATCCATGCCAAAGAAAGGTATTACCAAGAGTGTCGATGGTAGGAGGTCCCACAATGAATATTTGATCTAAGCCATCCAAAGAAGAGGGGCACATGGCAGTAGATAATGTGAAATCGCGATTTTTCATATCGGAGGTTTCAACACAGAACACAATGCATATTCTCGGTAGGAAAAAATGTGAAGTGCCCAAGGATTTATCCTAGGGTCATAGCCCATGGTTAGGTGGAGGGCCGTAATGTCCCCGGCCATCAACCCCATGGTCGAGCAAATGCTACTACGTGGAACAACACTTATAATTATTTATAAAGCATGCTTATTAAATCTAATTAACAGATTTAACTAAACAACACAGAGTAAGCACATGATTATTGCTAATATACAACACCAAGGACATTAACAATAACTCATATGCGCAACAGGAATACATGATAACATATAAGCATCACAAACATGAAAAACATAATATTAAGCATAAAATGATACTTATCTTTGAAACTGTGGTAATTCCACCAACTGTGTGCAGACCTTCCACGAACCTCCCAGCCTTAGACTGCGCTACTCATCACTCTCAGCAGTAGGTCACCCTTGAGTTGGGACTAAGCTCCACTAGGCAAGGGAATCCTTGGCTAGGCAAGGTCTATAGAAGACACATCGTCACAGAGGAAGGATTCTCTCCCAGGAGTCACTTACGCCCACTACTCACAGACTCTCGCTCCCTACATGCATGCCCCACCCCGGGAGTATACACCTTCACTGTCACCAAGAAAGTCCTTCGATTGCTAAACCTCCCTTGCCTTGGGATTTAACAACAAACCAGACCAGAGGTCTTAGAGCTCTGTAGTAGCTACAGGACCCCTTCCAGGAGTTCCTACCTCCTCAGCCCACTCTCTCACCTGGAGAGAGTTTCTCACAGGTTTGGAAACCTATTATTTTGACCAATTCAAGCACATTGAGGACATAATAACAAGTCTTAGCAACACACAATCAATGGCAGTAACCTCACATATCAAGAACTACGCTGCCACAACAACCCACTGGGATAACACACCACGACCCAGGCAAATTCAGGTTTCTCAATCATGCAACATGGAATGAGTTCACGTTTATGCTTTCGAAGATGCGTGAGGGTGTACAGAGATCACACGCATAGACTTATCAGTTCAGGTAAAGGGTCCAACACAAAACAAAAAAACATAGGTCGATGATCTACATCTGCCAGTTCAGATAGAGGATGGAGAATGGGAGGTCGAATCCTCAACACAGCTCATTTGCTGGGTTAAATTACATGTGCTTGAGCTGACACATGTCACCCATGAAGCACGCTCCTCCCCCTTGGCGTCACCTATCCTTCCAAGGACTTAGGATAAAACATAAATTTCACATGGTTTTTGGAATAATAATAAAATATTATTCTTAAGGACTTAAGCTCTTAAGCTTATCCCCTCTCCCAACATTTCAGCCCCCTCTCCCTTACCCAAACTTGTGGAAGCTTAGTCCCCCATCACTCATTCATTGTGGTCAGTCCACACACAGAGATGTTTTTATATTAATAATGTGCATCATTACATGTACACAGATCAGGCTCTTGGCCTTCAACACTTAGGCTCTCTGGCCTAATAAACACATAAGCCCACCAGCTTATATAAACTTGTCTCACTAGCCTATAAAACATAATTACAATTCATAATGAGATTGCGGCACATCCTTGGGGTATTACAATCCCTTCCCCTTATTTTTTCACTGTCCTCAGTGAAACTTTCACACAACATCAACAAGATTTCCAAAATCTTCAAAAAGATGTGAGTATTATGTCCGCATAGCATCTTCACGCTCCCATGTCACATCCTCAGGACCGTACCAAGTCCACTGGACCTTTAAAAGTCCTATGGCTAGATTTCGGAGCTGTTTTCTTTTTCGGTCCAATATGCGCACATGATGTACTTGCAGGACACCTTCTTGTTCCACCTAAATCACATTCCAATCTATTACATGATTAGCATCAGGTATATATTTCTTAATTAATGAAACATGAAAAACATTATGTACAATCATGGATGCAGGTAATGCAATTATATATGCAACTGGCCCAATCCTTTCTAGGATTTCAAATGGCCCACAAAATCTAGCTACCAACTTGGCACAGTTTCCTAGCTTCAGGGAACTTCTATTGGCTTTTACTTTCAGAAAAACATGATCTCCCACTTTAAACTCTATGTGGGTTCTGTTCTTATCAACATAACTTTTCTGCTTGTCTTGGGTAGCCTTCAAATCTTGTTTAATTTTCAACATCTGTCCTTACATTTCCTTGAGCAACTCTGGCCCAACTACTGTTATGTCAACTGGATTATCCCAGCTTACTGAAGTATTTCACTTTCTGCCATAAAGTGCTTCAAATGGTCTCATCTTCAATGATGCTTGATACCCATTGTTGTAGGCAAATTCTACCAAATGTAGGTAGTCTTCCCATTTCGATGGCTTTTCCATCACATACATCTTCAATATGTCTTCTATCACTTGATTCACCTGCTCTGTCTACCCGTCTGACTCAGGATGATAGGCTGCACTAAAGTTCAGATTTGTTCCAAACCCTTTGAATAACCCTTTTTAGAAATTTGAGGTGAATTTTGGGTCTTTGTCGAACACAATTGTCTTGGGAATTCTATGCAATCTTGCCACTTCCTTCATAAAGATGTCAACAACATCCACTTCCTTGTGAGTAGTCTTTAACAGAATGAAATGGGTAGATTTCGTAAGATTTTCCACCACCACCATAATTGAATCATGCTACTTTCCGATTCTAGGAAATCCTGTGATGAAGTCCATTTTCACCACTCCCCACTTCCACTCAGGAATGGGTAAAGGTTGCAACAACCCTGCTGGGTGCCTATGCTCAGCTTTAACCTTTTGGCACTCCATATATCTGGTGATGTATTCAACAATCTCTTTCTTCATACCTAGCCAAAAGTAATGGTTCTTGATTGCTTCCATAGTCTTCTAATATCCAGGGTGCCCAACATAAGGCACATTATGCATTTCATGAAAAATCACAAGTTTCAAATACTGGACATTAGGTACATAAATTCTATTGTTGTACAGAAGTATTCCATCAGCCTCTAATTTATAATTTTCCACTTTCTGTGGAATTTAACTTTGATGTAGCTTTGACACCAACTCCATGTACTGCAAATATTCATTTGCAGCTGCCAAAATTATGCCTTTTATATCAGTTTGGTACATGCTAATGGTCGTAGCATGTAATTCATGTACTCTCCTGCTAAGTGCATCAGCCACTTTATTCTCCTTCCCTTTGATATGATGGATATCAAAATCGTATTCAAAGAGAAATTCCAACCACCTACTTTGCCTAGCGTTCAAGGTTGGTTGTTCGAACAAATACTTCAGACCATTATGGTATGTTCTCAATTCAAACCTCCTTCCCATGATATAATGTCTCCATTTCCTCAGAGCGTGAATGATGGCCACTAACTCCAAATCATGAGTTGTGTAGTTCCTTTCATGCTCTTTCAACTTTTTGGATTCATAACAAATTATGAATCCATTCTGATTGAGGAATCTTCCCAATCCTTCTTTCCATGCATCTATGCACACCAAAAAGTCTTCATTTGGATCTACAATCCTTAGGATTGGAACACTGGTTAACAATTTCTTTAATTGTTGAAAGATTTTCTCACAATCTTTTGTCCACTGAAACTTCTTCTCCTTCCTTTGCAAGGAAGTGATAGGGTGAGCTATCCTCAAGAAGCCCACAATAAATCTTATATAATAACCAGCTAATCTGATGAAGGATCTAACTTCTGTCACATTCTTTGGCGTTTACCATTCCCTAATGGCCTCAACCTTTTTAGGATCTACATCTATCCCATCCTTTGAAATAATATGTCCCAAGTAATGGATTTGCTCCTGATAAAATGAGCACTTTCTCAACTTGGTATACAGTTGGTGCTCTCTTAACACCTGCAACATCATCCGAAGATGTTGTTCATTCTCTTCCTTTGACCTGGAATACACTAGAATGTCATCCAGGAAGACTATGATGAACTTGTCTAAATAGTCCCTGAATACACCATTCATCAAGCACATAAAAACAACAGGTGCATTTGACAACCCAAAAGGAACCACTGTGAATTCGTAATGACCATACCTTTTCCTAAAGGTGGTCTTGTTGATGTCTTCATCCTTTATCCTTACCTGGTGATATCCTGATCTAAGGTCTATCTTTGAAAATATCTTTGCATCCTTCAACTAATCGAAGAGGTCATCAATCCTCGACAGAGGATACTTTTTATTTACAGTTACCTTGTTCAATTGTCTGAAATTGATACACAATCTCAGTGTTCCATCCTTCTTCTTCATGAATAGAACTGGGGCTCCCCAAGGTGACACACTTGGGCATATAT
Organism: Picea engelmannii; assembly: GCA_009831015.1. NCBI lineage: Eukaryota > Viridiplantae > Streptophyta > Pinopsida > Pinales > Pinaceae > Picea > Picea engelmannii. The sequence goes on along the minus strand of ML776649.1, from coordinate 242,632 downwards.
ACTATTTCTTTAGAAGTTCTTCAAGTTGTAATTGTAACTCTTTCAACTCTGGAGTACTCATTCTGTAAGGATATTTCGATACTGGAGCTACTCTAGGCATCATGTTTACAGAGAAGTCAATATCTCTCTTTGGAGGTAATCCTGGCACCTCCTGAAATACATCTTCAAACTCCTTTAGTACCACATGATCCCCAATAATTGACACCTTATCCTTAGGTGTTTCCTCCACATGGGCTGCAAATAATTGATAGCCTTTCCTGAATCACTTCTTCAGCTGTATTGCTGAGATTTCTCTGATAGAAACAACTCTGGGAATTCCTTGGACTATTTTATGATTCCCTTCCTCATCTAGGCAAGTGAATGTCTTGTTACGACAGTCCAGGATGGCATGGTGTTGGTCCAACTAGTCCTTCCCAATTAAACAGTCATAAGAACCTAAAGGCAGAACATTCAATTCATCCTTTGTGCTCAGTCCATTCATGTCCACCAGATAGGACTTAACCAACTCAGTGAATTTCCTCTTGGTTCCTGTATCCAACTGCACTAACCAAGACTTTTCATGTTTTCTTCTTGACAAATGCAAACTTTCCACCACTCTAGGATCTATATAACTATGGATAGCCCCTGAATCAATTAAAATAGTAAATAGTTGGTTGTTAATCATACCTTCCACTTCAATCATGTGTGACTAATATTCAACTTGCTTGTTGTCCAGGGATGCATAGATCCTTGGCATTCTACTGCCCATGTCCTCCACTGTTTCAGCCTACTGAACATTGTGGAAAACTCTCACTTTATCACTTCTATGGGGGAAATCTCTATACCTATGGTTTCCTTTACAACCCCAACACTCCATAGGTGTCTGTCTTGGCCTTTGTTCCCCCACTTCAGCCATTCTCGGCTCTCTAAATGATGGTTTTCCTTGAGGACTATTTCTGAAAAAAGGGAGGTTTGTTTCCCTTCTGCCTCTGTTCTTTCTTGAACTTCATCTGGTTGTCCCAAGCCTTCCGAAAGGTAGGATTTTCTCTTTGTTGTTCATATAAGCATTTCTCTCTTCTTATCATTTCTTCCATAGTCTTAGGGTCATCATACTGGATCTTGTCACAAATGGAAGGTGGAAATCTACTTAGATACCTATGAATCTTGATAGTCTCTTCCTTGATGAACGAAACATACTTTAGCAATTCCAGGAACCTACGTTCATACTCATCAATGGTCATGTTTCCTAGCTTGAGTTCAAAGAACTCCTTCATCTTTTTGTCATAGTATCTTTTAGTCAAGTATTTCTTCTCGAAATATCTCTTGAATTCTTTCCAAGTGATATATTTCTCTTTAATGTGCTTCACCTGCACAAGATGATCCCACCACATGGATGCTCTTCCTTTTAGTTGATACATCACAATTCTTCCTTCTACATGAGAGGAATAATTCTGCAGTTGGAAATATTTATTCATGCCAAGAAACCATGTTTCAACATCTTCCTCCTTATGTTCTCCATCAAATGTTGGAGGCTTAATCTTGTTCATTTTTCCCTTCAGTTCATCCATTCCAGATATCCTATGCTTTCTGGTAGGATATGGGCTTGAACTACTGTGCACCCTTCTCTTGGAGCAACTTTGGGAATGATGGTCTCTACCAACACTCCTTGATATTCTCCCCTCAGAATTTTAGTGACTTCCTGTTCTTCTCGAGTCACTCTCCTTATCCAACCTCTTTTCTATTTTTTCCAAACTCTTTAACAACTTTAAATTGAATTCACCTTGTTTTTCCTAAGTTTTTCTGATCTTTCTGCTATCTGCTTGGTTAGTTTGGGCCTCTTTCTGCAATTTTTCAATGATATTTCTCAGGTTTCCTTCCTTATCTATCTCTTATCTATGGCCATTGGAGTTTGATCCTTCAACTCCAAAGTGAACATCCATCCCTTTACCTTTGTTTTTTGAACTGGAATCATTTTGCTTCTCTTCCATGTCTTTACACTCTGTGACAATTCTAATCGATTATGGCACTCACCAAACTCCTGGAATCACAACGTGCAGACAACCAGAATCTTTCAGGCCATCTCTCCTTAACCATTTCCACCATTCAAAACCAATCCGATTAAGAAAAATGTTTTTGATTTCATGAACTTTCTGAGCTCTGCTTGGCTCTATAAATTTTGGGTGATAACCCTCTCTTTCTTAGTCCCCAATCCATGCGATCATGGGTCGTGACCAAATGCTAAACTACTAGGTGCTACTCGGACTTTCAACTTCGGATATTTCAAGCACAAACAACTATCTCTCGGAGTTCTGATTGTCAAATTTTTGAAATCGGGTGGATTAATGGTCCATTCTTACCCATCATCCAACGATTGAAATCCACTGTGGTCTTTCCATCCTCAAAGTTTCGGGACTTCAGACCTCAGGAGTTCCCACACTTGCTTCTCTCCAATCTTTTGACATCCAAAATTCTGATCTACTTTACCCTTTGGGCCCATGTAGTACAACTGTCACCAACTAAGGCGGTGGCACGTGGAAGATCCAGGGAGGTCCATGTCACCTTCGGCGACATTCAACCCTACTGTGTCTGCTTTTCCTTTGAGGCCCATTGGCATGTGGCACAAATCCCATGGGTCCACATCCATCCAAGTGACGTCAACTCGACCCACTACTTCAGCTCTTTGGGATATCACAATTTTGGGCTTCGGGAGTTTGTGCATCAGCACATCCCACTTCTCTTGACAACTAAACTCCCGAAATTGTTGTTTGCTCTTATGCTCGATCCAACGGATGAGATATTTTTCCCAGATCTATGGTGTAGATCTTCTCAGGACTTTGGAGTTTCGGGTTTTAGGGTTTTGTGTCTCAGCGCACCCCACTTTTCCCAACAGCCGAACTCCCGAAAGGCTTCTCGGATATCCTCCTGACACCTTCTCCAGATCTAATGGTCATAAAGGTTTTTCCTTTCTTTCCGAATAGATCCTACAACTCCAACATCCAAATTGTTGAGTGCCCTCTCTCTGTGTGGTAAAATACCACATCAAATGTGGTTTTATTCTACTGCTACTCCTCCTGAACTTCGTAACATGGCCAATGTAACCCTTTGACACTTAGAAACAATCTAAGGTTCGAAATTAGTCCTCTAGACGCAATTTCCTCTCGAAACCTTGGGTCCAAAGACCATTTATCTGGACCATCCAGGCTCAACATTGAAACCTTGGGCTCTGATACCATATTGTAACATCCTTGACCATCAACCCCACGACCGAGAAAACACTACTATGTGGAAAAACACTTATACTTATTTATAAACATGCTTATTAAATCTAATTAACAGATTTAACCAAACAACACAGAGTAAGCACATTATTACTGCTAATATACAACACTAAGGACATTAACAATAACTCATATGCGCAATAGAATACATGATAACATATAAGCATCATAGACATGCAAAACATAATATTAAGCATAAACTGATACTTATCTTTGAAACTATGGTAATTCCACCAACTTCGTGTAGACCTTCCATGAGCCTCCCAGCCTTGGACCGTGTTGCTCATCACTCTCAGTAGTAGGTCACCCCCGAGCTAGGACTAAGCTCCACTATGCAAGGGAATCCTAGGCTAGGCAAGGTCTACGGAAGACACACAGTCACAGAGGAAGGATTCTCTCCTAGGAGTCACTTACGCCCATTGCTCACATAATCTCGTTCCCCACATGCTTGTCCCACCCCAAGAGTATACACCTTCACTATCACCAAGATAGTCCTTCGGCTACTAAACCTCCCTTGCCTTGGGCTTCAACAACAGACCAGACTAGAAGTCTTAGAGCTCTATAGCAGCTATAAGACCCCTTCCAGAAGTTCTTGCTTCCTTATCCCACTCTCTCACCTAGAGAGAGTTGCTCATAGGTTTGGAAAACTATTATTTTGACCAATTCCAACTTAATGAGGACACAACAACAAGACTTAGCAATTCACATTCAATGGAAGTAACCTCACATGGTCAGGAACTACGCTACGACACCAACCCACTGGGATAACACAACATGACCTAGGAAACTTTGGGTTTCTCAATCATGCAACACGAAATGGGTTCATGGTTATGGTTTCAGAGATTCTTGAGGGTGTATAGAGATCACATGCATAGGCTTATCGGTTCAGGTAAAGGGTCTATCACAACACACAAAAATAGAGGTCGATGATCTGCATCCGCCAGTTTAGATGGAGGATGGAGAATGGGAGGTCGAATCCTCAACATGACTCATTTCCTGGGTTAAATTTCATGTGCTTGGGATGACACAAGTCACCCATGAAGCACACTCCTCCCCTTTGGAGTCACATGTCCTTCCAAGGACTTAGGATAAAACATAAATTTCACATGGTTTTTGGAATAATAATAAAATATTATTCTCATGGACTTAAGCTCTTAAGATTAGCCCCTCTCCCAACCTTTCATCCCCCTCTTCCTTACCCAGACTTGTGGAAGCTTAGTCTTCCATCACTCATTCATCGTGGTCGGTCCACACCCAGAGATGTTTTTATATTAATAATGTGCATCATTACATGTACAAAAATCAGGCTCTTGGCCTTCAACACTTAGGCTCTCTGGCCTAATAAACACATAATCCCACCAACTTATATAAACTTGGCTCACCAACCTATAAAACATAATTACAATTCATAATGATATTGGGGCACATCCTTGGGGTATTACAAGGGTGGTGCCAAGTGGAAAGCATTCGTCACTAGAAACCTCAGCCGTCAGATGTAAGATAGATCTGACCGTCAATCTAGAGGAGCCATTTCGCAAGATTAGGCATCGAGACTTCTGAAAACAAGGGGAGTGAGAACTCCTGATATACAAAGTACCGAAGTTACATTTGGTTACTCATGAGGTCATGGCCCGTGGTTGCATGGGACGATAGGAAGAGCTCTACAAAAGGCTGGAGCCCTCGAATTGGTCATAGGAGAATAGTTGTGTATCCTTGAAGTGCCAGGATTGATCGAGGGGGATTGTGAAATCACCCAGAACATTCATGGGCATAGGGACTCGTCTTGATCCCCGTAAAGGCATTTTATGAGAATAAAGTAGGTGTTTGAAACCTCATTTCACCACATAAATGGAAAGCATGGCGTTCTGGAGTGATGAGCCTGTGGTACCTCTATGGATGAATTTCCCTGTCAGAGCCATATCGATCCAAGATTTCATTTGACAGAAGAATGTAAGTGTAGCATGATAGGAGAAGACTGAAGTGTCAAGCCTTGAATATAGTGACCAAAGCATGCTTTTGTACGGAGCCAGTTCCAAGTATATGTAGGCATTTTTTCCATATTTGTAAAGTTCAATGGTAGAGAAAAGCTCCCAGATTGTAAAGTTTTAGTAAAGCCTTTGGCTTCTAGTCAGGTAGTTGTATTTGAGACTTCTTGTTTAATCTAAGTCAACTTTCTTCCTCCATCTTATTATTCATATGATACTGAATGTTCATTGTTGAAGGATTCACATGGATTATTGTGACTGTGTTGTAATGGATGTTTGATTGCAACGATGTTATGGTGTTTTTAGTTTCTTGAAGCTCTAAATTCAAGAAGACCTTGTTTTCTGAGTTTTTCCTCCTTAGGCTATTGGAAGACCTGATGTTCATAGCAGACCTTCACATTTTCTTCTTAAGCTCTTCCCCCTACTCACCGCTATACCAAACTTACTGAATGAAGTTAGACCAAGACCATGGATTATTTTAGGGGATAAATTTCTCTCATGGGTTAATTTTTCATGGTTTTTCTAAAATTGAGATTCCCTATTTTAAAAATGATTCGCCCAAATTCTATAGGATAAAATTATTTTACCTTAAAAATCACCAAAATTTTATAAAAAATATATAAAATCCTTATAAATTTGAATATTTTTACAAAAAAATCACCAATCATTTATAGTTGGCATATGAAGGATTAGTAAGATTCGCCAAGGTTGCTACATTTTAAAATAAATTTCCAACCATAAAATCATCCTTGACCAAGACCTCACTTGTGCTTTTCGGCCCAATTTTTTGAGTTAAAGCGATATAATCCTGAGTCTGCATCCATTAGACCCCCCTTAAATTTATTCACTATGACATAAAAAATGATGGGTATTGGGCTTACCTTTTCCGCAATCCAAGGGTGACTTATGGTGCTAACAATGTGCTTTTTCTACCTTTAGTTTTCTGAGAAATAATCTTTAAATGAAATTAATGATAAGCCAGTACAGAAGTTGTATCTCGTTATATGAGTCACAATTATAATGTCAAATGATGTAGAAAGACTTACAAAACTGTTAAAAAAGTCAGGTATCAATTATAGATATGTCTCACCTTCTTTGCAATAGAAGAAAAGTAGAAGATGGACCCTTGAACAGGATATAAAAATGCAGTAATTCACATAGATCACAGGTCTTGTTTTACTCACAGTAATAATAGAGGAAAAATTGTTACTGGATGAACCATTGATATAATATGATCGTAGTAGATTTAATACTAAATTGCAATCAATCACTCTTCAAGAATTACAAAAAACAATTCAGAGAAATGGAAACACAGAAGAAGACATAACTCAAATTGAACGAAACTTAGAATCCTTGCCTACACTTGTATTAATACTCAAAAATAGTTTCTCTTTTACATTCGGCAAGAAGCATCCTCCAATAGATCTTAAATCTATCTATTTATAAAAAAATTGTCACAACTAAGAACTGTTGGACTTCCCGAAATGTATCACTAAAAATAGTATACATCTGAATAAAATAACAGTAAGCAAATATTGTTGAGTTTGTTGGCGCTTCCTTTGTCTCTTTGTCTGCTGGTATATGCACTCATTTTCCTTTTATCTTTGTGTTGGGTACACATGTCATTTATATAGCAGGAAAACCCCCTACGGACTACACCAAGGTTCTAAAGTGCAGGCATAGCTAACCATCTAAAGTCTCCTACTTTTAACAACTATCCCGGCATTATCCCACAATCATACATAAAAGACAAAGTATAGGGATCTGGTAGGCCTACCTTAAAATCTGTGTCCGGTGTTGATCCCTTTACATTCATTTGTTTCTCGACTGCAAATCTCCTCCCAAGGCCAACATGCATTCACCAAAAGACAAACAAGAAACTACAAGAATGCATTCTATATATGGATTAGTGGGGTAGATATCATAACAAAAAATGTAAACAAATCATAAAGATTGAAGACATCAGTTGGCGGGACGGAAAAAGTATTTCTTTATATTAATCTCACAAAGTTGTTTACAATATGAGATCGGCCACTGCTCCTCGAACTTAGTCCTGGGCTCCTCTTCACCATGCACCAACTTCTTCCATGTATCCTTCTCCTCTTCAGTTCTCTCTAGGGAAATGGAAAGGGTTTGCAGTGGAGGAAAAAGGCATTAGAAAAGGAATTATGGCTCAGACTCACAGTGTGGCTGCAAAATATTGGGGCAAGGGGGGAGTATTAAAATGGTCAGAGTATCTTTTCTCTTGTGCTTCCTCTTTGAATGGGACCCCCACACCTTATTTTATAGGCCAAAAATCTAGTTATTCAGTTGGGTGACCGACTATGGGCATTCAAATGGTTAGGTAACGTCCCAAAAACCCGTATCCCTTTGATTTTTTTTATTTTTCACACTTTTTGTGAGTGTACGTGGGTTGTAATGGTGCAACTAGCTGTTATAACCCTAAATTGCACCATACATGCTTACCTGGCATCAGGCCATCTCAGATCCCTTCTTTGCTAAAGAACTACTGAGAAACTCTTTAAAAAACCTCTTTTATAAGGGCCCACGCACCCTACTCCATTACTTCATGCGTGTACACACTAGCTGACCTAAAACAACCCGCGTAGACCGACAAAAGCACAATAAAAGGAAAGTTGCCAATATAACACATAACTCTGGGTGAGTTAGCTGAAACTCCCAGCCATGCATAACTCTGGGTGAGTTAGCTGAAAATCCCAGCCATGCATGGCCGAGGGTTCGTCCAAATACCTAGCTTCTTCTAGCCTATAAAAGAAGGGCTAGGGGTCCCATTTGGAGGAGGAAAAATATAGCAAAGAAACTCTTCCCATTTGCATATTCCGATTGTCCCAACCCTTTAGCCATCCTTGTGCCAGAAGAGATACGAAGCAAAGAAGTTGGAGGATAGTTAAAGAGGATCCCAGGATCAAGTTCGTGGAGTGGTGGCCGGTCTCGAATTTTTGTAAGTTGACTCATTCAAAGTAATAAAGAAAATGCTTTTCCCGTCCCAATTCATGAGTTATTCATAATTTGTTAAGTACATGTTTGAATCTCTAACCTATTAGTCTATAGGTAAGATGCATGTGTAATTGTTGCTTGTCTTGTATGCAGGTCAGTGTTGGAAAGGAGAACTGCGAAGAGGTGATCAAGTGCAACAAGGGATCGACATCAAATGCCTGGAACAAGGTAGGTTGATCTAGCCATGTTTTACTAAAAATAAATAGGATTTAAGTCTGGGGACGAAGGTAGAAAGTAGATTTTCTCTTGGTCATATCTGCATGCAAAGCATAACCCTATTTGCTAGTCTGTAAGGAAATTTCCCTCACAACAGAATTGGAAACCATACTGGGGAAGTCTCTAGGGTTCTTGCAATTTTATTTTTTGGGTAGTTTTTAGAAAAAGACTGGTGTTTCTTGCCTATTTTTTTTAGTTTCTATAAAGTCTGATCTAGCATAGAGTCTGGTTTCCCATACCAGCTGTCTCTGTTATTTGCTTGAATATGTTTTTTCGGGACCCACAAAGGTACATGCGGCCTGCATAAGGTTTGCACACATGTACCCGTTCCCTACTCTCTTACAGCCCGTGTGTGAACGCTAGCTGAAGAAGTAGCAGTAGTGTGTAGAGTCCAGAAAATTTTTGAGGCAGTCATCCTCTTCCTTGTCAGAATCAGACATTCTCAGGGGTTTTCTGGAATTCTATCTGAGTCTTGGTTGTTTGTAGTCTTATCTCAGATTGGTTTGCTTTACGTTTTTCCTTTTGTTGTTTGCTTTTTTTTGTTAAAGAGAGTGTCCAAGCCTTCAGGAGATCCTGGTTATCAATATCAGTAGTCTCTTCCTAGTTTGGATTGTCTGTTTTTTATTTTTCTCAGAGTTTAGAGATACACACGGCTTGTATAAGGTCAGTTCGCATGTACACGCCCTCTGGATTTGTACAGCCTGTGTTCACATGCTTTCTGTTGGATTATCAGTAGTGTGCTTGTGTAGGATATTTTTTGTTTGGGCAAAGGAAATCATCCTTTCCCTTGATGAGAGTTATACCTCTCAGGTTTTTGAATCTCTGTCTTAGAAGTCAGTAGCTTAGGATTCGTCTTAGCCATATCTTTCTTTTTCATTTAAAAAAAAAGAAGTTGTCATTAAGAAGAATTTTTTAGGGTTTTTAGACAAGCGTGAGAGTCATTTTTTGAGTTGCTAGTGTGTGATTTTTGAAGTGATTCTTTGCAATTTGCGATTTAGTCCAGAATTGTTTTTCTTGGTTTTTTACTTGTTGGTATTTTTCCTTTTTTGCTTTATCAACATTTAAATAAAAAAAAAAATTCTTTCATTTTCTTGTTTGGTTGAAGAGTGTGTTTTTGCATTATTAGCCAGGGAAAAGTCATTTATTTCATAATTTTTTGCAGTTTACTTAGATCATAAGTAGCTTGTCATCAAGTGAAATTTCTTTTGAAGTTTGCTGCCCAAAATCTTAGAAAATTAAAAAATATATATTTTGAAAAGTTGTTGAAATTTTGCATTAAGTAAAAGTTTTTTGTTTCCATCTTTTTTATTCATTTTTGCTTTTGTCTTTTACACATCCTCAGTTTCACTTTCATACCCCTTGACATAAGAAAAATCCATAAAATTAATGCTAAATCTAAAATTTATTAGACTTTTATGTTTGTAGGGTTAACCAACTAGTTCAGGATTAGGGCCTTGGATTAGGTTGGAGAGGAAACTCTTCAAGGCCATTTAAAATCAAACATTGGAGTCTGAGTTAGGGAGTGTCTAAGTCTAGTATCATGAAATTTATCCGGGACCCCCCTCTAACATAGGGGATAAACATGACGTCACGTGTGGAAAGGTAGCGGAGATAACCCCTCCAAAGCTGGACCAATCGTAGTGGAGAACACATATAGAGGGCTTGTTTTGGGATTTCATTGATTGCATTTTCCACAGGGCTTCATGGGTCTTGAATCCATTCAATGTCCTCATTCATCTTCGGGACCACTTGCTTTCGATACCCTTGACAGGTTTCGGGCTCGATACCCTGCTCATTTTGGTCTACCCGACTTTCGACTGTACCTGCCTGGTGACTATTCGCACGCTGGCAACCTAGTTGCCTATATTTTTTAGGGACATACACAGGTGACTGCGGGGGTATACTATGGTACCTAGGACAGACATCGGGCCATGCTTTGCAAAGTATACCTGGAGGGTGCTTTTTTGTTCGAGTTTCACTTGCACCGGTAAGTTGCTCTAGTGTTGGTTGTTGTAACTGTTCTTCCAATTAATTTAATGTTTGCCTGTCTTATCTTCTAAGGAATTTTTTAGTGTGTGTTACTTTTGAACGTTTAGACTACCCTAGAGTGTTTTTTATCTTCTCACATAGTGGAGGATCATGAGATCCACTGGTCATGAAGGCTTCTTGGCTTTCCTCCACTTACACTAGAGCCACCCCCGCCACCATTAAGGCGAAAGCTAGACCAACAAGGGTCTTTTGAAGTGACCGGGTTACAAGCAATTGTGCCTGACCAACATCCAGAGGAATCGACCATTTTGGACCTTAAAGTGAATACTCTTAGCTTAGTTGAAACCCCAACCACTGATTTCTTGGCACCTTTCATCGTACCAAATCAATTTTACGAGCACCAGATAGTGTTGCACATAGCAATGGAAACAAATGTTGTTACTCCTTCTGGAAATTCTTCAATTCCCACTACGGTTGTCACCATAGGAGAGTTTTCACCTCCTAACCCACCGTCATTGGTCTGAGCCACCATGGTCTCGACTGCCTCTACATCGCATAGTGGTCTGATCCCTTCTTTGGAGGCAGCCACAACCCCTTTCACACCAAGTGTGACAGGCCCTCCGTTCTCATACGGGATGCCTAGTTTGGGTACAAGTCCTGTACTTTCCTACTCCACTTTAAGGACTTTAGGTCTAGGGGCAGGGAGCTCTAGCGCTCCTCTGCAAGGTCACATGGGGGCACTCCTGCTCCTTTTAACACTTTTCCTTACAAAGGGGGTCATATACCTCCTTCATCCCCTTCACTTGATAGCTCACATCAGCAGTCCACCAGACAACCTACACACCATAGTTTATTTGGAGCGGGGAGTCAAGGACCACCTTCGCATAATATGCCAGTAGATTTGACACCATTTTCTTTGGCCGGAACATTTGGTAACAACACCTTCTCGTCAACTGCCTTCCCGACTGGGGGCAACCCCAGTTTTAGACAATCTACTCCTATGCAGGGTACTATTCCTGCATAGGGGGAAAACCTTGGAACTTCTTCCACAGCAAGGCCTTGGAATTCTTGGCAGGGATCTGTTCCCTCATCCAAAATGCCGATCTGGGGTAATTCTTTCCACAACCAATGGAACCCTAGACAAACTACTATGCCTATCCCCACGGGACCAAGAAGGGGCAACCCTTCCCAAAGTCCTTCGAATGCAATGCATGCCCAACCATCTATGTCCTATTTTGGAAGTTAGCCGATGATGTCTCCACATATTGTTATCGGACTAATCGGTAGGTGAGGGCACTAACAGATCTCCCTAGATCCACCTAGATATAGAACAAAACATGACAGGACATGACTCTTTCCCTAAGTTATGACCATTGAATTAGCTAGTAGGTGGGAACAAGTGACATACCTTTGTATCACTTCCTAGGGTCTCTGTTGCTCCCACTTTGCTCCAGTGCTCTTGTGAGGTCAAGACCATGAAAACACAGACCAACCAAAGTGAAGATCGCAAAATATATTCAATCATCAACTTATGTGTATGATCAAGGAATTACACAATAAAGTAAGAATGACTTTATGGGAAAAGGACATGCCGCTGTATCATATTAATCGAAAGTAGAAGATACAACCTGATCGCCTTGATGTCGCAGGCTTCCTTTCAGTGGCTCCTAGTTCCAACACACACACACACTTGCTCGATCCTTATATGAAGAAGATCCAATTCCTCTTGATAGACTTGCTAGAGTCTCCAAGCTCCTGTTCAAGCTAAGTCCTTCACACAATTCTTTCACCAATTCTCCAATGAATCTTGCTTAACCTTTTCCATGAGAATTCCATCAATATATAGGAGAGGATGAGATGGTTACTTGGATAAGAATGATCCCACAATATCAGGGAAACTAGTAAAAAGATAACCATTCGAATGCCAACCCATTCTCTAGAAGATTCCCTTCTAGAACCATCGAGACTTCATCTTTTTCCAAGCTTGAGAACAATTTCGCACCCTAGCTGAAGGCAGCCTGCGAGAATGGGTCATTCTCGCACCCTAGGATATAAGCAACCTGCGAACTCTCTTCAAAAATATGTTTTCTAGGAAGAGATGAATGTCACTTTTCTCAGGAGAAAGTTCTTATTAGGAGCCTGAGTACACCATCATCAATACACCATCAAGATGACCAAAATCATGGGTAACACATATGAAAAATCCATATGCTGGCTAGGGCTATGGTTTCTACCAGAATTCGGGCCAGCAGCCAAACTTTTCCTGGCAGCCTGGTGCCAGTCAAAATCCAGGCCCCTTTTTCCCAAGTTATCACCAACAACCCAAACTACCCTTCCTACCGAATTTGCACTTGCCAGATTTGACAAGGTTGTTGAATGACCCTATTTTTCACGATCCGCGTTGGCCTCCTACGCCGATGAAGTTTCCTTCGGACATTGCAAAGTTCGAAGCCAAGCCTAACGAAGATCCAGGAGATCATGTGACTACCTTCCATCTTTGGTGCTCATCTAACTCATTGAAATATGACTCCATACAGTTGCAATTGTTTCAACGTACTCTCATTAGGAGTGCCACGAAATGGTACATTGAGCTCGATCGCTCAAGATACTCTTCCTTCGATGAGCTGGCAATGGCTTTCCTAAACCATTTCTAGTTACCTATGAGATACGATGCTAGCACAGAGCTGTTGGCCAATTTTAAACAGACGACAGCGGACCATATCTTTGATCACACTCGAGAATGGAGATGCCGGAAGAGTCTAATTAAGGTGCCAGTCCCACCAACATTCCTTCTTGAGTGGTTCCTTAAGTCTTTGGTCTCGTATTTATCCAAAGACGTCGCAACGTCGAGAGTATTCTTCGAAGAAGACACCATCATGAGAGCTCAACAATTTGAGCTCATATATTCTTAGTTTGGTTTATTATACAACATATTTCCAGATGTGCCATGCTCAATACTGGATAAAACTAGATAGAGAGCTGGACCACATGCCGATGGTATTGTTGGTTCAGCACAAACAAAGCCTGCTGAGCAATTGACGAAGAAATTGCAGTAGTTATCTATCCAACACACAACGGCCAACCAAACTACTACTTTGGCTTCTCCTCCTACCAAAACGTCGGAGGTACACACAGTGCAATCGACTAACCCAAAGGCCACCCAGCAGCCTGAAGGAAAGAAAAAACAATGGAAGAAGGGTAAGGGGGATAAAAAACCTACCAATAATGTTGGCAGGGACAACACTGAGAAACGAAAGGCGAGGTATCCATGCAACTTGTGTGTGGAATACCACCCGACCCATCTATATCCTCGACTTGCAGAAGCCCAAAAGTTTGTGACGCAGCAATAGCCTATTGTGTTAACCAATCCATTTGAACACGGACAAAATATAACTCAAGCCTCTGCAAGCACAAAAGGGGGAAACAAAGAATCATGTCTACCTGCGAGCAACCCCACGTCCATGTAAGTATATCGACTAGAGCACATGACTATAGCAACCCAAGCACTTCTGAGAAGGGTAAATAAGATGAAATCCCATCTCTTCCTCTACAGATTGAGAAGACTTTGGGTGAAACAATGACACGAATTCCGAAAGGTGCATTCAAAAAAGATTCTCATAACCTAAATGCAAGGGCCACCCATAACTACTCTGCGGTGGAAGATTTATCACAAACCCCTTGCGCGATGTTCGCTTTGGAGGTCCTTTAAAGATGCCCTTCCTAGAGGAAAGCCTTGTTAACCACTTTAGGATCTACAGAGACTTGTAATATGGGTATAATCATGCTGTATACAGCTAATTTAAAACCTCGCCTACCTTACCACGTAGCATTTCAGATAGTCGTGGCTTATCCCACAAAAACTTTTACTCAGAATATCTTCCGCACGGTGGTTGATGAGGGCGCCTCGACATGCATTATGTAATTAGTGTGTTGGAAGGCTGTTGGCTAGCCTGTTTTGTCTCCGTCACCTACTCTTCTCACCACTTTCGACGGTCGTTCATTCCGACCACATGGTATTGTTCCTTCTTTCCCTGTGCAGTTAGGAGGGAAGACCGTGTGTGTCAAAGTAGAGGTAGATGATGCTCCCCTCAAGTATAACCTCTTTTTAGGAAGGAGTTGGACTTATTCCATGAAAGCTGTGGTTGCTATAGTTTTCCAGGTCTTGTTGTTTCCACACGAAGGCCGGATAGTGACCATCGATCAATTATCCTTCTCTAGACCTGACCCTGCTTTGGGGGCATCCACGGTCCCGATGATTGATAATCCTCAACTGGGATTCATCAATGTAGGGGTTGGTTTGTGCCCATCTTTGATGGGTACCTTCAATTACCCGCCCCCTGAAGGCAATATCAAGTTTATATCCAATCACCATAAGGTTGGGATTTTTCAAGTTTCGTCGTTCTGCACAACTTACTTCGACGATCCGTGGACACTTCCTTCCCCATCGACCACGATGGAAGGGATAGGGCACCCGAGCATGTCCATGCCCTTGTCCGCAGCTAAAGTAGCTTACTCTTTAGTCCAACAAACTTTATCCCACACTGATCCAACTCCTGCACAAGATTTAGATCCACTTCTAGAGCCTATTTGGGCTCAAGGTTCTCTTGCTCACACTGATTCATTAGACTTAGTCTTGCCCTTTGATGAAGGAATAATTGAATCAATGACTAGTCTAGATAAACCTTGGGAAGATCTTCATCACAGATCATACTTCCTCCCAGAGTTAAGCCGAATTGAAGTGGGAGAATTCACCGTGACTATGATGGGAGATCGGTCTTGTCCTATTAATCCTTTAGCTACACATGAGGTTTATGCTGAGGGTAATATGGAAACTATTGCTGAAACCTTACTGATCAATATATCCTGAAACCCTGGCGTCATGGAGAATGTCTTCGTCGAAGTGGACTTCTCCCCCAAGGAGATTCAAATCTACACATAACTTTTCAAATAATTTCATGATGTTTTTGCCTGGTCTTATGAGGAAATGTCAGGTATTGATCCAAAAATAGTTGAACATGAACTCATAATGTATTCTGATGCCAAGCCTGGTTGGCAGAAGCTTTTTCCTATTAATCCTAAGAAAGAAACAACCATTAAGGTTGAGGTTGATAAATTGCTAAAAGCCAGGTTTATCTATCCAATCCATTTGACCCAATGGGTGTCAAACCCCGTGTCGGTCAATAAAAAACAAGGCACGATTCATGTATGTACTGACTTCTGTGATTTGAAAAAGGCCTGTCCCAAAGATAATTTTCCCACACTATTCATCAACCATATCATTGATGAATGTGCGGGTTGCGAAACCTTTTCTTTGATGGACGGTTTTTCGGGATATAATCAAATACAAATCAAACCCAAAGACCAACACAAAACGACATTCATTTGTCCTTGAGGTACATTCGCGTATCGTAAAATGCCTTTTGGTCTCAAAAATGTTGGAGCCACCTTTAGTGGGCCATGTCTTTTGCTTTTCATGACCTTAAGCATATATTCGAGGCTTACTTAGATGATTTATCATCTCGATCTCGCAAGAGAATGAATCATCCCACACACCTCCAACTTATCTTCGAACGTTGTCGCTACTTTCAGATTCGTCTGAATCCAAACAAGTGTAGCTTCTGTGTAATGTTATGATGATTGTTAGGTTTCATAGTGTCAACAATAGGGATCATGATCGATCCTCTCAAGGTTGAGGCAATAATTCAGTTGCCCCCCCCCACACACAATCCTTCAACTTCAGAGTCTACAAGGCAAGGTGAACTTTTACGACGCTTCATCGCCAACTATGCCAAGATCACCAAGGGATTTATGCGCTTACTGAAGAAAGATGTTCCTTTTTACTGGGATGATGCTTCTCAATGCTCTTTTGACGCATTAAAACACGCCCTCACAACTGCCCCTCTGCTTTGGCCACCTAACTATAACAAAGATTTCTTATTATATCTGGCTGCAGCAAAATCAACCATTGGCATGGTTTTAGTTCAGGAAGATGACTTGTTCTCAGAATACGTGATCTACTACCTGAGCCAAGGCCTCATAGGACCGGAACTCAATTATTCTCACATCGAAAAACTTGTGTTGGCAATAGTTCCTGTTGTTCAATGGTTCTGTCACTATGTTCTGTTTCACAAGACCACCATCATTGCTGTCGTAAATCTATTCTAGTACATGTTGACATGATGGGTAATAGGCAGAAAAATCAGTAGATGGATATTCATCCTCTAGGAGTTTGACTTAGACTTCATTTCAGCAAAGTCCAAAAAGTCACTGGTCTTTGCAAAACTTATTTTGGAACTTCCGGTTGAGTCAGGTGACGTTGTGCCTGAAGAATCGCCTATCCGGGGAGATATGTTTTTGATCACATCTTCGGATCCCTAGTATGGAGATATACTTATCTATATCTAGACTTTGAAGTGCCCCACCACTGCTTCTCATGATGAGAGTCGACGCATACGCCATCAGGCTAAGAATTATCTCATAATCAATGATACATTGTATCCAAGAGGTGTAGACTACATCCTACGCCGATGTCTCACTCATGAGGAAGCAGTTATTGTGCTTAACGATTGCCATACTAGAGCTTTTGGCAGTCATTTGTCTAGGTTGGCAACAACCCAAAAGATTCTACGAGCAGGTTACTTTTGGCTAACACTTATCAAATATTGTATCGAATCGGTCAAGAAGTGCCATCCATGCCAAATCTTCTCTCCAAAGATGAGCATCCTACTCCCATGTTTCCTATCATCACAGTTGGTCCCTTCACCAAGTGGGGGATTGATTACACTACTTGCAACCCCCCTTCAGCAAGGGGGAACCGCTATATCATCGTAGCTGTAGACTACTTCACAAAGTGGGTCGAAGCTATGCCAATGTTTAAAGATGATGGAGAGACTACAACTCTCTTTTTATTCAACCAGATCATAGCAAGGTTCGACGTCTTGAGGAAGATTGTCATTGACCATGGCAGTCACTTTCAGAACCAAACGATGACCAAGTTAACATCAAATCTTGGGTTACAGCAAGAACATTCATCACCCTACTACCCCCAAGAAAATGGGCAGGTGGAAGCTGTAAACAAAACTCTTAAGACCATTCTACAGTGAACTATCAACTCAGCCAAGTCAAATTGGCATTTGATGTTATACTCGACATTATGGGCTTACCGAATATCTGTTAAGACTGCGACCAGTTTCTCACCTTTTCAACTGGTTTACAGGCTGGAGGCAGTCTTTCCCATCGAATGTCAGATCCCGTCTCTAAAATTGGTAGTACAATTATTGCCAGATACTTCTCCACTTGAAGAGCGGTTATTATACCTTGAGTAGCTCAATGAGCAGCATTGTGATGCGGCCTTGGCGAACGAGGCTCATAAACATAAGGTCAAGTGTCAATATGATAGGTCCGTTCATCCTCATATTTTCTCTGAAGGCGACCTTGTCCTGGTCTATGACCAAGATAAGGACCCCCTAGGGGCAGGAAAATTCAAACCCATGTGGTTCAGACCTTTCATCATAAAAGAGGTTTTAAAAAAGGGCACTTATCATCTGGTTGATTTTGAAGGGAATGCTTTGGTGGAGCCTAGAAATGGGTTGTACCTCAAGAAGTATTACTCATAGGCAGGCCACTGTGGGTAACTTTTTGTAACATATGTATAGTCTTTGTACTATTAAATTACTTTTTAGTTTCTTTTAGTGTTATGGACGTGTCGTTGATATTATATTTCATTACTATGGCAGATGTCAAGTGATTCTGAGGTGTTCATTAGGTATGCAGACAGTGCAAGCAGGCACACTCGGAGGCTTGCCTCCGCATCTTGGGTAATCTTTACACCTCAAGGCCAGTTATTATCTTCCAGAGGGATATGCTTAGGTGACACCACAAATAATGTTGCCGAGTATAGCATAGATATTGAGTTGCTTCGTGATGCTTTGTCATTGGGTATCTCTCATCTCCAGGTCTATCTTGACGCTCAACTAGTTGTGTCTCAGTTAAACAGATTGTACCGGGTTCATGATCCAACTTTACACCGACAATTCCTTAAGGTACGTCTCTTAGAACAAAACTTTGATTATATTACATATTTTCATGTTCTTAGGAGATTAAACCAAGTTACAGATACTCTAGCTAATCAAATTTTATATTGGCATCTTTCACACATATGAAAGAACATTAACATAATCATGTAAATACGTTGTTTGTACACATGATCCATAAGACAGAAAAGACCAAAAAACCATATATAATATCATAAAGTAACCAGAGTACATAGATGGATGCAAGCGCCTCAAAAATATAACCGATAACGAGTCACAGGGCTTATGCCCTCAAAAAATATATACAAGTAGTGCTCGTGGCACGTCAAAATGTATAGCTAAAGTCAGGGCCTGTGAGCCCTGTTATACTGTTCCACAGCGTTGGCTAAACACTGAAACAACCAGACCCACGTCCATGGTGCCCCCACTACATGAGGCTGCATAGATGGTGGCAGGTCCTCAATCTCTACCATCGAGACCATGTGAGTGAGCGCAGTAAAGCTACACTCAACCCATCTCAGTACCCTCTCAACCTCCCCAGCTAGAATATCTCCTGCTACTGCTGGTCCCCCAATGGCGGTAGGTATGGCCCCTGGCTGGGGACGATGCCTATTCCTCACATAGTCAGTGGGTCACACTCATCCCACATCTACACACAATGAACACATATCCGTCAAATACTCTGGCATAACAAAAAAATGATATATATAACAAAACAACATAAAAATTACATATACAACAAAAAAAAAATACAAAGGTGGAGACTTACCCATCTCCCCTCGCTCCTCACCAGGAGGTACTGGTATCTCTGGGTCTCTCGAAAAATCAATCCTGGCATAGGGGTAGTCCTCTATAATCGGGATCTATCGTGACAACCATGCAAAAAATTCATCATCGAAGGACTCATTGGTCCTTCCACCACCCTGTCGTGGCAATAGTACTACCCATCTACACACAACAGGAAGAGAGGCCTGGTGTCCTCATATCACTACTCAAGGACTAAAACTTGGAACTCTCTCAAAAAAGAACGAACACAGAATGGTCTTGAACCCAAAGTTCCTATGTCTCCGCAAACGTCAATCTGTCAATTACCTCTTCATACACTCAAGCAAAGTGGTACTCCAATCAAAAACTTGTGCATTTAAGCACTGGACTGCACAGTTCATCTGTGCATGGGATGCCTAATGTAGAGCCACAGAATTAGTATTTCACCCGATAAGAAATACTATCACCTGTAGCGATAAGTTAGTGATCTTTCTTATGGGCACCTACATGCTCGAGTTGTCTATATCATTTGCACAGTATAGACCTATCAACTCTGCTATGTTATGTGGCCCCACAGGAAAAGTCCAAAAATTGACTGGTTCCCCTCTCCTAGAGAGGCCAGTCAAAAAGTAAATGTCCTCGACCATGGGCACCGGTGACTGCCCCTCTAACATGAATTCCTCTGGATCCGGATGCCAGTAGTCAACCAAGGCATTCAATAGCCTAGGTTGTGCTCGCATGAAATGACATAGAAAAAACTTGAGTAACCCACACTGCATCAACGTAGCCACAGCATTGGGGTCTTCCCCGACCAACTCATTCACCTCTTCATGCTCTCTTTCTCTCCAATGGACATACATCCTGCAAAACAAAAAGGTTCAGAAGAGTTAAACCCTTTCTTTTTGTGCCTTTTTAACTCCATAAGGGGGGCCCACGCGTGCTGTAATGGTGGCAGTCATGTGTACACATGTGCAGAGTTTACTCTGTCCGAATGTACACGTGGCATGTCCTGAGACAACCCTTGTGGACCTAGGGCCGAATTTTTAAAGGTCGACACCCCCCTAAAAAATGAAACCTAATGCATAAATAAAGACATAAAATGCAAAGATAAGGGAGTTTGTACTTGGTCCAGACAGAAGTTCGTTTCGTCCACTATAGCTCCTATAATCACCACTTTAATCAAAGGGGGTCTTTTGGCTCCAAAGTCAATTTCCAAATCAACAATGGTGATAATGAGCTGCCAACTTCTATTTATAGACTTTTTGGACTCTTTTTGTCACTTTTTTGGCCTCCTTTATCATTTTCCTTATACCAAAAACCATTTAGAATGATTCAGGAGTTGCATAGGAGGGATTTGATCGGGTATTGGGATAGTTTCTTTTGATTTTTGAGTATTTTTCAACGGTCTGTGGAAAAAAATTTCGACACTCAACTTGAACATATAGGTTAGGTTTCTACCCTGATTTGTGTATCTCGTTGTCTTTTTCCTTTGCCATAGGATCGATCCCATTAGGTTGTGACATGGAACCATCATCTCTTCTTTAGAAGTGTCACAACTTGGTGGTACAGCTTACCAGAACATGGATGCTCTAGGTAGATCCTGGTTGCATTATGGTATTCATGCTGTCCCTAAAACATTGTAGGCTCGGTAGTCCTTGTAGTTTTTCCTGAATATGAGTTTGAACCTCATTTGCATGATTCTTCTTCTCTCTTGAACTCAGCCTCAAGACTCCCCAAAAATAACGGGTCTTCTTTTAAGCCCTTTTTAGACCCTCTAAATATGAAAAGATTTCCGAGTGATCTTGTGGCCTTTCACGCTCGTTAAATTGAAATTTGAAGTCGCGTCTGTCCGACGGTAGTTTACCCCTTTTTCGGTCCGGACGGTCAACTATACGAACAAAGGTATACTCTCTGGAACTTCAGCTCTATAGAAGAGTACTCTCAGGTATAATTTTATCCCTTTTTTGGGCCTGAGGGACTAAACTTATGAAGAAGGAACCCCCACAGAGTCCATAGTTAAGATCTTTTCAGGCTCCCTAAAATTGAAAAGATCGTCAAGTGACCTTATTCTTTCACACTCCTTAAACTAGTCTAGAAGAACATTCCTGACGGAGTCCATAGTTAAGCTTTTTTCAGACTCCTTAAAAATGAAAAAATGGTCGAGTGATCTTGTCCTTGTCACACTTGTTAAAATGGTTTTGAAAAGATGTCTTGTCAGTGCTAGTTTCCTCCTTTTTCGACTTGACTAGACTATCTTCAAAAAAGGTACCCCAATGGAGTCTCCTTTTATGTTTTTTCAGATTCTCTAAATATGAAAAACCATCGAGCTTACCTTCTTTGGGCTCGTTAAACTTACATTGAAGGACATTACCATTGTGTGTTTTGTTAACCGTGTTTGCATACCTTATACGCCAACCTTGTAACAATTTGCTTCTGCGTCTTAACACCCTTGGCCCCCGGAGGATTTTTCCCAAGTATCATTATACTAGAACATCAGTCTTTTCCTTATGCCTTGAACTTGTATGTTTGCAACACTCGTTCCTCCATTGTAACATAATATTCCTTTATTCTTTTTTCCAAAATTATTGAAAAAGACAAAAAAAACAAATATACCCCAAAAAGAGGAAGGGAAAATTATTTTCTTTATCGGCAGCATAATGAGTCGCCCTTGGATAAAGCACATATGTTCATTTGTTCTTCAAACTATGGGATGTAGTATGACCTTAGGAAGTTGTTCTCTCTATATAGAGTTGTGTCCTCCACTGTTTGGTTATTCTTCCAAACATATGGAGAGTTTGCGTTGCCTCCTGCTTCGTAGACTTATGATTAATGCCATGTTGCCTGAGTCTCATCATTTGTCGTGCTATTGTCCAAGGGAAGTTTTTCACCAAGCCCGATTCGACCCCTCTACAATTTGTCTCTTGCCCTCATACCCGACCATCCTGAATGTCCAATCAAGTCCTTGTTCGAAATCAATGAATCCTTCAGTCTGATCATCAAGTCCATGACCGACGAGCCGTCAAAGACCTCTGGGTAGTGCAGTCGTACACTCATATTACACTCCTACTCAAGTTTTGAAGATTTTGAAGTAGTTGCTCAAGCTCTGAAGACCTCATCTCCAATGATCAGGCCGTATCAGCTTCTAGAAGATGGATACTCTATATGTATATCTTTTTGATTTTGAGATGTAGCTCCATTGTGTATTGTTCACAGCTACTCTTTATATAGTTATATTAAATGGATCTACAGTGTATTTGATTGGTAGCCATGATTCTATTTTATCCCAAGCATGGGTATGCCGGCCTCGGTGAGACATTTGTTATTTTTCAGACAGCGCCTCCCGGTTCCTGATCCTTGGGCTCAATCGTTCGGTACATTAGTAAAGATTGGTAATGTATTTCGGCCATCAGATGCTCTTTCGACCTCACACATTAGGGGGCATCTGTTATAACCCTAAATTACACCATACATGCTTACTTGGAATCAGGCCATCTTAGATCCCTTCTTTGCCAAAGCACTGTTGATCAACTCCTTAAAAAACCTCTTTTATAAGGGCCCACGCGCCCTACTCCATTACTACACGTGTGTACATGCTAGCTGACCTAAAACAACCTGCGTGGACCGACAAAAGCATGAAAAAAGGAAAGTTGTTGACGGAACACACAACTCTGGGTGAGTTAACTAAAACTCTTGGCCATGCATTGCCGAGGGCTCGTCCAAATACCTAACTTCTTTTAGCCTATAAAAGAAGGGCTAGGGGTCCCATTTGGAGGAGGAAAAATATAGCAAAGAAACTCTGCCCATTTGCATATTCCCATTGTCCCAACCCTTTAGCCATCCTTGTGCCAGAAGAGATACGGAACAAAGAAGTTGGAGGACAGTTGAAGAGGAGCCTAGGATCAGGTTCGTGGAGCAGTGGACAGTCTCAAATTTTTGTAAGTTGACTCATTCAAAGTAATAAAGAAAATGTTTTTCCTGTCCCAATTCATGAGTTATTCATAATTTGTTAAGTACATGTTTGAATCTCTAACCTGTTAGTCTATAGGTAAGATGCATGTGTAGTTGTTGCTTGTCTTGTATGCAGGACAACATTGGAAAGGAGAACTATGAACAAGTGATCAAGTGAGACAAGGGATCAACATCAAACACTTGGAACAAGGTAGGTTGATCTAGCCATGTTTTACTGAAAAGAAATAGGATTTATGTCTGGGGACGAAGGTAGAAAGTATATTTTCTCTTGGTCATATCTGCATGCAAAGCATAACCCTATTTTCTAGTCTGTAAGGAGATTTCCCTCACAACACTAGCGTATGTACGTGGGCAATAGTGGTGCAGGGTGCGTACATCTTAAAAAAAAATGGTTTTCTAGAAGTGTTGTTCAATGATGGCTTGGAAAAAATAGCAAGTAAGATGGCTTGATGCCAGGTATGCATGTCTGGTGCAATTTATGTCATATAACTATATAAAGTGTATCCACAAGAAATACACAATGGATATACATCTCAAAATCAAAATATATACATGTATAATATCCATCTTTAAGAAGCTAATAACACCCGATGGCTGGAGATGAGGCCTTCAAAGATCGAGAAACAACTTCAAGATCTTCAAAAATCGGGTAGGAGTGTAATATTAGTGTATGACTTAACTACCCAGAAGTCTTCAACGACTCATTGGGAACATACAAGAGGATCTCGAAGATCAGACAGAGAACTTCATTCATTTTGAACAAGGACTTGATTGGTCTTTCGGGGTGACCGAGCATGAGGACAAGAGACAAACTGTATAAAGGGCCGACTCAAGTTTAGTAAAACTTCCCTTGGACAAAAGCATGACAAATGATGAGACTAAGGCAACATGGAATTGACATAAGTTCACGATGTAGGAGGCAATGCAAACTCTCCATATGTTTGGAAGGATTACCAAATGGAGGAGGACACAACTCTATGTAGCGATAACAACTTCCTAAATTCACATTAAATAACAGAGCTTGATGAACAAAAGAAAATATGTGCTTTGTCCAAGGGCGACTCATTGTGTTTCTAACAAAAAGAGAATACTTTTCCCTTCCTCTTTTTGGGTTATATTTGATTTTTTTGTCTTTTTCAATAATTTTGGAAAGCTTGAAAAAGAATAAAACAATGCTACATTACAAAGGAGGAATGAGTGTCGTAGACATACTAGTTCCAAGAACAAGGGACACACTGATGATCAAAGCAAGGACACATATGCAAGAAAAGGACACTCAGGAAAAATCCTCCATGGGTCATGGTGTGAAGATGCAGAGGCAAAGTGCTACAAGGCTTGCATATAAGGCATGCTTCAGATGGTTCAGTTGAGAGCAACATCGAGCCGACATTAGGCCAAAGATGCAAGAATGTAAATGCGATTAATAAGACACAATGATAATTTCCTTCGATGTAATTTTAACGAGCCTAGAGAAGGTAGCTCGACGTTTTTTCATTTTTAGAGAGTCTGAAAAAGCATAAAAGGAGACTCCACTGGGGTACCTTTTTTGGAGGTAGTCTAGTCGGTTCGAAAAAGGGGTAAACTAGCACCAAAAAGATGTATATTCAAAACCATTTTAATGAGTGTGACAAAGACAATATCACTCGAAAATATTTTTATATTTAAGGATTCTGAAAAGAGCTTAACTATGGATTCCGTAAGGGATGTTCTTCTGGACCAATTTTAACGAGTGTGAAGAAATAAGGTCACTCAACCATCTTTTCAATTTTAGGGAGTCTGAAAAGAGCTTAACTATGGACTTCGTGGGGGGTTCCTTTTTCATAAATTTAGTCCCTCAGGCCCGAAAAAGGGTTAAAATTATACCTGAGAATACTCTTCTAGCGAACCAAAGCTCCTAGAGTGTACCTTTGTTCGTACAATTGACCATCCAGACTGAAAATGGGGTAAACTACCACTAGACAGATGTGCCTTCAAATTTTAATTTTCCAAGCATGAAGGGAAACAAGATCTCTCAACAATATTTTCATGTTTAAAGAGTCTGAAAAGGGCTTAAAGAAGACTCATCTTTGTTTGGGAGTCTCGAGGGTGAGGTCAAGAGTGATGATGAATCAATGCAAATGAGGCTCAAAACTCGTAAACAGGAAAAAACCAAAAAGGACTCCCGGGCCTATAGTCATTAACAACGGCATGGATGGCAAAAGTAATAAGGATCTAACTAGGGCATCCATGTAGAGGCATGATCTACCACCAAATTACAACACTTCTTCAGCAAAAAGATGGTTCTGTGTCGCTGTTCGATGGGATCGATCCTATGGTAAAGAGGAAAAGAAAACAAGATGCAAAAAGTGGAGGTGTAATCCTAACTTAAATGAAAACAGTTTGTAAACCAACTTTTTACCAAAGGACCTTAAAAGTGACCCATCTCCCCAAAAGTTTTCCAAACCAAAAGTGAAGTGTATCATTACATCCAAAGAGAAACTCAAGAACCATGCTAAACATTTTTCAAGCCAGAAAAAATGACAAAAGGGTTCGAAAAAATGACAAAAGGGTTCAAAAAAATGACAAAAAGGGCCAAAAAAGTCTATAAATAGAAGCTTGGCAGCTCATTATCACCATTGCAAATTGAGAATTGACCAAAAATACAAAAACACCCCTTTTCTAAAAAATTTGATTCTGGGAGCTTCAGTGGATGAAACGAACTTCCGCTCGGACCAAGTAAGTATAAACTAGCTCCTCTTGTATTTCCATACTTTCTTTTTTCTCTTCTTTTAGTTTTTGGGAGGGTGCACGCCTCTAAAGAAGGTCGTCCCTACGTGTACACGGGTTGTCTTAGGACAGCCCACGTATGCCCGCAGGAAAAAAATAGTCAGTCCGCGTGCATACATGATTGTGTCCAATACAACCCACGTACACCCTCAAGAATGTGGAAAATTTAAAAGATGCAAGATTTAACCTCCGTGAACTTGTCATATTGCAGAATGTATGTCCACTGGAGAGAAAGGGAGCATGAATACATTGATTCTTTGGTCTCAAAAGACCCAGTTTCTCTTGTTGTATTAACTCAATGCAGGTTGTTGAAATTCTTCAAGTGTCCACTCATGCGGGCACAACCCAGACTGCTGAACACCTTGGTAGATTACTGGCACCTAGATGTTAAGGAATTTATGCTCAAGGGGCAGTTGTTGATGCCAACGACTAAATACATTTACTTCCTGACTGGTCTCTCGAGAAGAGGTGATCCATCCAACTTACGTACTTTCCCCCCCGAGCCTCACAACATAGCCGAGTGAATCGGGCTACACTGCGAGGCAGGCACAGATAAAGTGGGTTCTCAGGTGTTGATCCACAAGATTTCCAACCTATCATTGCAAGTGATAGTTTTTCTTATTGGGTGGATCACTGGATCTATGGCCTTATGTCAGGCTTCCTGGGCACACATGCATTGTGCAGTACATTTCTTGAATGCACGAGTGTTTGACTGGAGTAAAACCATGCTAGATTGCATGAAGAGACAACTGACAGAGTGTCGCGTGCAGGAGAAAAAAAACTTTGGGTTCATGACTATTCTATGTTCCTTTTTCTTAGAGAGGGTACCTAGTCTTAGTCCATGAGAGACAGTATGAGGGAATGTGGCCTCTCTCCCAGAATTGTGCAGATGGGTGGCATTGTTGCTACGATAGGGGGGAGGGAGGATCATTGAGGCCTTCGATGATAAATTTTTTGACTAGTGGTCTCGGCAAATTCCAACTATAGAGGACTACCCTTATGATGGGATCAAATTCTACAGGGATCTTGATATGCATGTACCTCCCAAAGTAGAATGAGGAGAGATAGGTATGTTTTTTTTTCAAAGTTATTTAATTTTTATTTATTTTTATATATATCATTTTTTTATGTGTACTAGAGTATCTGACAATTGTGTATCTGTTATGTACAGATGTGGGACTAGTGCATCCAACAGACTTCTCAAGGACCAGGCAGCATCCTCGACCAGAGGCAGGACTAACCATAGTCACCGGACCAACAACAACAATAGGGGGACCTCCAGCTGGAGAGGCTGAGAGAGTATTGAGATGGGTGGAGCGGAACCTCACTGCGCTCACCTGCGTAGTCCCTATGGCAGATATTGAGGATCTTCCACCATCGATGCAACTTCACATAGTTGGGGTGCCATGGACCTGGGTCCAACTTTTTCGGCATTGGGAAAATGCCATTGTTCACTGCGGCAAGGCCAACAGGCCTCGCCCCTAGCTAGGCTGGACTACTTACGTGTCGAGGCACCTTTTGTATATTTTTTAGGGCATAAGCCCCATGACTCTTACTGGACATATATTTTTGAGGTGCTTGCGCCCACCTGTGTACTCTGATACTTTCAATATATATATGCATATTTACATCCTTTTATGTCTTATGGATTACAATTATTTACAAATGTATTTACATGTGCGTGTGTGTGCTTTTTCTTACATGTGTGCAATATGCCAATCTAATACATGATTAGCTAAAGTATCTATGGTTTGATTCAATCTCCTAAGAACATGGATATACGTGATGTAATCAAAGCTTTGTTCTAAGAGACGTACCTGAAGGAACCGTCAGTGTAGAGTAGGATCGTAAATGCGGTAAACCCCATTTAATTGAGACACAACTAGCTGAGTGTCTAAGTAGACCCAGAGGTGAGAGATACCATGTGACAATGAGTCATGAAGAAACTCTAAAAATGCATTGTATTCAACGACATTGTTTGTGGCGTTACCTAAATAGATACCTCCGGAAGATAGCAATTGGCCCTGAGGTGTGAAAATCACCTAGGCTATGGAAGCAAGCCTCTGAGTGTGCCATCTAGCGCAGTTCGCAAACCCAATGAACACCTTTGATTCACTTGACATCTGCCATAGTGAAAAATATGACATCAAAAATGACACGTCCATAAAACCAAAAAGACAAAAAATAAAAAGAAAATGTATAAGAACTATACATATGTACAAGAAGTCACCCAAGGCGACCCACCTACAAGTAATACTTCTTGAGGTAAAGCCCATTTCTAGGCTCCGCCAAAGCATTTCCCTCAAATTCCACCAGATGATACATACCCTTATTTAGAACCTCCTTCACGATGAAAGGTCCAAACCACATGGGTTTGAACTTGCCTGCCCCCAGGGGATCCTTATCTTGGTTATAGACCAGGAAAAGGTCGCCTTTAGAGAAAATCCAAGGATGAACGGACCGATCATACTGACACTTAAATTTTTGTTTGTGAGCCTCGTTGGCCAAGGATGCATCCCGCCACTGCTCGTCGAGTTGCTCAAGATATAATAAAATCTCTTCAAGCGGTGAAATTTCTGGAAATAACTGTACTGCCAACTTTAGAGACGGGATCTGGAACTCTATAAGCATGACTGCTTCCAACCCATAAATGAGTTGAAAAGGTGAGAAACTGGTTGCAGTCTTAACAGATGTTCAGTCTACCTATAATGTCGAGTACAACATCAAATTCCAATTTGGATTGACCGAATTGATCGTTCGTTGTAGAATAGTCTTAAGGGACCTATTCATGGTTTCCACCTAACCATTCGCTTGTGGGTAGTAGGGTGAAAAATGTTTCTGTCTCAACCCAAGCTTTGATGTTAACTTGGACATCATTTTATTTTGAAAGTGACTGCCATGGTAAGTGACAATCTCTCTCGGGAAGCTGATCCTTGCTATTATCTGGTTAAAGAAAAAGAGAGTTGTTGTCTTTCCATCATCTTTAAACGTTGGCATAGCCTCGACCCACTTTGTGAAGTAGTCTACTACTATGATGATATAATGGTGCCCCCTTGTTGAAGGGGGGTTGCATGTAGTGTAATCAATCCCCCATTTGGTGAAGGGACCAACTGTGATGATGGGAAACATGGGAGTGGGGTGTTCCCTCATCTTCCGAGAGAAGATTTGACACGGGTGGCACTTCTTAACTGATTCAACACAATCTTTGATTAATGTCGGCCAGAAGTAACCAGCTCATAGAATCTTTTGGGTTGTTTCCAACCAAGACAAATGATCACCACATACTCCAGTGTGGGAATCGTTAAGCATAGTTTTTTCTTCTTCATGAGTGAGACACCGACGAAGGATGCAATCTACACCTCGTCGATACAGAGTGTCCTCGAGTATGAGATAGTTCTTGGCATGATGGTGTATATGGAGACACTCATCATGAGAAGCAGAGGTGAGGCACTTCAAAGTCTGGAGATAGACTAGTATATATTCGTACTAGGGGTCCAAACGATAAAAAACATGTCTCCTTTAATAGGTGAATCCTCGGGTATAACATCACTTCATTCGACCGAAAGCTTCGAGATGAGTTCCGCAAAGACCAATGAATTTTTGGATATCTCCGAAACAAAATCCAAATCAAATTCTTGGAGGATAACTATCCATCTACTTATATTTTCGCCGATTACACGTCGTGTCAACACATATTGAAACGAATTCACAACGACAATGATGGTGGTCTTGCAAAACAAGATATAATGACGGAACCATTGGTCAACATGAATTGTTGCCAATGCAAGTTTTTCAACGTGGGAATAATTGAGTTCTGGTAATAAATCATGTATTCTTTGAGAAAGTCATCCTCCTAAACTAAGACCATACCGCTGGTTGATTCCACAGTAGCCAAGTACAATAAGAAATCTTTATTATAATTGGGTGGCTGAAGAAGAGAGGCAGATGTGAGGGTGTGTTTCAATGCTTCGAAAGAGTGCTATGCGGCTTCATCCCAATGAAAAGGAACATCCTTATTTAGTAAACGCATGAAACCCTTTGTGATCTTGGCATAGTTTGCGATGAAACGTCGTAAAAAGTTTGCTTTTCCCTGTAAACTCTAAATCTGAGGGATTGTGCACGGGGGAGGTAACTGAACTATCGCCTCAACTTTTATAGGATCAACCATGATCCCTGTCATCGAAACTATGAAACCTAGAAGATGACCTGACGTCATGAAAAAACTGCAATTTCTTTTATTCAAGAGGATCTGGTAGTAGCGACATCGCTCAAAGATGAGTTAGAGGTGTCTGGGATGATTGACTCTCTTACAAGATCGTGATGATAAATCATAAAGATAAGCCTCGACTATGTGTTTGAGATCGTGGAAATCAAAAGACATGGCCTACTAAAAAGTAGCTCCAACATTTTTTAGACCAAAAGGCATCTTCTGATAAGTGAATGTACCCCACAGATAAATGAAAGCAGTTATGTGTTGGTCTTCGGGTTTGATCTGTGTCTGATTGTATCCCGAAAAACCATCCATGAAAGAAAAGGCCTTGAAGCCTGCGCATTCATCGACTATATGGTCAATAAATGGCGTGGGGAAAATATCCTTTGGATAGGCCTTGTTCAAATCATGGAAGTCTGTACATACGCGAATTGTGTTGGATTACTGAGAGGGGGGGTGAATCAGTAATATAGCAATTTAATCATTTTTAACCATATAATCCAAGTATTATATCAATGAAGAATTATCATCCAATAACTGCAAAGTAAATAAGCAATGAACAAATGAACAAACATACACATACAGAGTACACCAGTGTTTTACGTGGAAACCCAAATCAAGAGAAAACCACGAATTTTTTTTTCTTATATGTCTTGAAGAATTACATTCATTGGAAGCTCCAACTCCCCAATTCTCTGTCTACAACTAGAAGGAGGCTACAACCCACTATGTTCTCCGGCTACAACCGGAAGGTGGCTACAACCACCTGTCCTTGCCTCGTCCTACCGCCCTGAAGTAGAAGTAGAATGATGGAACCACTGTCAACCTGTCACTGTGAGATATATCGTTGTAAACCTGTACCAATAAATCTGAACCATGCATAAACCATGTATCAACCTATACCTCAACCTGTAATCAACCTGTACCATAAACAAGTGCATCAACCATGCACCAACCTGTACCAAATAACCTATAATCAACCTGTACCATAAAAAAGTGCATTTAACCATGTACCAAGTATGTACCAATCATGTGTCAACTACTCATCAACTATGACTCATCAATATGTACCA
>ML776649.1:191869-209684 GCA_009831015.1 Picea engelmannii | reverse complement strand
GTTATCCATCAAACAAACTTGGGTCCATTACCCAAACCTGGGGTCTCCAACTTCTCATGGCCATAACTCTCTAACCATGAGGAGTTATGTGACGTTCCACATACCACCGGAAATGGAATGACAAGAAATATCCATCTAGGATAGTTTACCTGACAAATTCATTGTCCTTCATCTAATTATTCCACAATTAATCATGGTTTCTCTTACTCTGCAAAGCACCTTCTCGTGAGGGCTTTAACCATAAGGGGACCACATTGGAGTTCATCCATATTTACTTCTTATCAACCATTACAATAGAATAATGAGTCATATTTACATCAAAAAATATTGGGTCTGTTACCCAAACCTTTGTGCTGTGGGGCTTTCTTTAAGGGTTGACATCAATGACAACCAACCTTAATCAACAATCTCCCCCTTTGGAATTGATGGAAACACTTTGATGCAATACTGAAATCATATCACTCATGCTCCCCCTGGAACCATGCCTCTGTCCTCTGTATCTGATAAATTTTCCTCTGTCCTCTGCACCTGATAAATCTACTCCCCCTGGATCCATACATCTATCCTCTGCATGAGATACATCTCTCCCCCTTTGTTATCGATGGCAAAGGTATATTTCCATCCGGGGTTTCTCCCCCTGACTGAACTGTCCTCTTATGGTGCTTCCTCGTGTACATCTAAGACATATAAGATGAGCATTCAAAAAGCATTCATTTTGGAGTAGAAATAAATCCAAGTCTTTGGCGAAGATATTCAAAGGCTTCTTGTGTAAGTGGTTTTGTAAAGATGTTTGCCACTTGTTCTTTTGTGCCCACATACTCAACTCTGATGTTCTTTTCTGCAACCTGTTCCCGTAGAAAGTGATACTTGATTGGAATGTGCTTCGTCTTGGAGTGCATCACCAGGTTTTTTGAGATACTAATGGAACTTGTATTATCACAATATATTGGAATGGGCTCATCATACTCAACCTGTATATCTGTCAAAAAAATTTTCATCTGAAGAACCTGTGTACAACATGTTGTTGTTGCAATATACTCTACCTCGGCTGTAGATAGAGATATTGGTGATTGTTTCTTGCTTAGCCATGATACCAAACCCTCATCTAAGTATAATTTTTCTCCACCAGTGCTTCTTCGGTCATCAATACAACCTGCCCAATCTGCATCTGTGTAGGCAATAAGTGATAGATCTTTTCTTTTTGGATACCATAATCCAAATTCTTTTGTTCCTTTGAGATATCTGAAAATCCTCTTTACTGCTAATACATGTGATTCCTTTGGTGCTGCTTGAAATCGTGCCAGCTTTCCAAATTCTTGCATTACATCTGGTCTGGATGCTATCACATATAGTAGTTTGCCAATCATTGACCTGTATTTTGTTTGATCTGTAGACTTCGAATCATCATCTTTTCTCAACTTACAACTGGTTTGCATGGGAGTGATAACTGGTTTGCAATATTCCATTCCAAACCTCTTTAGCATTTCTATGATATACTTGGTTTGAGAAATAAAAATTCCTTGGTTTCTTTGACATATCTGAAGTTCCAGAAAGAAGGATAGTTCTCCAAGTAATGACATTTCAAATTCATTCTGCATGTCTTTTTCAAATTTCTGGCTTAACCTGTCATCATCACTACCAAAAATAATATCATCAACATAAACTTCAATTAATAAAATATTATATTGACTTACCTTGATGTAGAGGTTGTTGTATGCACTTCCTTTTCTAAACCCTGCCTACTGCAGATACTTATCCAGTCTTGAGTACCATGCTCTAGGAGCCTGTTTTAGACCATACAAGGCCTTCTTTAATTTACATACATAGTCTGTGTTCTCTGACAACTAAAGTCCTTCTGGTTGTTCAATGTAGACTTGTTCTTCAAGTTCCCCATTCAGAAAAGATGATTTTATGTCCATTTGATATACTTTAACATTTTTGGATCATGCATAAACTAAAATTAAACGGGTTGCTTCCATTCTGGCAACTGGGGAAAATGTCTCTTCAATGTCGATTCCTTCAATCTGTGCATATCCTTTACATACCAATATAGCTTTGTTCCTTGTAACCTGTCCATATTCATTCAATTTATTCCTAAAAACCCATTTTGTGCCGATCACATTCTTCTTCTTTGGTTTTCGAACCAATTCCCAAGTGTCATTTTTCTCTATTTGATCCAATTCTTCATCCATGGCCTTATTCCAAAATTCATCCTTGCTGGCTTCTTCAAAACAGTTTGGTTCAATTGTAGATAAGAGTGCTAGGTGTGTTTGTTCTGGTGAATGGATTTTTCTTCTAGTCTCAACTCCTACATCTTTGTTTCCAATAATCTGATATGAAGGATGATTCTTCTATACTCATTTTCTAGGTGTATTTGGAGATACTTTTTGAACTTGCTCTTCTGCTTCTGTCAGATTCTCTTCATCTTCATCTTCCTCTTCTTCGAAAAGTTGTTCCATTGATTTGTTTTCTTCTTTCTTTGATTTTGGTCTGCCTGTTTCATCAATTGTTATGTTGATGCTTTCCACAACTTTGTTCAATCTTAGATTATAACACTTGTATGCTTTCCTTGTACTTGAGTAACCAATAAGTATTCCTTTGTCCACATGAGAGTCAAACTTTCCCATTATTCCATCTTCTCTTTTGATGTAGCATTTGCTTCCAAAAACTCTGAAGTGCTTCACATT
The DNA here is from genome assembly GCA_009831015.1 of Picea engelmannii. Classification (NCBI taxonomy): domain Eukaryota; kingdom Viridiplantae; phylum Streptophyta; class Pinopsida; order Pinales; family Pinaceae; genus Picea; species Picea engelmannii. The sequence goes on along the minus strand of ML776649.1, from coordinate 206,997 downwards.
TGTTGGTCTTCCTTTCCATAGCTCGTAGGGAGTTTTATTAGTGTTGTTTCTGAGAATTATTTTGTTTTGAATGTGAACTATTGTATCCACTGCCTGTGTCCAAAATATATCTATCAATTTGGAATCCATTAGCATTGTTCAAGCCATTTCTTGTACTTTCATGTTCTTTCTTTCATAAACTCCATTCTGTTGAGGTGTCCTAGCAACGAAGAATTGCATTTTTATTCCATGACTGCTACAGTAGTCCATAAATTCCTTTGAAGTTAACTCTCCTCCATTATCAGATCTCAAGCATTTTATTCTTGAATCCATCTCATTTTCAACCATTTCCTTGTATATCTTGAAGTTTTCAAAAGCTTCTGACTTGTTCTTAAGAAAGAAAACTACAATCATTCTTGTATAATCATCAATTAATAAAATAAAGTATCTCTCACCTTTTAAGCCCTTTGTTGTAGTTGGTCCAACTAGATCAGTATGCACAATTTCCAGTGGTCTTGTTGTTGAATATTCCTTTGATTTGAACCTGGTCTTTGTTTTATTTTCTTGTTGACAATGCTTGCATAAAGTGTTGGTTGGTTTCATGATCTAGGGCATTTCTCTCACTGCTTCTCTTTTGCTAACTTTGACAAGGTTATCAAAATGCATGTGACCCATTCTTCTGTGCCATAGCCAACTTTCATCTTCCTTTCCTAGACAACACTTTTAATTTCCAATTTCACTTAACACATATATAATGTTTGAAGTTCTTGCAGTTGTATCAACCAATTTCCCTGAACCTTATCTTCTTATCTCACACTTTTGTGAATCAAAAGTAACTTTATGACCTTGTTCACACATTTGACTCACACTTAGAAGATTATGTTTCATATCTTCTACCAGTAGAAAATTTTGTGCCTTTTTATTCTTGTTCTCAATTCGTACTGTGCCTTTTCCAATGATTTTGGCTGAATTATCATTTCCGAAGGAGACTGATCCATTTCTTTCCTTTCGCAATGCAAGACATTAGTCCATAAGTACCTTTGAAGTGAACTCTCCTCCATTATCAGATCTCGAACATTTGATTCTTGAATCCATCTCATTTTCAACCATTTCCTTGTATATCTTGAAGTTTTCAATAGCTTCTGACTTGTTCTTGAGAAAGAAAACTACAGTCATTCTTGTATAATCATCAACTAATAACATAAATTATTTTTCACCTTTTAAGCCCTTTGTTATAATTGGTCCAACTAGATCAATGTGCACAATTTACAGTGGTTTTGTTGTTGAATATTCCTTTGATTTGAACCTACTCTTTGTTTGCTTTCCTTGTTGACAATGCTTGCATAAAGTGTTGGTTGGTTTCGTGATCTGGGGAATTTCTTTGATTGCTTCTCTTTTGCTGACTTTGACAAGGTTATAAAAATGCATGCGACCCATTCTTCTATGCCATAGCCAAATTTCATCTTCCTTTCCTAGACAACACTTTTCATTTCCAATTTCACTTAACACATATATGTTGTTTGAAGTTCTTGTAGCTGTACCGACCAATTTCCTTGAACCTTCTTTTCTTATCTCACACTTTTTTGAATCAAAAGTAAGTTTATGACCTTGGTCACACATTTGACTCACACGTAGAAGATTATGTTTCATATCTTCTACTAGTAGGACATTTTCTGCCTTTTCATTTTTGTTCCCAATTCAGACTGTGCCTTCTCCAATGATTTTGGATGAATTATCATTTCCAAAGGAGATTGATCCATTTTTTTATTTTCGTAATGTAAGAAATTTGTCTTTATCACTTGTCATGTGTTTTGAACATCTACTGTTAACATACCAACCATGTTTCTTCTTCTTATCTTGTAGAGTGACTGTGCATTCTTCATTGTTATATTGATCTTGCTTTCTTATCCATGTCATTTTTTGAAGTTCTTGTCCGTGACTTTTGTTATTTGGTTGAGGTTCTTTAGGAGGGACTACCATTCTGCAATCCTTGGCCATGTGTCCAAAATTGCTACATTTGTAACATTACACTTCAGTGCTCAAAGATTCAAACTTGTTGTGACTTCTTCTTTGTGTGTCACTAGGTCTCCTTAAACAATGTCTTTGTGTATAACTCTCAAAGTTGTTACTGTTCCTATTGTTAGCTTTGCAATTCACGGCTTTATGTCCAAAATTATTACATGCATAACATAAACCAAAAAATATAGTTTGATACCTAGGAGTTGAAGATCTTCTGAAAGGAGGTTCTCTTATGAATCCTTCTTCTTCTTGAGGCCTATCTGTCTGTTGTTGATTCTGAAATCTGAAACTTCTTGGTGGAGGAGTGTCCCTATAATCTTCCTTGTATATCTTCCTATTCTCTTTGATTGTTTCTGCATAGCTCTTTGGATTTGTTTCTTGCTCTATTGTTTTGGAGCTTGATCCCTTTTCTGTCTGATTATATCCAAGTCCAGACTTGTCAAGATGAGATTTTTGACTGTTGATAATGTCATCCAGAACTTTTGAGCTATTCTGCATATTTTTCTTTTGAATATCCTTTCTTAGTGTGACAACCTCTTCTTCCAAGTTTCCAATGATCTTCTCCTTTTCTTCTATTTGTTCTTTGAGTTCTTCTTCAATTATTTTATCTTCTTCTATTTGAACCTTCAATTTTGTGATCATTTGTTCTAGTTCTCGAGTCTCCTTTTTCTTGTCTAGTTCTACTTGTAGTTTCTTGTTTTTCTTCTTTTCTCTTTTGGTAACTTCTATGGCACACATTAATTCTTCTCGATAGTCAACTTCTGCCTCTTCAATTTCTTCTTCGAATTCATCACATTCTTCTTCAGCTTCTTCATATTATTCTTCAGAGTCTTCTTTGTCAGAGTCTTTTATTGCCATGAATAAAACTCTTCATGTCTCATTGTCACTGACTTCATCTTCATCTAATGAAGAGATGTCTTCTTTGGTGTATAATCTTTTCTTGCAAACTTTATTTGTAGTTCTTTTGCCTTTATATGTGTGTTTTCCTTTTGAGTAATCTTCATCGTTTCTATTTTTCTTATGAGGACATTTGTTAGCAAAATGACCAATACCATTGCAATTAAAAAAAATTAAAGGGATATTACCTCTATATCTATCGTTGGCTCCCTTATCTAGTCTTTTGATGAAGTTGGCCACTTCTTCATCATATTCCGAGGCATCACTGCTACTTCTATATTCTTCTTGTGCCTTTTTATTTTTATTTGATCTTTTGGATGCCTTGAAGGCTGCTTCTTTTACATCTAGATTTTCCTGCTTAGTTCTCATTTCATATGATGTGAAGATTCCATGCAGTTCATCCATGCTTATTGAGTCTAGATCATATCTTTCTTCTAGTGCTGATATCTTAGGGTTGAATCTCATAGGAAGAGATCTTAGTATCTTTTGAACAATTATAGATTCTTCAATTTCTTCTCCCAATCCTATGATTGCATTCATTGTTTCATCGACTCGTAAGAAGTAGGCTGCGATATATTCATCTTCCTTCATTTTTAGTTGTTCGAACTGACCTCTGTAAGTCTGAAGCTTTGCTTCTTTGACTTTTGTATCTCCTTCATAAATATTTTGAAGATTGTCCCAAATCTCTTTATCGGATTTACAATGTGCAACTTTGGTGAATACTGTATCATTGAGACCATTCGAAAGTGCATTTGGAATTATTCTCATCGAGTTTTACTGCTTTGTCATTTGTTGGTGGAACTATTGGTGATGTGTATCCATCTACAATTGATTTCCAAACTTGAAATCCATGTGCCTGTATATATGTCCTCATCCTTATGCTCCAAAAAGAATACTTATGTCCATCAAACTGTGGTATTCCATTTTCATATGATTTGGTACTCTCCATGATCTACCTTTCAGTGGTTAAACTGATTTCTAAAGGAAGCTGCTCTGATACCAATTGTTGGATTACTGAGAGGGTGGGTGAATCGGTAATAGAGAAATTTAATCCTTTTTAACCATATAATCCAAGTGTTATATCAATAAATCATTATTATCCAATAACTGCAGAGTAAATAAGAAATGAAAAAATAAACAAATATACACATACACGGTACACCTATGTTTTATGTGGAAACCCAAATTGGGAGAAAACCATAGAATGTTTTTTCTTATATGTCTTGAAGAAATACATTCATTAGAAGCACCAACTTCCTTTGTTTTCTAGATACAATTGGAAGGAGGCTCCAACCCCCTCATTTCTTAGGCTAGAACCTGAGGGAAGCTCCAACTCCCCAATTCCTTGGTTATAAACAGAAGGAGGCTACAACCCCCTATGTTCTCTGGCTACAACCGGAAGGTGGCTACAACCACCTATCCTTTCCCTGTCCTGCCACCCTAAAGTAGAAGTAGAATGATGGAACCACTGTCAACCTGTCACTATGAGATATACCACTGTAAAATTGTACCAATAAATCTGAACCATGCAACAACCTGTACCTCAACCTGTAATCAACCTGTACCATAAACAAGTGCATCAACCATGCACCAACCTGTACCAAATAACCTGTAATCAACCTGTACCATAAACAAGTGCATCAAACCATGTACCAAGTATGTACCAATCATGTGTCAACTACTCATCAACTATGACTTATCAATATGTACCAACATCATCAACTATACACCTCATGTATGTGCCAACTCATCAACTGCTTGTCTCAACCATGTACTCAACATGTACCTCAACCAAAATTCCTCATCAATTTCATCATCCAAATATGATTTGTAGTTTTGTAATAGACCTGGTGTATATGATCACATTCCTGCAAACCTTCCTTAACTTCATCAACAAGAGACTAGCATTTTCATCAAACTTTTCTTTAGTCTCACATGCCTAGTTTTGGATTAGTCAACAACCCTAACTTGAAGTAATCATAACTTTGTACCTGTAATGTATAAATATATGAAACTGATACACATTGTTCTTCAGTGTGTTGTATATAATTCCTCCAGATTTCACTACTTGGAATCTCTCAGAAAAGGAGTTATAGCAAAAATGGCATACTTTGTTGAATTCTGGCTTATTCTAGAGAGCGACCTTGTAGAGCGTGCCCCACACTAAATTTTTGTTGAATTGATATGAAAATGTTACACAAAATACTAAATACTATACCCTAAGAAAAACATTTGGTTTCACTTAATTGGGATATGTTATGAATAAGTTATGACATTTTTAACTGAAACACCTATTTTTGACTAGTTTCAGGACTAGCCACAAACCCTATCTTCCACAGAGTGTAAGTCCAAAAATACAATGACCCACAAGATGAATTTTTTACCACAGGTAATTGGATATGTTTTCTCAATGGAATAGAAATTTCACGATATGAATCATTATAGAAAAAACGTTATAGCGAAAATGGTGAGATGACCTATAAATAACATACCTTAGAAAGCACCATCAAAAGAATTTATCCTTCCTTGCATTTCGGCCTTCTTTTCTTCACCTTCCCTAAGAATTTCGGCTTAGATATCCTTGGTTACCTCAGACACCTATATATATTCAATATTCTCAAGTGTGATTAAAATGAGAGAGTCTTTCCTCTTATTTATACTCTCCAAGTAGCTTCCTTAAAAACATCTTCTAGGTCACTTGGCCCCACTTTCCTTATTTTAGGGTTAACCCACTTCTAATTTATCCATTAAATTTATTATTGAAATAATTTATCTTGTATTCAATTTGAATTATAATACATTCATTACTTCACTTTATTATTTACCTTTTAAAATCTCTTAAACCACTTTGACTACTTTGACCTTTTGGGGCTTCTAGATGACATATGAGGGTCCTCCAACTTCGTTATGCCATAACTCTCAAACCGTGGGGATTTATGTGACGTTCCACATACCAACAGAAATGGAATGACATGTACTATCCATATAGAATAGTATTATCTAAAAATATGTCATAAATCATATTGTTATCCATCAAACAAACTTGGGTCCATTACCCAAACCTGGGGTCTCCAACTTCTCATGGCCATAACTCTCTAACCGTGAGGAGTTATGTGACGTTCCACATACCACCGGAAATGGAATGAAAAGAACTATCCATCTAGGATAGTTTATCTGAAAAATTCATTGTCCTTCATCTCATTATTCCACAATTAAGCATGGGTTCTCTTACTATGCAAAGCGTCTTCCCATGAGGGATTTCACCATAAGGGGACCACTTTGGAGTTCATCCATATTTACTTATATTATAAACCATCACAAAAAAATAATGAGTCATCTTTACATCAAACAATCGTGGGTCGGTTACCCAAACCTTTGTGTTGCAGGGCTTTCTTCAAGGGTTGACATCAATGAAAACCAACCTTAATCAACAAATTGTACCCTTTTTTTTGTCGACTGGAACTGGATTTGATATCCATTGAGTCAATTGGACGGGGTATATGAAACCAGCTTTAAGCTGTTTATCTACTTCATCCTTAATAGCTGCTACTTTCTTAGGATTGATCGGATGAAGCTTTTTTCAGATCGACTTAGCGTCAGGATACATCATGACTTCGTGTTCGACGATTCTTGGATATATGCCTGCCATTTCCTCATAAGACCAGGCAAACACGTCACAAAATTATTTAAATAAATATTTATAGATTCAATGTCCTCGGGGGAGCAGTTCGCTCTGATGAAGACATTCTCCACGACGCCAGGGGTTATTGAGATATCAATAGGTATCATTTTAGCTATGGTTGCCATATTTCCTTCAGCGTAAACTATGTGCGTAGCCAAGGGATTGATAGGAAAATACCTATCTCCAGTCATAGTCAAAGTGAATTCACCTGCTTCAATTCTTCTTAACTCTAGGAGGAAATAAGATCTGTGATGGATATCATCCCAGGGTCTATATAGACTAGTCATTGCGTCAATAATTGCCTCGTCTGAGGGCAAGAATAAGTCTAAAGAATCAGTATCGGTGAGGGAATCTTGAGCCCAAATAGGTTTGAGAACCGGATCTAACTCCTCTACGAGAGTTGGATCAGGATTAGCGGAAGCTTGCTGGACTATAGAGCATGCAACCTATACCGCAGACAAATGCATGGCCATGCCATGGTGCCCTGTCCATTCCATCGTGGCTGATGGGGAAGGAGTAGTCCACGGATCATTAAAGTAAGTCATACGAAATGACGAGACTTGAAAAATTTCAATCTTAGGCTGGTTGGAGACAGATGATATGAACTCAACATTGTCGGAAGGAGGCGAGTAATCGAAAGTAACCATCAAATGTGGGAACAAAACAACCCCTATGTTGATGATGCCGAGTTAAGGGTTATCAATCATCGGGACCATGGATGCCCTCGATGAAGGATCAGGACGGGAGAAGGATAACTAATTAATGGACACGATCCAACCCTCATGTGGAAACAACAAGACCCAAAAAAATGTCGCGACCACTGCATTCATAGCATAGGTCTAACTCCTTCCTAACAAGAGATTGTAGTTGAGAGACACATCGACCACTTCAACCTCAACACACACGGGCTTCCCCCCCAACTGCATGGGGAAAGAAGGGATGATTCCATGTGGTTGGAACAAATGACCGTCGAAAGAGGTAAGAAGAGTAGGTGACGGAGACAAAACGGGTTGGCCAATGGCCTTCCAACATGCCAACAACATCACGCATGTTGAGGCACCCTCATCAACCACCATGCAGAAAATGTTCCAGGTAAAAGTTTTCATGGTGTAAGACACTACTATTTGAAACACCACGTGGTAAGGGAGATGAGGTTTTAAGTCAGTCATATCAAGCATGGTCGTTCTCAGATTACAAGTCTCGGTAGATCCTAAGGTAGCTAACAGAGCCTTTCTCTAGGAAGGACATCTCTGGAGGACCTCCAAAGCAGACATTTCACAAGGGGTTTAAGACAAATCCTCCACCACAGAGTAATTTTGGGCGGCCCTTGCATTTGGATTTTTGGAAGATTTCTTGAACACACCTTTTGGGATGGGTGTCATTGTTTCTCCCAACGTCTTCTCAATATGGAGATGAAGAGGTGGGTTTTCGGCTTCTTTACCCTTCTTAGAGGTGTTTGGCATTCCGTAGTCATGTGTCCTAGTTGCTATATGGGCATCACCTTTCAACATATACACATTCACAGATGAAGGATTACTCGAAGAAGGAGGGGGTCCCTGACTGTCCCCTTCCACTCTCAAAGAGGCTTGAGTTAAATTTTTCCCATGTGGAAATGGGTTTCTTAACATGACAAACTGTTGTTGTGCCAATAAATTCTAGGCCTCCGCAAGCCGAGGGCACTAGTGAGTTGGATGGTCTTCTGTGCAAAGATTACATGGATACTTCGACTTCTTCTTTTCTATGTTTCCCCAGCCAAGATTATTGGTAGTTTTCTTATCCCCCTTACCCTTCTTTCGTTGTTTCTTATTTCTGTCAAGCTGTTGGGTGGCCTTCAGGTTTTTCGATTGCACACTATGTACATCTGATGTTTGAGTAGGGGGAGCAATTGAACCAGTGGTCTGGCTGGCCGTTGTCTACTGTATCAACAATTGCTGTAATTGATTTGACAACTGATCAATAGGCTTCATTTACATTGAACGAACAATACCATCGGCATGTGGTCCAGATATCTGTCTGGTCTTGTCAAGTATCAACCACAGTGCATCTGGAAAAACTTCGTAAAGTAAATTAGACTGAGAGTAAATCAATTCTAGTTGTTGAGCTCTCATTATCACTTATTCTTCTAAAAAGATCCCCGATGTTGCTATGTCTTTGGATAAATGAGGTACCAAAGAATTAAGGAACCACTCAAGAAAGAATGTTGGTGGGACTGATACTTTTATCAAACTCTTCTAGCATCTCTGTTCTTGGATGTGATCTAAGATATGGTCCACCTTTGTCTTCTCAAAGTTTGCCAGCAATTCGGTGTCAACATCGTATCTCACACGTAATTGAAAATGGTTTAATAAAACCATTGCCAATTCTCCAAACGTGGAGTATCTTGAGTGGTCAAGCTCAATGTACCATTTCGCAACACTCCCGATGAGAGTGTGTTGAAACAAACACAACTGGATGGAGTTGTCTCTCAATGAGTTGGACAAGCACCATAAATGGAAGGTAGTCACATGATCACCTAGATCTTCATTAGGCTTAGCTTCGAACTTTGGAATGTTCGAAGGAAACTTGGTTCGCATGGGAGGCCAATGCAGATTATGATAGATGGGATTGTTTAATAACCTTGTCAAGTTTGGCAAGTGCAAAGTTGCCAGAAACGGTAATTTGGGTTGTTGATTATAACCAGGGAAAAAGGATCCTAGAGTTTGGTCGGCACTAGGTTGCCAGGAAAAGTTAGGTTGCTGACTAGGCTTCTGGTAATAACCATTTCTGTGACTAGCATATGGGTTCTGTGCTTGTTGAGATGTCATCGGTTGACTCTCGTAATAGGATGTAGAAGGTTGGGCTTGTGTAGCAATCCAAGGATTTAGGGAAGGGTTTCCATCTGTCGATTTGATGGGTATAGATCCCGAGCCTTGACCAGGGCTCCATTGGTTATGGAAGGGGTTTCCCCCGGTTGGCATCCCTGATGAGGGAGCTAATCCCTGCCATGGATTCCAAGGTCCTTGAGAGGAAGGAATTCCTGAGTTTTCCCCCTATGCAGGAATAGTACCCTGCATAGGATTTTGTTATCCATAACCGGGGTTGCCCCCGACCGAGATGACAGCTAACGAGAAAGCATTGTTAAAAAATGCATCGAACAAAGAGAATGGTTTCAAACCTACTGACATGCTATAAGAAGGAAGTCCTTGACCACTTGCTCCAAACAAACTATATTTTATGTTCAACCCGATGGAGTGCTGGTGAGCATCGCCGAGTGAAGGGGACGAAGGAGGTATATGACCCCCTCCACAAGGGAAAGAGTTATAGGGAGCTGAAATGACCCCCATGGATCCTTGCAAAGGAGCATTCGAGCTCTTTTCCCCCAGAACTAAATTTTGTAGAGTGGAGTAGGAAAGGACAGAGTTTGTATTGAAGCCAGGCATCCTATATGAGAATGAAGGGCATGTTTCACAATGGGAGAAAGGAGTAGTGATCGTCACCATAGACGGAATCAGACCATTTCCCGAGGTAGAAGTGTTCGAGACCATAGTGGTCCAGACTGGTGATGGTTGGTTAGGAGGTGGAAAACCCCCTGTAGTGACAGTCGTAGAGGGAATATGAGGATTCCCTGAAGAACTAGCCAAATTTGTCTCCATCGCTGCTTATGACACTACCTGACGCTTGTAAGGGTCAAACTATATGATGATGGGTGCCGATAGATCAATGATCAGAGGGTTATATGGACCAAGAGCTTTCACCCCAAGTTCATAAATGGTTGGTTCCTTCAGAATCAAATGTTCTCCTCTCAGAGATGAGTTGGGCACAGTTTCCTGTAGCCCGTTCACCTCAAAATACTTTTGTTGGTCTAGCCTTTGCTTTAGCGGTAGCGGGTGTGGCTCCAGATTAACCGATGCTAGGCCAAGAATCCTTTGTGACTGGTGGAGCTCTTGATCCTCCACGGTGTGAGAATAACAATGACACACTAGGGCTTTCTATTAATGTTAAATACCAACACACACTAGAAAAATCTCCTATGAGATAAAACAAGCAGATCACTAGCTAGTTGGAAGAATATTTACACCAACCAACACTAGAGAAACTTACCGGTGCAAGTGAAACTTGAATATGGAAGAACCCTCTGGGTATACTCTTCAAAGCATGGCCCATTATCTGCCCTAAGTATCATGGTATACCCCCGCAATCACCTATGTAAGTCAATAAGATAAAGGCAACTAGGTTTCCAGTGCGTGAACAATCACTAGGCAGGTACAGTCGATAGTCGGGTGGACCGCAATGAGCAGGGTATCAAGCCCAAAACCTATCAAGGGTATCAAAATCAAGTGTTCCAGAAGAAGACTGAGGATATCGAATGGATTCGAGACACATGAAGCTCCTTGGCAAATGAAATCAATGAAATCCCAAGATAATCCCTCTATATGTGTTTCCCACTACGCTTGGTCCGGCTTTGGAGGGGTTATCTCCGTTACCTTTTTGAACGCGACCTCGTGTTTAGCCCCTATGTTAGAGGGGGGTCCCGGATAACTTTCACAGTTACTAGGATTTTAAGAACTCCCTAGCACAGAATCTTATGTTTGTTTTTGTAGCCTTAAAGAGTTTCCTCTTCAATCCTAAATCAAGGCTCTAGCCTAGACTAAATTGATGGACCCTATAAACAAAAAGTCTAATAAATTTTAATTAAGCATTAATTTTAGTGGTTGTATTAAGTCAAAGGGAATGAAAGTGAAACCATTGATGTTCTTTAAGAGATGAAAGAGAAGAGCATAAAATGAAACTGAAAACATACTACTTCTTCTTCACAAATAAATATTTGCCAATTTAAACTCTTTAACCAAACTTTTTCTTCACTACTTTTCCGAGATCTTTGAAAATAAAAACCTAAAACAATATTTTGATCAACTATGAGATACTTAATGTCCTAAGTATTCACATAAGGAACTTAAGAAAAACCTTCTTTTTCCTTGATAAATAAAACAACTACTTTTACCAAACAAAGAAATGAAAACCTTTTTTTTATTGTTTTATGCTTCAAAACAAGAAATTTGAAAATGAATTCTTTTCTTTTCTTTTAAAGAAAAAAAGGGAAAATTGAAGACAAGACAAGACCAAGAAATGAATTTTGGCCCACCGCAGATCGCAGGGAGTCACTGACAATACCAAACAGGCATATCAGAATAGACTCACAAACTCGTCTAAAAACCCTAATAAAGAAAACACAAGAAATCTTTGATAAAAAGAAAGCTATACTGAAGTCAGACCTAGGCTACAGACTGCTATAACAGAGACCAGGGATAGATCAAGAAAACCCCTGAGAAGTATGACTTCTGACAGGGAAGAGGATGACTGCCTCTCCTTTAAAAATATTTTCTCAACACAGGCACGCTACAGACACTTCAACAACTTGCATACGTATGCAGGTTATCCAAAGGTAGAGAGCATATGTACGCATGCAGACCCACTACAGGCTGCGTACACCTCTATAAATTTCTAAAAAATAAAACAATAGTCGAGCCGACAAGGTAGGGAGTACTGGTATGGAAGACCAAAATCCCTTAAAGACTCATACACTTACAGAAACTCAAAAAAGGAAATTAATCAAATTAAAGCACCCCAAAATAATATCCCCAAAAAACCCTAGAGGTTCCACAGTATGGTCGTCAATTCTACTATAGCGGGAAAACCCCCTACAGACTACACTAGGCTTCTAAAGTGCAGGCAGAGCTAATTGTCTAAAGTATCCTACTTTTAACAACTATCCCGACATTACCCCACAATCATACATAAAATACAAAGTATAGGGATCCGGTAGGACTACCTTAAACTCTGCATCTGGTGTTGATCCCTTTGCGCTTAGTTGTTTCTCAACTGTATATCTCCTCCCAAGGCCAACTTGCATTCACCAAAAGACAAAATAGAAACTACAAGCATGCATTCTATATATGGATTAGTGCATTAGATATCATAACAAAAAATGTAAGCAAATCAGAAAGATTGAAGACATCATTTGGCGGGACGGAAAAAGTATTTCTTTATATTAATCTCACAAATTCGTTTACAATATGAGATCGGTAACTGCTCCTCGAACTCGGTCCTGGGCTCCTCTTTACCGTGCACCAATTGCTTCCACATATTCTTCTCCTCTTTAGTTCTCTCTAGGGAAATGGAAAGGGTTTGCAATGAAGGAAAAAGGGGTTGGAAAAGGAGTTATGGCTCAGACTCACAGTGTGGTTGCAAAATATTGGGGCAAGGGGGGAATATAACATGAAACTGTGAACTTGGAATGTAACGTGAAACTGTGAACTTGGATTAACCAACCATTCATTGATTTTAAATAGATCAATCTGGCTCATCTCTTGGATGGATGCCTGAGTGTTTTCCTTGTTTGTCCTGGATATTTGTTGGTTCATTTCTATTTCGATCTTCCCCAAGGATTCTAAGATGCTATTCCCTTCGAACTCAATCAAATTTTTAGTCATTGAAGATAATTCCTCTAGGAAAGCCTCTTTTATGTCTCTGGCAAGTTTCTTGCTTTCTTCCAAATTTTTTTCTCGAGCTTTTAGGGCCATTTTGCCTCTTATTTGTTCGGACTAAGAGAGAAGGGGAAGACCAAGGGTATTATCTCTTTGCTTCCATATGAGAACCTCTTGAAACTTAGACCAGGCTAAGATGGCCTCTTTTTCCTTGACATAAATATCTTTTAAGGAAAGGTCTACTACCTGATAGAATTTTTGGATAACATCTACTTTTAGGTAGAGTTCTTGCTGGGCAATATCCAACCTCTCATTGAATTCCGATGCTTGTGATTTGAATAATGAAATGTCTATCATTTTTTTCTCTGTTAGGGTAAGTCTGGCTTGTAGTTGCTCAATCAAGTTGTCACACTGAGTGATTAGTCCTTTGCTTGTTTGTGAAATCTAGTAGATAAACTCAAGGTTATCCTGTAACTGCTTAATATGATGTTGATCACTAGCCCTGATTTTCTCAAAGTACTGGTTCATCCTACTTCTAAAAGTATGATCTGTATTGTATATATGACTATGCAGTTGTTCTACTTTTAAGCACCAAAGACTGAATACAAAAGCACCACAACATATATTCAAGAACAATATGAAAAATCTCATTTATTACTATCAAACCCTTGAGGTAGGGAAACACCGTACAATGGATCCTATTATGAAAGGGATCCTCTCCTGTTCATTTTCCTCTTCAAGGGGGCATCCTCCTATTGAGCTACCAATACAAATACAACAATTCTCTTCATATACCATTACATTGCTTGAACCTCTTTATATAGTGCTACCATCACCTAAGAACATTTTAGAGGAGGAATCTTCTAGAAGTAAAACCTTCCAAGAAGTCCTCTTACATTTATTATATCTAAATACCCATTTATTATATCTAACTACCATAGTGGTCCTTATTTAATAATATAGTGGATCTAGTCCACCTTACATTGAATGGCCTCCACTATTATCACTATGGGCCCTCTGGACCCTCACTACTACCTCTCTAGCTACCTAACATTCCATCCCCCTTATGAAAGCGTCATCCTCAATGCTTGATGTACAACCATATACCAGGGTCCCATGGATAATTGTGGACCATAATGTTGAAGAAGACTGGAAAACCAAGGTCCCATGTAGAAAGGAAGGCCACCATGCTGAAGTAGTCCAACCACTATTCTAAGCCTAGGTCCCATGTCCAAGTGCTCATGTGAACTCCCCGTGGAATATTTTGGAACCCAATAACCAACTCAAAATGATGCTCCAAAAACTAACACCTGTCACGTGGATCCAAATAAGAAGATCCATCCACATAGTGGAAAAGGGTCGTAGCAGAATCTGGAAGGAATAATAACACTATAGAATATGCAGGATGGAAAGTGGTAATAATCATTGTCTCTCAATTTGTCACATTTATGCTCTCTACAGAAGGTGGATTAGAGTCATCAAATAAAATATGAAAGTGGTTGTCATCCCAGAAATGGAAACTATCCATATACCAATCATTACAATCGGCCTCAAAATCATACCAAGAATATATTTATTGATTATATTCATCCCTTATGTCCACCATAAGAAATATCTCCTGCATGTTATCCAATGAATCTTGAATACTACGAAAACTATCATTGAGGCCATCTGCAAGGTCATGCAATCCAACATCCAATGTGTCATACAATTGGGATTTGAATGCTTCAGTAATTTGTAGAATTTCTTTGAGGTTTTGAGAGGAAATATCCATTTGAGCACCCTATGAACACTCTGGTCCCGCAACCATCAGGAAAAATAAAAAAAATAGAACAATAAGTTACGACAAAAAATCGCATCTTTTTCTGGAAAAACCCAAAAAAACTACTGAATTTAAAATGCTCATAACTTCACTTCCCGAACTCTGTTTCAGCTGATTGTTTTTTTAAAATTGGGTGAAATTATGTGAGGAAATCATATATGTAATTTGTTTGGGCAAATTCGGCCTCTAATGGCTACATAAATAAAATAAAAAATCATGCCGTCGTCTGCAGAAAAAACCCTGAAAATTAAAACTTCAATATCTT
>ML776649.1:164444-188812 GCA_009831015.1 Picea engelmannii | reverse complement strand
TCTTCTTAAACAACCATTTTCTACCAACATATTTTCTTCCAGCTGGAAACTCAACTATATCCCATGCCTCATTCTTATCCAAGGCATCCATTTCTTCAACCATGGCCTTCTTCCATAGTTTACTATCCTCTGAATTCACTGCTTCCCTAACAGTTCTGGGATCATAATCAGTAATAGATAAAGAAAATTTGGAACGGAAATCAAGTGGACTATACCTTTCTGGTTGCCTTTTATCTCTCACTAATCTCCTCAATACTAGGGTATGAGGTTCTTCTTCTTCTTCTTCTTTTGCTTCCTCTTCTTCAGATGATTCAGATTTTGCATCATCCAACTCAAGCTCTATTTTCTCAGGTTCATCTTGCGTTGGTAGGAATTCTTGTTTGGACACATATTTTACCTCTCTGAAAACAACATCTCGACTATAAACAATCTTCTTAGTTTCTAGGTTCCAAAGCTTATAACCTTTCACACCATCTTTATAACCAATAAAGATACACTTTTCAACCTTTTTATCCAGCTTACTCCTATTTTCCTTTGGAACATGTACATAAGCATCACAACCAAACACTCTAAGATGTTGAAGAGAGGGTTTCTTTCCAGACCATAACTTGTGTGGAGTTTTATCATCCAACACTGATGAAGGTGATTGATTAACCAGGTAACATGCTATACCCACTGCCTCTACCTAGAATTCATGTCCTAACCCGGCACCACTAAGCATGATCCTTGCTTTTTCCATCAGTGTCCCATTCATCCTTTCTACAACTCCATTCTGATGAGGAGTGTATGGATTAGTCTTCTTCCTTGCTATACCACACTTCTTACATAATCCTTTGAATTCATTTCCGCAGAATTCTCCAAAATTATCTATTCTCAATACCTTTATTTTCTTCTCTGTCTGATTTTCTACCAGAGCCTTAAACTCTTTAAATTTATCAAATACCTTAGATTTCTTTCTAATAAAATAAATCCATGTGTTCCTTGAAAGATCATCTATGAATGAAACATAATACACAGATTTACCTAGGGATGGAACAGGAACAGGTCCAAACACATCACTGTGTATCAACTCTAAGACCCCATTTGCTCTTGTAGCACCAGATGGGAATCTTACTCGATTATGTTTACCATATATGAAATATTCATAGAAATCAAAATTCATAATGCAATTAGACATACCTTCAACCATACCTTTACCGTGTAGTGTTCGAAGGCCCTTTTCTCCAATATGCCCCAGTCTTTGATGCCACAGCATGGTCTTCTTTTCTGGGACAATATTGGTCTTGTCTCCTTCATTTCTCTTCTTAGGGACAACATAATTGTTGCACCCATTAGTATAAGTGATTCCCAACAACTTGTATATATTTCCACACCGAACTCCCCTCATCAACACCATTTCTCCTCGTACCATCTTGCAAGTCCCTTTCCAAATACAGTATTCACTCCTGCATCTTCCATCTTGCTTACAAATATTAAGCTCCTGGCTAGTTTTGGAATGTGTAGAACCCTAGTGAGAGTTCTAATCCTTCCATCTTTTAGAAACAACTTAACCCTTCCATGTCCCATGATTTTTGTTGCCGATTCATCTCCTAGGAATACATCACCACCATCATGTTTTTCATATTCATAGAACCACCCCCTTTGAGGAGTCATATGGTATGATGCACCTGATTTGATCAACCATACATCATGGTCTACATGTGTACCTGTAGATGACAAGTAAACATCACCTCCTTCTTTAGTGGAGGTTTTCGCCTCTGTGGAAGAGGTATTATCATATCCCTTTGGCTTTTCAACCTTCTTAGACTTGCAATTTTTCTTATAATGCCCTGTTTTACCACACTTCCAACATTTCCTCAAAGATTTTCCTGGAGACTTAGATATACCTATAGATTTAGGTCTCCCCCTCGAAGGCTTACCAATATTCCTGTCTTGGGTATGACCTCCTACAAATAAAGCATCTGTGTTATGACTATCCATTCTTTTCCACCTCATCTCTTTAGATAACAAGGATGAAACTACATCCTCATACTTCAATGTAGATTGAGTGGTACTACCAATTGTTAAAACCAGATTATCCCAAGAGTCTGGAAAAGAACATAACAAAGTAATACACTTATCTTATTCTTCAATTGTAATATTAACAAAGACAAGTTGACTTACCAGAGTATTAAAGGAATTTAGATGTTTTGTTGCAGAATCTCCATCTTCCATCCTAAGATGATACAACTTCTTTCGAAGAAACAACTTGTTTGCCAGGGACTTTGATTGATACAAGTTCCCCAACTTATCCCATAGTTCCTTGGTTGTATATTACCTTGAGACATTCAACAACACTGAATCTGCCAGGCAGAGTCAAATAGTACTCATTGCTCTTCTGTCCAACTTCTCCCAATCTTCCTTCGACATGCCAGTAGGTGGTGTACTAGTAGTTTGTGTACTAGTAGGTTGTCTACCAGTAGCCTGTGTGCTAGTCGACGGTGTACTAGTAGGCTTTGTACCATGATCCACAATGATCCATTGTTCTTTGTCTACAAGAATGTTCTCCATATTGAGCTTCCATAGCTCAAATTTTTTACCATTGAACTTCTCTTTCTCTATTCTAGATGAGCTCGCCATTCCTCTTTCTATACTCAAATCTCCACTGCAAAAGCTCCCACTAAACCCAAGTTTATCACAGACCAAAGATAAACTTGATCTATCAAGACTGAGCCAAACCCTCAACAACAAAGGCATCCCTCTGAAGCCAAAAATGAGCTATGATACCACATGTAAGTTTTAAACCTATGAAGTAAAGCAATGCATATAAATTATTAAGAAAAACAAAATTTAATCAATGGCTCATACACAAAGTACACAAAGATTTTATACCGGAAACCCTCAACCGAGAAAACCTTTCTTATATTCATTATATCAAATTTCACCATTCACCATACAATATATACAATTTTTTTAGGTATTCCGTAGATACCAAAACCCTAATCCCTTAATCCAGGATTAATTTAGAAAACCGCTAAAAATAACAAAATCCACTAAAAATAGAAAAAATCGTCAGACGTAGTTGTCGAATCTGATGTGTCCACACAAACACATGCAAATAATATAACACATACCCAACACTTATTTCACGAAATAATACTTTTGGGATTTTTGGAGCTTCCTCATCTCTGTGCTTATCAGAGTAGCTTGGCTGAGATTCTGTAGATCTCGCCTCCTGTGAAGGAGGCGTGAATTTTGAGTCTCCTTGTAATATCATTGGAAAACAGTTTTGTCGGTGCTTATGAAAGTTGAGGAAACCATATTGTTGGTCTGGAGGCAGAATCTGGAATCTTCTTCATACTTCCTCATAATATCTAAATCCCTTGAATACATCATCATCATAAGGCGAACTCTCATGAATGTTTCACTTCATGTTAAACTGAGCTAGATGGTTTTCCACTATCTTACGTGGATCATGATTTTTGAACTCGATGTAAACTAATTTGACATACTCCAGGGATGCGGCCTCAACTTTGACCGAAATCTGATAACGTGAACATGCCAAATTGAATGGGAAAAGTTGGCCAAACCTTTTTCTGAGTTGCTTTCATCTCCTTGTTGATACCTCCTGCTACCATTTGGTATGCCACTTCTCTACACACCAGCCTATCAGGTAGAAACCATGGAAGGGAATGAGGGGAGACAGAGCAACCAAATACCATAATATAGGAGAAATTCTCCTCAATGAACCAATCTGCAAGATTTCCTAAGTTCCCCATATTTTTCTCTAAGATCCAGGGTGGCAGGTGACCATAAATAACCATATGAACAGACACTACAATGTTGTGATGGATTTCATAAAATAAATCTTTGGCGTTCTCCCACAATTTGGAGTGATAAAAATGAATTGGTTCAATATTCGCTGGGGTCCAACTCCAGTTCATCAAGGGAAAAGGGGTCATGAAACAGACGGCATCCATAACATATGCCAACATGTAAAAAGGGGCAGTCTCCCCTTTTGATTTTGTTTATTTATAATCAGTGATTTCTTTGTCCAAATTATCTAACAACATTTTGGCCCAGTTGAATGTGTAACCTTCGGCTACTTCATTCTTGACAACTACCCACTCAACTAAGAAATGTGTGGGATTCTTCTTTCCAAATAGGCGATAGAGAATCATGGATACATACAACATATGAGCATCTAAAGACATCATGGTGTACATACTATGAGTGTCGGATCTGAATTTTTCAGGGTGCCCCCACCAGGTCTTGACTATGTCATTGAAATTTCTGGCGTATTGGGTGCATTCCTTTCTCTCAAACTCTAGGAGAAACGTGGCATTGTAAGTGTATTTAGGAGAAGGGGAAAGTTTGTACATTACTTGTAGGTGTTCTAGTCGGAAAGAGCCGACGATGACCTGCTGGTGGTTGATGATGCTCCTAGTTTGAATGTCGACATGCTCCAATGCCCAACTTATCATATCATTGTACGGTATGATTCTTGGTCGTGCTGCGATCTTATGTAGCTCCAACTGTGCTACATGTCTAAGCTTAGTTGTATAGGAATCATCATCTTCTTTAGTGGAGTTGTTTTTACAATTAATGATTTCATGCTCCGGGACATCAAAAACCTGCCTCCAAGTTTTAATAGCATCCACAACTCGTGGAGTTGTGTCTGATAGAACATTTGTGTTTGGGTTTGAATCATCACCCGATGCATCAAGCTTCTTTGTAGATTTTCGGGGTCCATAATGTTTAGGGGAATATAATTAGTCTACTTGCGACAAGAGGATTTTGTAAGTTCTTCATTGAATAAGAAACTGCTAATTGCAAATGGTAAAAACAATTTTGAAATTCAAAGTGCTTTATTCGAAAAGTCTAAAGATCTTTGTATAGCTCCACTGATGAAAAATTTATTAAAATTTATGGAATTCATTACATGGCAATTCACAATCCTTATTTGAAATCATTATCCTTAATCAATCATAAATGCCATTAATATTCCGACGGTTCACATTCGGGAGTTTTGGATGTGACATTGTGGAAATATCCCGAACTCTAAAGTCATGGAGGATTTAATCCTTGAGTAATAACTTTTTAAGTCTTAATTAATCATGTTTAGAGCATTGTATTAAATTTAAGAATATCAGGAGTTCAAAATTCAGAAGTTTTGGATGTGACAGGATGGATATCTCTCAAAGTCCGAATTCACAGAGGAGTTAATATCTAAGTAATCACTTTTAGGTCTTAATTTAAAAACATCATATCATCTTTAAGTCTATTGAGAGTTCAGAATTCAGAAGTTTAGAATATAGCACAAGAGAAATTTTTCGAAAACCGAAACTATGAAGTGATTAATTAACACTTAATTATGATTAATTATTAATTTGACGCTTTGATAATCTAGGGATTGTGAAATCAAAAACTCTCGAAGAGTAACCTCCCAGAGTGACGTGGTAGGGATGACATCATTCTGAAGATGTGTCAAGAAAGAGAGGTGCCACATGTTACTTGAAAAATGTATGAATCATCCGACGTAAATGTCAAAAATGAGTGCCACATGTCAACTCAAGGGAAGACTTTAAAAGGACATGTGTCCTATGAATTTTGTCCTTAATTTCTTTAGGAAAAGTCACGAATGTCTATCTTCGTGTTTTGGAGTTGTGGGGTTTTCATTGTTTTGGTTTGCTGGAACGTACGAAGCGCGGAGCTCCGAAGCAACCGTTAGAGACTTACTCTTTAAAACTCAGGTGGCTCAAAAAATTCGGAGATCATTAGGATCTTTCGATCAAATTAAGGAAACTCATCGACGAAAGATATTGTAAGTGCTTTATTGCTAAATAACAATCAATTTATTTGGCTTACAATTAAAAGGCAATTTTCTAAGTTTTTTCTCTTTTTGGGTAAAATTTTATTTCTAAGAGGTGAAAAATATAAAGCTCGAAAGCTCAAAATTGTGCGTGTTCCAACATAGGCTCCATCTGGTGATTTTGGCTCCCCATGAGGCATGAAAGAACAGTAGACCAAGTGCCTTTATTGGGTAAATGGAGTCATTATTGCTTTTTGAAAAACATTGTCTAGTTTTATTTAGGAATTAATCATTCATAGAAAAACGAACTTAACCAAATCTCAAAAACCTTCAAAACATACTTAATGATTGATCTCAAGTTAGGCTATTTAAAATTTCCTTTTCTTAAAACTGATTTTAGAAATTTTTAAGATAATCAAAATTTCTTTAATCGAAATATCAAACTTCGATCGACTTCGTTTGCATCAAGGTTAAGCAGATGTAATAATTTATTTAGGGAATCCCTAGTTGGTTCAGGATGTAAATATCACCAAAAAGAGAACTATATGACAAAGTATGTTATATGGATATGTATGACAACCATACAAATATCATAGATATTGCTTCACTTCCAGCGAGTCTATTCAGTACCCCGGTGAAGTTATCTACTTCTCCCATTGAATTTCCTTTCACCACTTCAATTAGCACTTTTTCATTTTGTTGAGATGAGGGAAATCCTTATATGAATTTCCTTTCATCATCTCTTTTGGACAAGATGGGGGCAGTCAAATTATGAATTTCCTTTCAACATCTTTCTTATATTTTAACATTTTGAAGTGGAGGCAATGAATCTGTATGTATCATACAAGGGATGATATATGTTTAAAAGTTTTGAAAGGAAGGTTTGTCAACGATTTTAAGAATACTCTGAAACTAACTTTCTTCCAATTTTCTATACACCTTCTCCTATAGGAAAAACATTTATGGGGATTTTAATATTTTCAGGGATCAACCTTGAACGAATTAGTCAGTTTAAAGTCCGGTAGAAGAGCTCAAATTATCAAGATTATCCTAGACATACCTTTTCAATTAAAATCAAAGGAACATAAAGATTTTCTCCTAATCTTGTTTTAAAAATATGTTTTTGAGTTTTCAGAGTCAAGGTAACTTTCTTTCTTTCTATGAAGACTAAGATAGGATAAATAAAATATGAAGTGGATAAGAACTTAGGGATAAGAAAAAAAATAACCAAATCGAGGATTCAAAGGACCTGATGCAAAAATCCCAATTCCACACAAGTTTGTGTATTTAGTTCATACTTCCTTCGAGCTTATTTATTTTTATTTTATTTTTATTTCAGAGATGGCCTCAGAATTTATCAGTATGACAATTTAAGTCGTAATTTTACACCCCTCTGATTTTTAGGTCAGGTGATAATATTATCATGAGTGAAACTTCCTTCACATTCATTTCAAAAGATTTCCTTAAAATTTTATTTGAACTAGAAGGCTAGGAACTCATACCTCATATTTCTTTTGAATTTTCAGCAAGGTGGATTATTATTTTATCACCTGTTTTTGGAGAAATTGTGTGTCAAATTTTCGTTTAGCCTCTTCTCCTGTTCAACAAGATATATTCTGAAAAAAGAATAAAATGCAAAATGTCAGAAAATCATGTAGAATAGAGATGACAGATGTTTTTATTTTTCATTTTAATGATGTCAAGCAATCATAAATTTATTGAAATTATTTACAACCAATGATCAAACGACTCAAATAATTTACAAAAAGGAAATTAAAATTGAAAATTAAAATAGCCAATGTCAATCCAATCTGATATATACAATGGAAATCTGAAATGTGACTACTGCATGAAATGTTTTAAGTAACGCCCATTGATAGGAGCGTCAAGAACTTCTCCATCAAAGTTTTCCAGTGAGAAGGAGCTTTTTCCCTCAGCAGCTACAATTTTGAATGGTCCAAACTAGATCAAATTTTCCATGTTTCCCTGCATCTTCCTTTCTAGCTTCCCATTTTAAAACTAAATCACCAAGAAGAAACTCACTGTCTTTGGATTTTTTATTGAAAAGGGCCTTCATATTATCCTGTTACTTTTGAAGCTTATCATCCACTTCCACTCTGTTCTGTTGAACTTCGATGATTTGATTCATCCTTCTCGTAACGTCGTTTGGCTCTTCATTTGCATCCTTCCAGATTTTCATCATAGGAAGAGAAAGGTTGATAGGAAGGATAATGTTAGTACCATAAACCAATTGGAAAGGGGACATAGCTATAGATTTCTTGGTGTCGATTCGATTTTTCCATAAGGCATACTTTAAGAGGATATGCCAAGCTTTTTTATTTTCTGTCAAAATGTTTTTGATTATATTAATCAAACTCTTGTTAGATGATTCAAATAACCCATTTCCCTGAGGATAATAAGTTGTAGAATGACCTAAAACAATATTGTATTTCTAATAGAAATTGATCATTTCCATAGACTTAAAATCCTGAGCATTATCAATGACTATTTTTCGAGGACAACCAAATCTTGATAGAATGTTTTCTTCCAAAATGTTTATTACTACCGAATTTGTACCATTCTAGGTTGGAATGGATTCAATCCATTTTGTAAAGTAATCGGTAGAGGTTAGAATCCATCTATGTTGAGAACTTGATTGCGGATGGATTTCTCCGATGAATTCTAGGGCCCATTGTTGGAAAGAAGCTTCAATGTTTACTAGGATTAAAGGTAAGGCAGGGAGCTTTTGCTCACCAGTGAATAGTTGACATGACTTTCAAGATCTGACCCTTGCATTCACATTAGTAAATAACTTCAGCCAATAATATCCTACCCTTAAAATCTTGTAAGTTGTTTCTCTCCAGGCATGATGTCCTTTGCATACTCCTTCATGCAATTCATCAATGACACTTTCTTTTTCATATTCTGTCAGGCAACATAACAGGAAACTCAAAGGGTCTTTCTAGTACAACTTTCCATCAACCATGCAATACTTAATTGCATGTAGTTTAAAAGTCCTTTCTTTAGAAGGAGTCATGTCATTTGGGAATTGAAGAGTAAGGAGGTATGTAACAATATCACGATACCAGGTAGAAGAAGAAAACTTGTCTTCAATCTGAATCATAGGTGCCTAATTGTCAATTTATTCTATATCCAGGAGATAATAATGTGATTCAAAATTATTTATTCCTAGTGCTTTGAAATTTGATTCAACTAATAGCCTTGTCATACCTTTCCTTTCACTATATTGGTTGGTTTCACTTCTAAATCAAACTCTTGAATTTTATCCAACCATCTACCTCTCCTTCCATCATTGTCTGGCTGAACCAAGATGTCTTTAATTTCATTTGTTGCCACATAAACAATTATTTTGGAGTGCAATACATATGTTATGAAATCCTTGAGAGCCTTCACCATTGCATAAGCTTGTTTTTCGATAATATCATATCTTAGATCTGCATCTCTGAGGATTTTGCTTAAAAAGGCTATTGTCTTTTTGAATCCTTCTTCATTCTTTTGAAGGATTATTGTTGCAGCAGTATGTTCATAAGTGAAAGAGAAGATTAAGAATTCCTTAGTATAGTCTGGACTTACTAGTACTGGTGCTTCCCCTATAGATTTATTCACACACTTGAAAGACGCTTTGGCTTCTGTAGTCCATTTTACTTCGTTGTCCATTTTTAACATATCTGTAATCATTTTGATTATTTCAGCAAAGTTAGGAATAAATCTTCTCAAAAAATTGATCTAACCTAAAAAAGATTGAATTATTTTTTGTTTCTAGGGACATTAATCAGGTCAATAGCCTCAACTCGCATAGGATCAACTTTGATTCCATCTTTTGAAACTATATGACCTAAAATTTTTCCTTCTTGCATAGCAAAGTGTGATTTTTTAGGGTTAAGAGACAAACCAAATTTTCTGCATTTTTCAAAAGTTTGTTTGAGGTGCATCAAATGTTCGGCATTGGAATTCAAAAAAACTGTTAGATCATCTAGATAAATAACAACAAATTTGTCTCTCTCACCAACGAATGCGATATCCATCGCTCTCTGGAAAGTTGCTCCTGCATTCATCAAACCAAAAGGCATTTTATCATACATAAAGGTTCCCCATGGAGTGGTAAACATAGTATTTTCCCTATCATCTTCATGAACAATGATTTGATTATATCCTAAAAAACCATCAATCATAGAAATATTGTTAGCCCCTACTACCTTCTCTAGAACATGGTCCATCTTTGGGAGTAGGTAGTTATCTTTAAGAGACGACCATTTAAGTTTCTAAAATCAACGCAAAGTATTATTTCACCATTCTTCTTTCTAACGGGGATCAAATTGGCCACCCATTCAGAGTATCTGAGGGGAATAATGATTTTTGCATCAAGGTTTTTCTTAACTTCCCTTTCTTTCACTGGCAGGAGAATTGGTTTTATCTGTCTAAGATTCTTCCTGAAAGGTTTAATACCATGTTTTAAAGGAATCTTGTGTTCAATAACATAGGTATCGTAAGTTTTTAGATCATCAAAATACCATGAAAAAACATATTTGTACTTCCTAAGTAACTCAACATATTTACTCTTTATTTGGGCCAGAAGGTATTTTGATATTTTGACCATTTTGGTATCTTCATTAGTTCCTACATTACAGTCTTCAACTTCTTCAGGTTGAGGTCGTAAGGTAGAATTTAAAGGTA
The DNA here is from genome assembly GCA_009831015.1 of Picea engelmannii. Lineage (NCBI taxonomy): Eukaryota > Viridiplantae > Streptophyta > Pinopsida > Pinales > Pinaceae > Picea > Picea engelmannii. Next base: position 178,326 of record ML776649.1, on the reverse strand, counting down.
TATCATCCTAGTCAAACAACCTTTCTAAGAGGATTAGGCCTTGCGGAATTTGATTATTTTTAAATAAGAGCATGCGGTGATTTGCAATTTTGTCTTGGAACTTCTCCGGGTTCTCTCCTTCCTGCATAATCCAACTAGGATCATTCTGATTTTCTGGATCTATGTGGGTCTCAGAAAACTCATCAATCGTTTCTAGGAATTGTTTGATTTGTTCATCATCTTCAAACACTTTCTAGTGTTGAACATTGTTCGGAATCAAAGGTCTATATCTAATCTCGATGTGATATTTCAGTTTCAAAATAGTAGGTGGTATGAAGGTCGCGACAGCTTTGGCCAAAGAATCAGCTTGCTAATTTTGCATTATGGGATAGAGTGAATATTAAAGGACAAGAATAAATTATCTATAAGATCCCAGGCACAATTTCTATATGATATCAACCTCGGATTCTTAGCTTGATACTGTTGTTTTATTTGTTTTACAATGAGCTCTGCATCACCATAAACTATCAGGTGTTTGATTTTTAACTTTCTAGCAGCTTCTAATCCTAATACTAAAGCTTCATATTCACATGCATTATTGGTATAATCAACCTCCCATTGTAATCTATAAGAGAAAGGAATAACATACTCATCGCCCGGTGCCAAGAATAAAACTCCGTCTCCTTCTCCTTTGTAGTATGAAGCAACATCGAAGAAAATTTTCCACATCCCTTCTCTAACATTTTCATTTTTCTTTGAAATTTATATTTTTTGATTTTCTTCTTCTATACATTCTTCAAAATCATTGTCTATAGATAATGTACAATTTCCTAAGTCCTTATCAGCAACATAGACTGGGTAATTATTGGGGTTTTGAGGGTCACTTACAATATATGCCAGTCTGGTTTCTCTGTACAGTCGAGTATATTGTCCACCAAAAATTGGAATTGTAGCATAGGTCATGTCTAACTGAAACAATCCTCCTAGATTGGCACCCCAAGATATTGATAGAAGCATACCATACTTGGAAGGAACTTCAAAAACAACCACATCCATAAGGATACTTTTCACAGGAACCTCAACAAGGTTCACAACTAGATCTTTAATCATACCTAGACACTTGACCTTTCTAGAATCAAACGAGTACAAATCTTGATAAGGTCTAGTGATTTCAAGGCCTGATTTTTCCATGATAATATTAGGCATCAAATTATGTGAGGCTCATTAGTCTAACATGAAATTGTGAAGTAAATGATCATGCACAATCAATGTAATATAGAACAGAGCAACCTAATATTTACTTCTTTCAATGTGTGGTCCAAACATGATTGTAGGTTTTTCATCTTGCAAATTGATAACATTAGCTTGACATTCAACATCATAAAAGTTTACTGCTTTAGTGATTTGTTTTTTATATATTGAGTTCCTGGAAAGTTCAACCAGAGGCATTGGAATTTTAATTTTATTTAGTTCATTCTCTAAATTGAAACTCACAATTGGTTTTTCAATTTCCCTCGTCTGAACCTCAACTTCTGTATTTTTGGGCTTCTTAGTTTGCACTACTTTTGGCTCGACCTGCTTTATTCGGTCAACTTGTGTCTCAGTTGACGGTTTAGTAACTGTTGCCTCATTTGCTTTGTTTCATGATAAAATGATTTTCAGTGGAATATTAGTAGAACTTTTTTCTCTTGGCCTCAAATCATATTTATGTTGAAGCTCGACCATTATTGAATCAATGAGATGTTTGTATGTAGAGTCCCCCAGATTGTTGATATTTTCACCATTATTAAAAATAGGTTCCAGGTCTAAGGATTTCTCATAATCCTTCTTGGTTAGGTGAGGGTCAAGATCCTCTAATTCCTCATAATCTCACAGCTCATCTCCTTGTATGAAATTTTCAGTTTTAAATGAAGCTTGAATATTTTGATCCTCATTTTTTTTTTGTCTTTGTTGCATATGAGGATTAGGGTTTCTTTTGAATTGATTCCTAACATATGGATCAGGTTTGGCTTGCTCTATTTCCATCCTGGAATTTTTTTTTGATAAATCTTTAATATTTTTGGCCATCTCATCCATTTTTTCCTTTGGATACCTTCCAGATCTAGAGGGCCCTGCATGTTCCTTAAAACGCTTGGGTTCTCTTGTTCCCATATCAACCTTGGTTTTCAACTTCCCAGATTTCATCATATTGGAATAAATTTCTATCGGATCATCTTCCATGTCCGCTAAAGTGGTGGATCTTCTTTCTCTCAAAAGCAAAGCAAAATCGGAATCAAAAGCCCCTGCAAAAGTGACTTTTGCAGTTGGTTGAGAAGGTTAAACTTTGGATGGGATTTTGTGATAAATATTATTAAATCTTTGGATAAACTCTAGGATTGATTCATAAGTTTTCTTTCTTAAGGCTCAAAATTTGGTTAGGTAATATAGATGGTCTTTTTTCTCACCCCACTACCTTAGGAAGGAGGTTTCCATATCATTATATGATCATATAAAATCTACTATAAGTCCTCTAAACCAAGTTCTTACCTATCCTTCGAAAGTTTGTACTAACAATATTGTGTAAACGTCCTCATGCTCAATGCCAAGGATATCAACAAATTGATCGAAAAAGTTTATATGTTATGTTATTGTTAAATCTCCTCCTCCTGTGAATTTAGGGAGGCTTTTCATGTAATTTTTGGGTAAGTCATACATGACGACATGAAGGACTAAGGGAGCATATCTAGCGGTGACCTTGGAGAAGATCCTAGGAGTTTGAGATTGTCCACTAGCCCCTGCACCTCCGGCGCCTCTGACACCAACACCTCCAATACGGGCCATTGAAAACCTAGGAGACAGATCTCGAGGGATAAATAGGATATTTTAAAAAACTTCAAAAGATTGTTCTACTGATCTTTCAACTACTTCAGGATGTTGCGAATGAAGTTCAGGGAGGTGATCATGAGAAGAAATAAGATCTAGATGAGGGGGAAAAGGAAAAATGGAGCTTGGTTCCTCATGTTTACCTGATGTATATATAGGAGAAGTAATGGGGAATGAATTTGGGTATGGTAAATAATCTTCAGGATTTCGGGAAACAATAACTTTTTCTTCGAGAAGGGGAAGAATCAGTTGAGTATTGATGATAGTGGGGATTGAAATGGATCCTTTGTTCTCACTGGTAAATGTAGTTATCAAAGAAACATGGATGGTCTGGTCAATCTTGACTTTATTTCTTACCTTTGGAGTTTCAAGCTTAATTTCAGGTTTACTTGTTGAGGCTTCTGCAGAATGAACTTGTTTAGAATTTTCTTTAAGAGTTTGTTCTTCAATGGGAATGTTAACATTAACTTGTGTAACTCTAGGTTGATGGACCTTACCTGCCGATGCAAAAGTTCGTCTAAGGTATCCCTTTGGTTTCAACATTTTTTTGGGATTCGAAACTAGCATAGTCTTCTTTTCGTCGGGGTTTTTCCTGGTATTCTTTCAACCGAATGCCAGTTTTTTCTATGGTGGAGTTGCCAGGTGAAAGATGAAGTAATAATTACTCACATATTCAATCTTTTTTCACCATCAAAGACCAGAATTTACCTTGTCGTTCTCCCAGGGAAAAAATAATTTCGTTTCTCTGTCCCCGGCAATGGCGCCAAAAAGATGTTGTTCCTGAGATTGATTATAAGGCTTAAATAATTATGTCAAGCATTAATGGTTTTAAAGGAAATGTTTTTATGAGTTCTTTTCTACCTTCAGTTTTCTGAGAAATAATCTTTAAATTAAATTAATGATAAGACAGTATAGAGGTTGTATCTTGCTATCTAAGTCACAATTATACTATCGAATGATGTAGAAAGACTTACAAAACTATTAAACAAAGTCATGTATCAATTACAGATAAGTCTCACCTTTTTTTCAGTAGAAGAAAAGTAGAATATGCACCCTTGAACAAGATATAAAAATGCAGTAATTCACAGAGATCACAGGTCTTGTTTTACTCAAAGTAATAACAGAGGAAAATTTGTTACTAAATGAACCACTGATATAATATGATCGCAGAATATGTAACACTAAATTGTAATCAATCACTCTTCAATAATCACAGAAAGAAATTCAGAGAAATGGAAACACATAAGAACACATAACTAAAATTGAACAAAACTTAGAATCTATGTCTGCACTTGTATTAATACTCAAAAAGATTTTATCTTTTAAATTCGGAAAGAAGCAGCCTCCAATAGATCTTAAATAATCTATTTATACAAAACATTTCACAACTAAAAACCATTGGACTTCCCACAATGTATCACTAAAAATATAATACATCCAAATAAAATAACAGTAAGCAAATATTGTTGAGTTTTGTTGGCGATTCCTCTGTCTCTTCGTCTACTGGTATATGCGCTTGTTTTCCTTTGATATTTGGGTTGGTTACACATGTCATTAAGGCCACCTCAATCATTTGTCTTACTGACTTGGCCATTTGATCTCATTTCCATCTGTCCCTTCGGGTGTGTTAAGTGGGGCAAGGAATTGCAGTTGATGTCATGGGGGGAATAATTTGATGAATAGTTTAGCATTGGCTTGTTAAGGGATGGATAACGGTTACAGGGAAGAGCAACCGTTCACGAAAATAATGATGGGGGAACAAATTTCCAATGAGGAGGTGGGATGAGTGAATGCAAGAATGCGGGTGGTAGGGATAGATGGGGTAAGTGATTGTTGTAGCATGAAAGGTAGAGTGGGTGGAGAAGGTGGACGTTGTGCATTTTTTCTCATTTTCTCCCAGCTACACTTTCTTTTCCATGTTCAATGCATTAGGTGCACCTATCCATTAATTCTACCACAAATCTTGAAAGTTCTATTATCACTCCAAGAAACTCTCCTAGGTTGTAAGTCAGAGATGCCTGGTAACTTAATCTTTTTGGAAACTATTTTCTCAAATATAGGTGTGGGTTTGGATCAAGATGAATATCTAACTCACTAGATTGTATCACAAGACTATCTAAGGATATTCAAACAATGCAAGGCCTTCAAGAGCTATTATCAGATAGGTGAATCAAATGGATAAAGAGACTAATCAATTAACCAGAACATATGACTATAAAACAATAGATATGATGGGCTAACAGATCAGCAAATAAATACTTATGATCCTTTGCTTACTAATCAGATAGTGATATGACATTCACCAATGGACTATGTAAACATAGATAAAGAACATAATTCAACTCATAAGCATATAACAAAAAGAGAAAGAAGATCTAACAATAACAATGAAAGAAGCTTGCAGGCTGGACATATTATAGAAAGAATCTCTATCACAATAGCAATATAGTTTAGAACTCAAAATCAAACCCTTTGGTGCTTCAAATGTCTTTGGCTTTATAGCCTTACAAGATGAAATCTAGATCCTTGAAAGATGGATCAGATTTGCTAAAAATAGTCAAACCAAACAAGTGTAGGATGAGATCCTATAAAAATGGATCTAGACTTCTAAACATGGAAAGTCAAAACAAAATATCCTATATTAGGTGTCAAACTCTATCTTGATAGCCTTTGTATCCTCCAAACTCTTTGAAAAATGTAGAAAGCCTTCCAAGGCTGATGAATCCTCATAGGAAATTCGAATTTGCCACCTTTGGCAAAAAGACAGTTTTTTTTCTCATCAACTAGGTCACCATTTTCACTTTTCCACCTTCTTAAACATTAAATACATCAAGATAAAACCTTAAATATGATGTATTTAATCATTATGAATCTTTAGAAACCAACCTCGAAAGATTTGGTTGATAAAAAGTCAAATCTGTGCAAAAATATGACCTCGCTGCCATGTACAGGTTTCGGTAGTTAAGAGAGAAAAATCTAGGCCTGTTAACTACCAAAAAGATCTGCTTTCGGTGGTTAAGAGAGGCAAAATCTAGGCCTGTTAACCACCAAAACCTATAACTTTCAAAAAACGGATCTGTAGCGAATAAATTTGCATGAAAATTGCAATGACTCGGCTTTTATTCCACGAATCCTTGTCCTTCATGAAAAACAAATAAAGAACTTCGATCATTCAACCAAATTTGCTGCCCATGCATTCTTTGTCTGCAAAATCAAACTATTCCAAAACTCGACATGCTTGATAAACTGGAATCTATGATTTCGGTGAAAGACCTCGATCTCTTCAATAACGCCTTGCTCCTGGCATCTCGGTGGATACGTTCGGATCCTGCATGTCTTGCTCACGATCTAGCAATTGTCTGTTGTCTTCATTTGCTTACAGGACATATCACACAATCCCGATATGTGTGGATGAAATATTCGTTTACAAATGCCACCACTCTCAGCGTATTGATGAATCGTAGTGCATGATATGCTGACACTTTGATTTACATAACACGTGGCTTAGATGTGGCTCTGTTTGACCTGATGACTTGGTGTGTTAAAGACTTTGACTAAGTGTCAAAGCTAACACCTGTTTTATTCCATTTATTTGGGCATGTGATGAAATAGTTAGCTGCTTTTCAACTTTGGCACTTTCGGTAGTTAACACAACTTCAACTTTTGGGTTTTAGCTACCAAAAGCTAAGGCTTTTGGTAGCTAAAGTAGCTTTTCGTAGGGACACTTAGCTACCGAAACCTGTGTTTTAATAAAAACCTCGAACCATAGCTTTTTGAGAATTTATTATAAACTCCAGCTCTTAAAGACAAACCTTTTAAAATATTAGAAAGGGATTATTAATGACTACCTATCACCTAAATAGACAAAAATGACAGTTCTATTTTAGGAGATAATAGGTTCAATCCTTTCATTCAGTTCAAAAGAAAACATCTTCTTCTGTATTTGTGGCAGATTCTCTTGGATCTTGTACACGTCTTGGAATGTAACCTGAAATTGTGAACTTGGATTAACCAACCATTCATTGATTTTAAATAGATCAATATGGCTCATCTCTTGGATGGTAGCCTGAGTGTTTTCCTTGTTCCTCCTGGATCTTTACTGGTTCATTTATATTTCAATCTACCCTAAGGCTTATGAGATAATATTCCCTTCGAACTCATTCAACTTTTTATTCATTGAATATAATGCCTCTAGGAAAGCCTCTTTTATGTCTTTGGAAAGTTTCTTTCTTTCTTCTAGATTTGTTTCCCATTATTTTAGGGCCATTTCACCTCTTACTTGTTCATACTAAGAGAGAAGGGGAAGACCAAGGGTATTAGTTCTCTTCTTCCATATGAGAACCTCTTGAAACTTAGACCGGCGTAAGCATCTACTTTTAGGTAGAGTTATTGTTGGGCAATCTCCAACCTCTCATTCACTTCTGATGCTTTTTCCTTGAAGGCCAAAATGTCTATCGTTTTTTTCTCTGTTAGGTTCATTCTAGCCTGCAGCTGCTCAATCAAGTTGTCATGCTGAGTGATCAATCCTTTGCTTGTCTGTGAACTCTGGTAGAGAAACTCAAGGTTATCTTGTAACTGCTTAATCTGTTGTTGATCACTAGCCCTAATTTTCTCAAAGTCTTGGTTCATCTTTCTTCTGGTAGTCTTCTCTGTATTGTATATATGACTCTGTAGTTTTTTTACCAAGAGGCATTTCTTCTACAACTATTCGGTCAATTTGTCAACTGACTATTGATTAGCAGTGGAAAAATACCCTAATGATTCTGCAACTTCTTTTACAAACTCAAGACTGTCTTGGTCTTTCCCATCATACACTAGTCTTTGCCTCTTAGTGATCACTCCATCCTTGTGGTAATATTCTCTTTCCATGATAGCCTTTTGTTTCTTGCTGAAAAATAAATCTAACGGAGGCATCTCTTTGGGAAAGATAGGAGTAAGATCACTTACAAAAGTGAGTTCGAAACTAGGATTTTTGAAGATGGTCTGTAAGGGGGTTAGTGATGCAATGGGAGAAGCAATTTTTGTGGATGTTTATAGCGTATTGGGTGCATTCCTTTCTCTCAAACTCTAGGAGAAACAAGACATTGTAAGTGTATTTAGGAGTAGGGAAAATTTTGTACATTTCTTGTAGGTGTTATGGTTGGAAAGAGCCGACGACGACCTGTTGGTGGTTGATGATTCTCCCAGTTTGAATGTTGACATGCTCCAAGGCCCAACTTATCATATCATTGTAGTGTATGATTCTTGGTCATGTAGCGATCTTATGCAAATCCAACTCTGCTACATGTCTAAGATTAGTCGTATAGGAATCTTCATCTTCTTTAGCGGAGTCGTCTGGAAAGTTAATGATTTCATGCTCCAGGACATCAAAAACCTACCTCCAAGTTTTAATGGTGTCCAAAACTCGCGGAGTTGTGTTTGATAGAAGATCTATGTTCGGGTTTGAATCATCACCCGATGCGTCAAGCTTCTTTTCAGATTTTCAGGGTGCCATAATTTTCAGGGGAACAGAATTAGTCTACCTGCGGAAAGAGGAGTCTGTAAGTTCTTCGTTGAATAAGAAACTGCTAATTGCAAATGGTAAAAATGATTTTGAAATTCAAAGTGTTGTATTCGAAAAGTATAAAGATCTTCGTATAGCTCCACTGACGAAAAATTTATTAAAATTAATGGAATTCATTACCTGGAGATTCACAATCTTTATTTACAATCATTATCCTTAATCAATCATAATTTTCATTAATACTCTGATGGTTCACGTTCGAGAGTTTTGGATGTGACAGTGTGGAAATATCTCGAAATCCAAACTCGCGAAGCAGTTAATCCTTGAGTAATCACTTTTAAAGTATTAATTATTCATGTTTAGAACTTTGTATTAACTTTAAGCATATCAGGATTTCAAAATTCATAATATTTGGATGCAACAGGGTGGATATCTCCCGAAGTTAGAATTCACAGAGGAGTTAAGTCTAAGTAATCACTTTTAGGTCTTAATTAATCCTATTTTGAAAACGTTGTATCAAATTTAAGTATATCAGGAGTTCAAAATTTAGAAGTTTCGAATATAGCACAAGAGAAATTTTTTGAAAACCCAAACTACGAATTTATTTATTAACACTTAATTATGACTAATTAAAACCATTAACCATTTAATTGATTCCTTGAAAACCCTTTTTACTTTTTGTAATTACTTTACTTCGAGTATTTGATAATCCAGGGATTGTGAAATCGAAAAACTCCCGAAGAGTAACCTCTTGGATTGATGTGGTAGGGATGACGTAATTCTGATGATGTGTCAAGAAAGAGAGGTGCCATGTGTCACTTGAAAATGTGTGAATCATCCAACGTAAATGTCAAAAATGAGTGCCACGTGTCAACTCAAGGAAAGACTTTAAAAGGACACGTGTCCTATGACTTGTGTTCTTAAGTTCTTTAGGAAAAGTCATGAGTGGCTATCTTCGGGTTTCAGATTTGCGGGGTTTTCATTGTTTGGGTTTGTTGGAATGTCCAAAGTGCGGAGCTCTGAAGTGACCATTAGATACTTACTCTTTAAAACTCAGGCGGCTCCAAAACTTCAGAGATCATTAGGATCATTCGATAAAATTACGGAAACTCATTGACGACAGGCACTGTAAGTTATTTATTTCTTAATAACAATCAATGAATTTGATTTACAATTAAAAGACAATTTTCTAAGTTTTTTCTCTTTTTGGGTAAATTTTTATTTCTAAGAGGTGACAAATATAAAGCTCAAAATTTCAAAATTGTGCGTGTTCCAACAATTCTTACCTTTGATTGAGAAAGAATTAAACAAATTGTTTGATGCAAAGATTATTGTCTCATTGAGGTTTTCTAAATGGTTGGCAAACCTGGTTCCTGTTAGGAAGAAGAATGGAGAAATCAGGCAGTGTGTAGATTTCAGAAATTTGAACAGGGTGTCTTTGAAGGATAATTATCCTCTCCCAAAGATGGATTACATTTTACATAAAGTTGTGGGATCACAAAAATGTCAATGTTAGATGGATTTTCAAGGTATAATCAGATCATGGTACACCCAGATAATCAAGAAAAGACAACTTTTACCACACCTTGGGGGACATTCATGTATGCAAATATTCCATTCGGGCTTATGAACGCAGGAAAAACATTTCAATGAGCTATGAATATATTCTTTACAAAAGAGAGGGATAAGTTCATTGTGATATACTTGGATGACATTACAATTTTTTCTATCTCAGATGAGGAACATTTGAAGCATTTGAAACCGGTCTTTCTGAAGTGCAGGAGGTTTGGTATTTCTTTAAACCAAAAAAAGTCAAATTTTGCAATGCAAGAGGGAAAAGTATTGGGTCATGTGATATCAAAAGAAGGAATCAAGATACATCCCAACATAGTAGTAACAGTCCATAAAATAGATAAGCCCAAGAATAAAAAGGAAGTACAATCCTTCCTTGGCAAAGTGAATTTCCTAGGTCGGCTTATACCAAACTTTGTTGAAACTATCAAGTACATCACTCGTATGTTGATAAAGGATAACTAGGTTAAATTGACTTTTGAATCAAAGGGGTCATTTGATGGCATAAAGAGAGCAATCTCTAAAGAACCAATGTTAATCAGCCCATATTACACTAAATATTTTATTATCTTCTCCTTTTCCTCTGAACATACTATTGCAGAAGTATTGTTGCAGAAAAATGAGCAGAATTTGGAGCAACCTATAGCCTTCTATAGTAAATCATTGAGAGATTCAACATAGAACTATAACATCATGGAGAATCGGGCATATGCACCAGTGAAAGAATTGAAGGAGTTTAGAGTTTACATCTTACACTCTCATGTTGTTTCTTATGTTCCTACTAGTGCAATCAAGGACATTTTAACTCAACCAGACCCTGAAGGTAAAAGAGAAAAATGGATTGCAGTTCTATTGGAGTATGTTTGGAGATAAAACCAACAAAGTTGGTGAAAGGTCAAGGTTTGAAAAAATTAATGGCACGATCAAATTTTGATCTCTTGGGGATAAACTTCATTGCAAATTTTTCAATAGATGCAGAGCCAACACCTCAGGTATCTCAAAATTTTCTTGCACATCCTTGGTATAGTGACATAATTTATATTTAGCTGAATTTACAAGCACCACCATAACTAAGAAAAACTAAGGTCGAATATTTGAAATTAAAAGCTGTTAAGTTCTGTATTATATATTGTTTTTTGTATTGGAAATATCCAGGAGGATTTTTATTAAACTGTTTACTAGAAGCAGAGGCACATCATTTTTTGAAATAATTTCATCAAGGTGACTGCGGGGGACATCACTACTGGAAAACAACTGTGAACAAAATTCTCAGGGAAGGATTTTATTGGCCAACAATCTTTGCATATGTGTATAAGGATGTGATAGCTTGTCATGAATTTCAAGTTTTTGAAGGAAAGAGAAAGTTGTTGTCATTTCCTTTAAATCCCATTTAAGTGGAGGCACCCTTTTAGCAGTGGGGTCTTGATTTCATTGGTGAAATAAATAAAGCATCCCAAGGTCGCCATAAGTGGATATTGACTAAAACATACTATTTACCAAGTGGATTGAGGTTGTGCCAACAAGACAGGAAAATGATGTTGTGATAATTCAATTTTTAGAAAACAATATTTTTTCCATATTTGGATGTCCTAGTAGGATCATGACTAACAATGCAACAACCTTTAAGTCTAAGAAAATAGTTAAATTCAATGAAGATACTAACATCACACTAAGCCATTCTACAACTTATTACCCTCAGGGTAATGGATTGGTTGATTCATCAAACAAAAGCTTAATGAGAATCATCAATAAATTATTGCATGAGAACAAAAAGGCTTGGAATAAGAAGTTAACATTTGCATTGTGGGAAGATAGGATCAGCCTTAAAAATCAATTGGAGCCTCACCATTCCAATTATTATATGGGACATAAGTGATATTTCCTACTTCCTTGGGAGTGCCAATATGAAATTGTTGCAGGAGAAAGAGGCAGAACCTGATGACATTCAAAGAATGATAAATCAATTGATTCATTTTCAACATATGAGAGAAGAGGTCTATCAAAACACTCAGATATTTCAGGAAAAGATGAAGAAAGTTTTTGATAAGAAAACAAAAGTATTTGATTTCCATATCAGTGATGAAGTGCTAAAGTGGGCAGCTCAAAATGAAGAAAAAGAAAAACATGGGAAGTTTAATCATCTGTAGAAGGGACCTTATAAGATCGTTTCTTATCATGGAAACAACTCCTACATTTTGGAGGAGCTAGATCGAGAACTTCTTGCTGGAGGACCAGTAAATGGGAGGTTCTTAAAACACTACCTAACTCGAAAGAAATTTGATCTATTCACTTCATTGTAATTATTGATTTGATTTCTAAATGTTTGCAGGTATGAATGATACTCTAAAGAATTTGAAGCCCTAGGTGAAGGCCCTTAGATTCAGAAGGGTGACTTTAGTTTGATTTCAATTCAAATTGTACATAAATAAGTCTGAACAATTCAAGTTTGTGAATTTTTTTTTTATAAGTTTTCAGTCTTGTAATAAGCCCAATGGATAAGGCACTGGTCTACTAGTTCTTTGTTACCTCACAGGGAGGATAACATCCCCATTTGAGCATATGTTAGGGAGTGTTAATTTAAAAATTCAAAATAGTGGTTTTGTTGATTTAGTGTTATGGTCACATATTAATTTCTCATAACATTTGTGTCAAGGTCCTAGAATAGATGTCTCGTGACACTATATTTGAATTCATTCACCTATGAATCATGTTGTTATAAGGTGAGTCATGTCTAGAGGATTAGAGTGTCATTCCAAGTCATAGTGGTCTATCTTTTCCCAAGGTCAAGTCGGTTGGTTACATAATCTCATATCATCATTAGAGAGGGTGGGTTTCAAATAATTACACAGTGCAATAATAAGAGCATATGAACAGGTTTGTGTGTGTACCAAAATTTTCATAGCTTTCTCAATCTAGTTTGGTACCTTTTCAAACGTGTAACCAATCTTTTTCAAAGTATGCTACAAAATCTCCTAGTTTTCCGCAGTGACCTAGCCATCATGTCAAATCGCTTTAAAGCCTTCTTTAATGGTCATGAAATCATGGGATGAGGTCATGAAAGTTGGTACGTCTTTTGTAATTCAAGTTTTATAACTCATGAGAAATTTCCTCTTTTGAATTATTGAATTTCTAATCTTGGTGTGAAACTGTGAGAGTTGTTGTGAAACTACACAGTTGTTGAGAAACCACATGGTTGCTACGAAATTGCCTGTACATTTTGAAATTGTTGGATCAGATCAGCCTGTTATTGAGCTCCTAAAATCCCGCTCTATCATTTGACATATTTGAAACCTTGTTTTCTATTTCTTCTCTCTCAAGTGATAATGCCCAAATTTTCTGTCAAACTGTGCTTTTTCATTTGTTGCAAAAAAAACTGTTGTTCAAACATTGTAACCCTATCTTCCAACTAAACCCAAATACACCGTTTTTTTACCTATATATTGTCTAAGATTTCATATCCATTCACTATCATCATTGCAAGAATATTCACAAATAGTCATGGAGAAAAACAAAGACACAAAGAAGGTACACAAAGGGGGTGACATAGTAAGACTTGAACCTCAAGGTTTGCAGTTGTTGGACTCAAATACTATGTTCAGGAAATACTTTCAGATAGTAGGATGCCTTGAATTTTTTGAAAAGATACAATGAGGACACATCGAAGTGGCAAATAAATTTTCCCTAAATTTTGAAGGGACCAAGACAAAGGTTGGATCACTGGAGATTCAAGTTTATGAATAAAAAAATTCCTGAGAAACAAGGATACCCATGCAAGGTGAGAGGTGTGTTGCACCTCTTCCGTCACCTTAGTGAGCAAAATAGAAGTGCTTGCAAGCTCAGTTGGGTATGCTGAGCAGGACAGCTGGAAGGAAAAGAGTTAGGGAAAGAAACAAAAAACTACAATTAAGAATTAAACTAAGAAATGCAATAACAACTAAATTCATGAGCATAGGGACATAGAAACAA
>ML776649.1:83166-137603 GCA_009831015.1 Picea engelmannii | reverse complement strand
GCATAGGGACATAGAAACAAAAAGAACCATAAGACCCATGTCACCAATGTTGAGGCTGATCTATTAGTGAAACAATACACCAAGAAGAAAGGGAACTATGAGTCCCTTCTTCCTCCAAGGGAGGGTTCTTGGACCCCCACTAGATAGCTCTTCTTACAACAAAGAAAAAATGGAAAATGATGAAAGAACTCTTTACAAATCCACTCAATGGGTGAGATGGATTGCCCAATGTAATTGTGAAAATATGCTCTTGACAAGGATGGAGTCCTCAAGAGAATAGAGGCAGCATAACATTACTTTGAATTCCTTGAAAAATGAGGTGCATCCATGGCCTTTTTATAGCATTCCTTTGAGCTATTGTTTAACTGTTTTGTAGTGTGAAAAGAGGCTAATTAGGGCATTTCTAGGTCTTTGACCAGCCATCCAGTCGAATCCAGTCTAGATTTGAGGGTCAAATCGGCTTGGGAGCTAAACCATAAGTGGGTGGGAGGCCGACCACTCTCATAAATGCGTCGTTTATCAGGTGCACGATTGTTTGCGATAACAATTGTGCATCATGTGCATGTGCGCTATTTCTGTGTTCCTATTCCGCGCATGTGCACACATGCCCAGTGTCTTCATAGCGCCCTTCAATTTTTCACTACTTTGTATAGCTTTTTGACCCTTTTATGAATGCCTTGGTATTAATTCAGGTCCATGGATGACTTCATCACTGTTTGACGATGCTGAGTTCTTGTAACCATGTGCGGACGAAATTTCAGTGATAACAAGGTGGTTGAAGGGAACACCTCTAGATGCTTCCTATTTCAATGACTATTTTAAATAAGAATTTAAAAATGAGGACCTGTCAAAGGGAGTGCCTAGGAGTTACATGCTTGAACACCATGACAAGTTGTTAAGGGTGATACATAGATATTTCACATGCGAAGGGTATTTCAAAAAAGTATACTTGTACCATATCATATTTCTCATGCACTTTATAGGTAATAAAACCATAAATCTCCCTTAATATATTTCCAAGAGCCTAGGGAAAATGGCTGATAAAGTACAAGCTAATTCAAATCAAGTTGAGCCTACTCTTTTTCACTTAAATCTCATTAAACGGTTGGTCCTTGAAGAACTTAAAAAGGAAAAAATAGAATGGAATTTGTTTTTGGTGGCATTAGGGTTTTGAGCTAAAACTATTAGTTCTCCACCATCCAAAGGTAGTACTCCTTCTACAAGTACTAAAACAGTCTCTGATAGTTTTAAAAGGAAAAATGGAGATAACAAAGAGAAGCCCATTGTGATCGAGACTCCTGTGACTACAACTAAGATTCCTCTTAGGAAAGAATCCATAAAAAGGGGGGAAAGGCCATTTCAGGGTGTTGAAATAGTTGTAGATATTGAGAAGACTCTTGACAGTAGAAAAATCAAGCTAAAGGGTAAAAAAACCATGTCCCTTCTAAAGAAGTGAAAGTGACAAAACCTAGGAAATCATTCACTAGGTCTACGACAGAGAAGCAAAATCTTGTAGAAGAAAATACTATAGAGGAATATCCAGTTGATGAAGATATTGTAGATGAAATTCCTAATGTTGAAAAACTTTCCTATATCAAAATTAAATATGTTATAAAGCATAAACCTCCATCAGGAAAGAAAGTGAGGTTTATTCCAGAAATACTTAACAAAGAAAAGCTTTCTAGGCCCGTGACTAGATCATCGGCAAGAAAACAGATCCAAGATGAGGAAACAAAATCTGAAACACCTATTCATTATGATATTGAGGATGTAGTTGAGGTTCATTATACCCTAGAAAAAGAAGACTTGTACACCAAAACATTGAAGAAACAGTTGAAAGAGGCTCAGGCTGAAATTGTAAAATTAAGGGAAGAAAACATGCATATGAAAATGAGGTTAGAAAAAAAATTTGACCTATGTGAAGAAGCTTTGGAAAATGTTAAAATAATGGTCAAGAGGTCACTACCCATACACAAGAAAGTGAATAAATTATACAAGCAGAATAGGGTGTTAAATACAAAAGAAAGATTGATAAAGGAGCAAATGACAAAACAAAACCTAGACTTGTTGGCCCAAGCTCCAATAGAATAAAGTTGATAACACTCATGTTACTCATGTGTTTTTTGAAGTTATCTATGGTTTTAGATATAGTATGAAGCATTTTCAACATCAGTAAATGAAAAACGAGGATTTGGCAACACTTTCGCTATGAAACTGCCAAAACAAAGATTTCGCAACAACATGTTGTATTTGCTGCGAAATCCCCATTCAACATGTAAATGAGTATTTTTAGCTGCTCGATGGAGTGAGTTCATCATGTCAACATCATATTTGGTAATGAAACCTTTTTTCCATCAAATGTATGTAACAAAAATGAATTAGCATGTACAAGTTGGTCATAAACTAAAACCCTAGTTTGTAGGAACCCATGGCAATTTTCTTGGAAATTTGTTAAGAAATTAGTTTATCAGTTGTAACTTCTTTTTGGGTGAGAAACCCTAAATTTCTCAATTTATTGGAATCAATATGAAGTTTAATGCTATTTATTAGAAGGAAAAATACAATAGAAGGGTTCTAGATTTAAGTAAGAAGACTATTGGTTTCTTGTAATAGTTTCTGAATATTAATGAAAGGTTGGAAGAAAAGTGCTTGAAGCTTTTGCTCAGAGATTCCTATGTTCAGTTGTTGTAGTCTTCTCTCTTGGTGTATGTCCTCTCCTTTCTTTGTTTCCATTAGATTTTTTCTTCTATGTTTGAATGAGAAAATATTGATGCAAAAATCATTTCCATATGCTCCGTGTCTATTTTGGTTCAGATATTCAATTTCACACTGATAAGTTTATACATAATTCATCTAAGCTATATGAACTGTGTTAATTTGAATGTTTTATTTTTCATATATCCATATTTATGTTTTGATTTCTAGCAATAGTTGGTTTTTTGGCCTCTATGATAAAAAAATTCCTATCAAGTTCTGAAAACCTTAATTTGATCTTATTTATGACTCCATACCCAATAGATATTATTCTTAGCACTACTAACCATTTCATATTCTTTATTCTCATAAAACCTAGCCCTCCCTGGTATAGAAGAAGGATAGCTTCCGATTTTAAATTAGGTTTGAGGTTACCTCTAATATTTTCTGTTGTAGCCAGGAAAATTACACAGCGATAACACATTAAAAAAATGATAATGAGCAGACTACTCTGATACCACTGATCCGGATTTATGAAGGAATGAAATGAAACCACATATTTATAATATTAACATAGAGACATAGTGAATAATAACATAGATACAATAAAACTTGACTTCTATTAATTAAGAGATATGTTGAAAACTGTAAAATGCAGACTGAAACAAGCTTTCTAGAATGGTGGCAGCTTATCTCTGAGAAGAGATGTGATGGCTACGCTCCTTCGGAAGAATATGAGTAAAATGAGGCTCTTAAGGCCTTTTTAAAATAAACATGAATTCCAAAAACCTAACCCTAGACGATGAAGTTCCAAAAGTCATGTGGGCCCCGTTGGGGTAAGTTAGTACATCAACTTCTCGGGGTCATAACATTTGCATACAATCTTAGTTTAGGGTGCACAGCAGTTCGTTGGAAAGGTATTGATGAGGAGCTTCATTTAAATCTCTCAAGAAGATCCTTTATGTTGGACAACTGAGAGGGGGAGCGAATCCGTTTTCACTATGCTTAAACAATTATGCCCATTTTAAACTCTTCACAGAACACTTAATGACGATCACAATGATGCAGGGAAGTAAGAAATAGAATATTAAACATCAATCACACACATGAAATACACAGAGATAGATATTTCCTGAGGAAACCCATAAAGGGAAAACCCTCTTCTTCTTGATATGATAAGTAATCTTTATTTTCTTTACATTATCATTCTTATGAGCTCCAACTCCTCTTGAGGCTACAACCTCTATTTTACAAGCAACAACTTTTTGAGAGAACCAAATCTCTGGTTTCTCTAGCACCCACTAGAAGGAAACACCAACTCCCTGATTGTTCTATCACCAGTTGGATGGAAGCACCAATTTCCAGTCACATAGACACCAACCTATATAACAGAGAACAATAGTTCTCCCTTGCACCACCCTGCCACCCAGGTTTTTCTGGCTTCAACCAAATGGAAGCTACAACTCCCTGTGTTCAAGCACCCACTTGAAACTCTAAGGACACCAATCCTCCCTAGCACCTCCCAACCACCCTGAAATATAAATATTTTTTTTTTATAACTTTATCACAGTGATACAACGTTTATCTATGACTTACTAGTCTCAACATTGTTTTGCTATGTTGCTCTTCTCTCTTGCATCTGTGTCTCTCTACTCGCATGAATCATTCTCAACTGTAGCCCACATCTCTTCTATGTTCTGCATTTTTATACTCTTTGTGCACCTTCTGCATACTTCATGCGCAATACCTCTGCATGCTCTTCACATCGTCACTGTTCTTCCCTTCAGGTTGTTCACTGCAACTCTTCCTTGCTCCTACATATCTCAATAGCCGAATCTCTTCACTTCTCTATTCGACACACTTTTCTCACATCGAGCCTTCTCCTGATCATCATGGAAAATATTCATATTTTCTGGCGGTTTTGTTCCCTGTGAGTTCATCATCAGTGGTCGTTAAGTTGAGGTTCCTTCGCTTCTTTGGTAGTCGAGACTATTCATCTTCTCTGTTAGTTACAACCATTCAACTATGGATTCTTAGGCTTCTAATACCCTTCCTTCATGTGACCACCAGCGGTGACCAAGCGCTTATTCAACAAGGCACTTCCCGATTTCTGTCTAGTGAGCGCTGGCTCCATTTCATGATATGACCTCGGGATATGATCTTCATGTGACCAAGCGATTGTAGGTGCATCCAAAGGTGGTTTAAACCAAACTTATTTTCGCCCAAAAATTCACCACGATCCTCCATGCATCCTTTATCCAAAACCATGGTTTCAATTGCAGCTCGCTCATGAAAAATTAAGGCCTGAGCATGTTCTGGTCCCACAATGGAGCATGACCGTCGATCTCACGATCTTGATGGTGCTCTTGAATGGACAGTTCAGATCTATCCTCTTAGGTCTGTGGACCAGATCTCTCCTTCCTCCATCAACGACTAAGGTTTCCTTCGTGATCTGGGCTCCGGGAGATTCAACTCTCAAACCCTATTGCTGCTAACTGAATATCTTTCGGAATGGAAGATTTGCTGACATTTGTTCTCTTCAATCGATGACTATGCCTTCTTTCCTTTTTTCACATACAATCCTTGGTCTCAGCAATTAGATGACACATATCCCTCCAAACCAACGGATGAGATCGATTTCATGATTCGGGCTTCGGGTGTTTCAATTCTCAAGTTCTTGTTTTCTCCCGGAGCATTTCACCCGGAGTCCATAATCCAATGACGCATGTCCCTCTCAGATCAACGCTCGATATCTCCTTCATGTCTCTGGACTTCAGATATTTCAATTCTCAAGTTCTCGTTTGCTACTGGATAATTTCACCCAGATTCCATGATCTAATGGTGTGTGCCCCTCTCGGATCAATGGTCGATATCTCCTTTGTGTCTCCGAACTTCAGAGATTTCAATTCTCAAACTCTCATTCATCCTTCCTTTACTTTTTCCCAGAGTTGACCATATACTCACATGTGTCTTTAATCCAATGACTATCCTCCACTCCGGGACTTTGGCCTTCGGCAATCTCAAACCTTTGTCCTTCACATTTTTTTGGAGAAGTTTCGCCCAAATTTCACGATCCGTTGACATGTATCCTGCTACATGATCAATGATGGAATACACCTGAAGTGATCTTCAAATCAGATGACTCGTATCCACTTTGGGTCTTTGGCATTCGATACTTCAAGTATTTGGTCGAGTACTGGTGGTAAAAATCCTGAAGAAAAACTCCCAGAGTGACGTAAATCTTGCATCACTCGATGATGTGTCACTAGCCGAGCAGCTACCACGTGTCACTCGGATTTGTGATTTCCACATACCTAAAATGTCGAATCAACTTGATACCTATCATTGTCTAATTTTTCCATGTGTCATTACTGACGTGATCTACCATGTGTCCTTGCTGACATGGTCTGCCACATGTCCTTGAGGATGATATTTTGTTGACGTATATCTCCCTGATCTAATGGTCATTGTCTTATCTCCAGATCCGATGGATGATAGAAATTCACATTCTTGAGATTTTAAATCTCAAACGTTCAATAACGTAACCTTCTCGCATATCTATATCCAAAGTGAATGGTGTTTGTTCGATCAGGATCTTGGATTGACAGCTCTATCTTTCTGTGATGCAACCTTGCTATCTTATCCTATCCTTCCACTTGAAATTGATCCAACGATTGACAGAACTTCGCATTCCGGGGATTTCAAATCTCAAACTTTCTTGAGTGTAAACTCCTCGCATATTCACACCCAAACTAATCATTGTTCATTGATCATGTTCTCATATCTATGGCTCGATCTTTTTGCGTGCTCCTCCTGTCTGGATACTGATCCGATGACCATTGTCACTCCTCCTCCTGAGCTTTGGATTTATCAAATATCTAAGTGTCAACGACCATGACCTTTGATCCTTCTATGAGCCTTGATGTATGGGATCTCGTCTGTGCATCTCAGAATGTTATCTCTCTTGAGCTTACGTTGTTCCTATTTTTCCATCAATGCACACTCTGATCTTTCCATCAATGACAAGCACACTCTTCCTGTAAACATTCCAACATCGATATTGTTATTTCCATCAATGACAAGCACACTCTTCCTGTAAACATGCCAACAATCTCCCCCTTGGCATTGATGGAAACCCTGAATGGTTGTATTTTTCTACTTATATCTCCAACTGTAGCATCTAGACCACTCCTTTTCTCCCCCTTTGACATCAATGTCAAAGAAAACATGCTCCCCCTGAGCTGTTGTAGTACTTTTCAGAGGTATCAGATATTCAACCAATACATACTCCCCCTGACAGGATGGACCCTCTTAGGTTGATAATGGGTTCACACCCAACGTCTCGCGTAGATACTCAAACTGAGCTTTTGCAAGTGGTTTAGTGAAGATATCAACAATCTGATCTTTGGAAGGAATATAATGTAAAGAAACAACAATGTTGATCACTTGTTCCCTCAAGAAGTGATACTTGATGGGTATATGCTTGGTCTTGGAGTGAAGCATAGGGTTCTTTGACAAACTGATTGCACTGGTATTATCACAATGAATTGGGATCAGTGTAGTACATTTTACCTCTAAGGATGCAAGTGTCTGAATCATCCACAATACTTGGGTACAACAGGTGGAAACTGCAATGTATTCAGCTTTTGTATTTGATAAGGAAATGGAACCTTGCTTCTTGCTCAACCATGATACAAGGGAATCTCCTAAGAAGAATGCACCTCCACTCATTCTTTTCCTTTCATCCACACAGTTAGCCAAATCAACATTTGAATAGATTGATAATTGAAAATTTTGATTCCTAGGATACCATAGGCCATAGTCCATTGTTCCTTTCAAGTATCTGAATATTCTTTTGACATCTAACAAATGACTTTGTTTAGGGGCGGCATGATATCTTCCTACCATTCCAACAACATGCATTATATCTGGATGGGATGTTGTGATGTAAAATAGCCTGCCTATCATAGACCTATATGAACTTTGATCAACATCAGGTGAATCATAATCCTTGCTTAACTTACATCCAGTGACCATAGGTGTGCTCCTTCCATTTGAAACCTTTTTAACATGTCTCGTAGATATTTTTCTTGAGAAATAAATATTCCTTCAGACCTCTGAGTAATTTGTAGGCCAAGAAAAAATGACAATTCCCCTATCATAGAAATTTCAAATTCAGACTGCATGGCAAAAGAAAACCATTTTACTGATGAAGCATTATTACTACCGAATATGATGTCATCTACATATACCAACACAATGAACAGATCATTACCTTATGTTTTGATATATAGATTGTTGTCAATTGTTCCTCTCTTGAACCCTTTGTCTTGTAGATATGTATCCAGTCTGTGATACCAGGCATGAGGAACTTGTTTCAACCCATATAGGGCTTTCTTAAGCTTGCAGACAAAGTCAGGGTTATCTAACAGTTGGAAACCCTCTGGTTGTTCCATATAGACTTCTTCTTTTAGATCTCCATTTAGAAAAGATGACTTGACATCCATTTGATAGACTTTAAACTGTTTATGACAAGCATAGGCAAGAAACATTCTAATAGCTTCTAATCTTTCTACAGGCGCAAATGTTTCATCAAATTCTAGTCCTTCTATTTGAGCATGTCCTTTGCATACCAATCTAGCCTTATTTCTTACAATATTTCCTTGCTCATTCATCTTATTTTTTTAGACCCATTTGGATCCTATTAAATTTTTATTTGCTGGCCTAGGAATGAGTTCCCAAGTGTCATTATTTTCAATTTGGTCTAGTTCCTAATTCATTGATTTTAACCAATTTAAATATTCATTGGCTTCATTGAAGTTCTTGGGTTCCACCATGGATATGAAGGCCATATGTGATTTCTCGGTGTCTTTGATTATCCTTCTCCTAGTTTGTATGCCTTGTCTTTCTCACCAATTATCTGACTTTCAAGATGATTATTTTGAGTAATTCTGGAGGAAGGATTTGATGTTGATTTTTGTCCTGACTCTTCTTGTCTGGGTGTCTCTTCTCCAGCTGATTCTTGGACCTGTTCATCTTTAGTTTCATCTATGTCCTCTATAGTAGGCTCAATATTTCTCACCTCTCTTTATGGGACTCCTTCATCAACCTTTAAATCAATGCAATCAACTAATTTATGCAATATTTTATTAAAGCATCTATATCCTTTACTATTGGTAGCATATCCTGAGAAGATACCTTCATTGTCCCTGTCATCATACTTGCCAAGGTTTTCATTATTATTCTTTATGTAGCACTTACTCCCAAAGACTTTGAAGTGTTTGATTGAAGCAGGTCTTCCATACCATAGTTCATAAGGTGTCTTGTCACAATGTGGTCTAAGGTGGGCCTTGTTAAGAATATGGACCGTTGTGTGTATTTACTCTACCCAGTAAGTTTGACCAATGTTCTTCTCATTCATCATTGACCTGACCATTTGCTGAATTGTTCTGTTTTGCCTCTCAACTACTCCATTTTGTTGTGGAGTTCCTGGAATTGTGTATTCCCTCTTGATCCCATGTTTATCACAAAATTCCTTGAAATCACTTGACATAAATTCTCCTCCTCTGTCTGATCTTACTGCCTTTAACCTCTTGCCTGTTTGATTCTTAGTTAAATCCTTAAATATTTTAAATTTCTCAAATGCTTCATCTTTTTCTTTGAGAAAAGAAATGCAAGTAAGTCTGGAGTAATCATCAATGATCAACATAAAGTAGTTTTCCTTCTCTGTTCCTTCCTGTCTTCATGGTCCACATAAATCCATATGAACTAATTGGAGTGGTTTCTTTGTTGAAGTAGAGATCTTGTATTTAAACTGTGTCCTGCTTAGCTTTCCTACTTGGCAGGGTTTACATGCAAAGTCTTGTGGCTTTGATATTCTTGGAAGATCTTTTACTGCCTCAAGATTTTTGATCTTGATTAAGTGGTCAAATTTTAGATTTCCAAGTCTCCTATGTCATAACTAGCTTTGATCATGTTTTCTTAGATGACACTCTTATTTATCTTCTTTCAGCACATATACATTGTTTTATGTCCTTATGCCTTTAACCACCACTTGTCCTAAGTTTAGAGACTTTATCTTACAATCCTTGGAAGTGAACACCACTTCACATCCTCTGTCACACATTTGACTTACAATGAGCAAATTATGTTTCAGCCCATCTACAAGTAGAACATCTTGGGCTTTTCCTTTACCATTACTCAAAATCACCATCCCTTTACCTTCGATTTTACCCGGTTCATCATTTCCAAAGGTTACATTTCTTGTTTTTCTTTTACTTATAGACAAAAACTTATCCTTGTCTCCAGTCATGTGCTTGGAACATCCACTGTCTATATACCAGGGGTCTTTTTGTTTTTGAGATGAAAGCACTAGACCACATTTTTCAAAGTCTTTCTTTTTCCATGTGCTGGCATTTCTAGCTAAAGGATTTATCCTTGGATCTGCCTTGTACTTCTTCAAATGGAAGTTTGCAACTTTGTGGCCAAATTTATAACAGTTATAACATTCAAGATCATTGTTCAGTAGGTCAAAGTGATTGGTGCTACGTTGTCTATTCATTGGATGCTTGGTTCTATGGTGTAAAGATTGTCTATTTCTTGACCTCCTCAGTTGCACGTCTCTAAACTTAATTTGACAGTTTACAATCTTATGACCAAAATTAGAACAGTAAAAATAGTAGCCATGAAAGAAATTTTGGTACATGAAGAATGGCCTTCTTCTTGGAATTTGTTGATCCATCTTTTGATCTCTTTGTTTCTGATCAGGGATCATCTTGTCTTTATTATCTTTAGGTGATGGAGTACTCTCATGGTCTGATTGTCTTTTGACTTGGAACTTGATCATCTTTACTGGCTCTTTGCTAATTGTTGTTTGTTGCTTGAACCATTTAAATAACCTAAAACAATATTCAACAACGGAGATCTCTATCTACTCAGAATGTTATTTAGTTTTTTTGTGGCTTTATTGCTTGGAAGGTTTTAAAGATACAATGTTTTAAACTTCTCCATATCTTTTCTGGTTTTTACTACCTCTTCTTCCAAGGCTTCACATCTTTCCTTCTTTTCTGATAATTGTTGTTTTAGAATGTCCTCTATTTTATTTTCCTCTTCTAATTCTACTTTTATCAAGGCAAAGGATTCATTAGGTTCTTTATTGTCTTTCTCAAACTGTATCAGTAATTGTTTTTTCTTTTTATTCTTAGATCCGAGTCTAGCAATTTCTTCTAGAGCACTGATTAGTTCTCCTTCCAGGTCAACCACAACTTCTTCATCATAAACATTACTTCCTATGATTTTATTATCATAATCCTCTTGGGACATAAGCATAAAGTCATCAACCTTATCTTCACACGAGGAGTCACTATCTATGTCTTCTAAAGAGTCATCATTGTTTACACATAAAATTTTCGTTTTACCAAATCTCTTGGGTTTGAACTTCTTTTCACCTTCTGAATTGTGATCCTGCTTCTTATGTGGACACTTAGATGCAAAGTGACCTATCTTTCCACAGTTAAAAATTTTGAAGGGAAATTTGCCTTGGTATTTTCCTGATCCTTTCTTTAGTCTTCTCACAATTTTTTCTTCAATTTCATCAAGCTCATAATCCTCATTCTTATCAGCTTTAAATGATGCTTCTCTAGAGGTGGATTTATCTTTACCTATCCTCATTTCATATGCACTCAACGTTCCTAGAATTTGATAAAAAGGCACAATTTTTAGATCATTGAGTTCTTCTATAGCAGAGACCTTTGGGTTGAACCTATCTGGAAAGGATCTTAAAATCTTTTGGACTAAAATTACGTCTTCAAAATTCTCACCAAGAATCTTCATGGCATTCACTAGTTCTTTAATTCTTAGAAAGTACTTCTCAACAATTTCATCCTCTTTCATCTTTAGTTGTTCAAACTGTAATCTGTAGGTTTGAAGCTTGGCATCCTTTACCTTCTCATTACTTTCATAACTGCTAATGAGTTTGTCCCACATTTCTTTGGCAGTTTCTAAGTGCATAACTTTTACAAATTGTTCTTATGCAAGCCCACTCAGAATAACATTCATAGCCTTAGCGTTGAAGCTGAATTCTAGCTTGTCATCCTTATTATCTAATACAAGTGGCTTTACATAACCAGTCTCTACCACATCACAGACATCTACACCTAAACCCATTATGTAGGTTCTCATCCTAACCTTCCAGAAGGAAAAGTTTGTTCCATTGAATAGAGGGGAATTATTGGTTGAATTTCCTTCATGAATTGACATGTTTAAGCTTACTGATCTACCTTTAAATAAAATGAACCAACTCTGATACCAATTGTTGGACAACTGAGAGGGGGGGGGGTAAATCAGTTGTCACTGTGCTTAAAAATTTATGCCCATTTTAAACTCTTCACAGAACACTCAATGATGATCACAATGATGCAGGGAAGTAAGTAATAGAATATTAAACATCAATCACACACATGAAATACACAGAGACATATATTTCTCGAGGAAACCCATAAAGGGAAAAAACTCTTCTTCTTGATATGATAAGTAATATTTATTTTCTTTACATTATCATTCTTATGAGCTCCAACTCCTCTTGAG
Organism: Picea engelmannii; assembly: GCA_009831015.1. Lineage (NCBI taxonomy): Eukaryota > Viridiplantae > Streptophyta > Pinopsida > Pinales > Pinaceae > Picea > Picea engelmannii. Next base: position 125,324 of record ML776649.1, on the reverse strand, counting down.
GCTACAACCTCTTTCTTACAAGCAACATCTTGCTGAGAGCACCAACTCTCTGGTTTCTCTAGCACCCACTAGAAGGAAGCACCAACTCCCTAAGTGTTCCAACACCAACTGGATGGAAGCACCAACTTCTAGTCACACGGGCACCAACCTATATAACAATGAACAATAGTTCTCCCTTACACCACCCTGCCACCCAATTTTTCTGGCTTCAAACAGATGGAAGCTACAACTCCCTATGTTCAAGCCCCACATGAAACTTTGAGGACACCAGTCCTCCCTAGCACCTCTGAACCACCCTGAAATATAAATATTTTCTTTTTATAAATTTATCACAGTGATATAGCATTTATCTATGGCTTACCAGTCTCATCATTATTCTACTACGCTTCTCTTCTCTCCTGCATCCATGTCTTTCTACTCGTATGAATCATTCTCAATGGCAGACCACATCTCTTCCATGTTCTGAATTCTTATACTCTATGTCCACCTTCTGCATAATTCATGCACAATAACTCTTCATGCTCTTCACAGCGTCATTATTCTACCCTTCAGGTTATTCAATGTATCTCTTCCTTGGTCCTGCATATATTGACAGCCGAATCACTTCACTTCTCTATTTTGCATGCTTTTCTCATGTTGAGTCATCTCCTGATCATCATGGAAACTCTTCATCTTATCTGGCATTTTTGTTCCCTGTGAGTTCATCATCAGTGGTCGTTATGCTGAGGTTCCTTAGCTTCTCTGGAAGTCGAGACTATTCATCTTCTCTTTCATTTACAACCAGTCAACTATGGCTTCTTAGGCTTCTAAGCCCCTTCCTTCGCATGACTGTTGGCGGTGACCAAGCGCTTATTCAACAAGGCCCTTCCCGATTTGTGTCTAGTGAGTGTTGGCTACATTTCAAAATACGACCTTGGGCTATGAGCTTCATGTGATGAAGAGATTGTAGGTGCATCCAAAGGTGTTTTAAAACAAACTGCTTTTCACCCCGCAACTCACCACAAGCCTCCATGCATCCTTTCTCCAAAACCATGGTTTCAATTACGGCCCGCTCATGAAAATTTAAGGTTGGAGCATGTTCTGGTCCCGCAATGGAGCATGATCGTTGATCTCATGATATTGACAATGCTCTTAAACGAATGGTTCAGATATGTCTATTCAAGTGTGCAGACCAGATCTCTCCTTCCTCCATCAACAACTGAGGTTTCCTTCATGATCCTGGCTCCAGGAGATTCAACTCTCAAACCCTATTGTTGTTGACTGGATATATTCCAAAATGGAATATATGCTTACATATGTCCTATTTAATCGATGACTCTGCCTTATTTCCTTTGTCCATGCACAATTCTTGGTCTCAATGATCAGATGACATGTATCCCTCCAAACCAACAGACGAGATCAATTTCACAATCTGGAGTCCGGGTGTTTCAATTCTCAAGTTCTTGTTTTCTCCTGGAGAATTTCACTCGGAGTCCACGATCCAATGACGCATGTCCCTCTCAGATCAATGGTCAAGATCTCCTTCGTTTCTCCGGAATTCAAAGATTTCAATTCTCAAGTTCTCGTTTTCTCCCAGATCATTTCACCTGAAGTCCAAGATCCAACGATGCATGTCCCTCTTGGATCAACGGTCAAGATCTCCTTTGTGTCTCCAGACTTCAGAGATTTCAATTCTAAAACTCTCATTCATCCTTCCTTTTATTTTTCCCAGAGTTGATAATCTACTGACGTGTTTCCTCTTTAATCCAATGACTATCCTCCACTCAAGGACTTCAGCATTCAGCAATATCAAACCTTTCTCCTTTGCATTTTCTCGAAGAAGTTTCACAGAAAGTTCATGATCCATTGACACGTAGCATACTACACGATCAACGATCAAGAATACACCCGAAGTGATCTTCAGATTGGACGACTCATATCCACTTCAGGACTTCGGCATTCGGGACTTCGGGTCTTTGTTCGAGTACTGGTGGTAAAACTCTCGAAATAAAAATCCTGGAGTGACATAACTCTTGCGTCACTCGATGATGTGTCACGAGCCGAGCAACTACCACATGTCACTTGGATTTGTGATTTCCACGTACCTGAAATGTCGAATCAATTTGACACTTGTCATGATTGCCTGATTGTGCTAAGATTCCTTGCTGACGTGGTCTGCCATGTGTCCTTGATGATGTGGTCTATTGACATGTTCTACCACATGTCCTTGAGGACAATATTTTGCTGATGTAATCTGTTGACGTAGGTCTCCCTGATTTAACGGTCATTATCTAATCTCCAGATCCGACGGCTGAAGTAACTTCGCATTCCGGGGATTTTAAAACATTCAGGAGCGTAACATTCTCACATATCTATATCCAAAGTGAATGTTGTTCATTCAATCAGGATCTTGGATCGACGGCTCGATATTTCTGTGATGCAACTTTGCTAGCTTATCCTGTCCTTCCACTCAAAATTGATCTGACGACTAATGGAACTTCACATTTCGGAGATTTCAAATATCAAAATTTCCTAAGTGTAAACTTATCGCATATTTAGACCTGAACCAATCATTTTTCCTCGATCATGTTCTCAGATCGAAGACTCTATCTTTCTGCATGCTCCTCTTGTCTAGATATTGATCTGACAACCACCGTCACTCCTCCTCCTGAGATTTGGATTTCTCAAATATCTAAGTGTCAATGGCCACGATCTTTGATCCTTTTGTGAGCCTTTACGTATGGGATCTCATCTGCACATCTCATAATGATATCTCTCCTGAGATTACACTATTCCTATTTTTTCCATCGATGCACACTCTGATCTTGCCATCAATGACAAGCACACTCTACCTATAAACATGACAATGTCATTGTTTTTCTTGCCATCAATGACAAGCACACTCTGCTTGTAAACATGTCAACACTTCATCCCTCATTGAGGTGCATGATCGTGAAAAAACATCGTTTAAGCCCTCAAAATGGCTCTAGAAATGTGGGACCCAAAAAACTGCTAAAAATAGTAAGTTTCCAAAAAACTATTTTGAGTCGGTTGGAAAAGGTGGGTGTCCACCAAGATCATCCTGGATCACAATAACCCTAATAGGGAGAAAATTTCATACTAAATCTCTCACTTGTGTGAGAAGGTTGTGATGATAAAATGAGTCTTGGCTAGCCATATTTATATGGGAAATCCTATCCACCAAAATATTCTAATGAAAAGTTGTGTCTTTACACAAGAGGGCTGACTTCTTCAATTCCCCCTTTCATTTTACAAAAAATGAATTTTACATAAAATAAAAACCTAAAGAGGGTGATATAATTCCCTAGTACAGTGACACTAGGCTCATGAGAGAGATGTCAAGGATGAAAAGGTGGAATGTTGGGCCTCCAAAGTCTCTATGTCCCTCTCTCAAGTGTCAAGGTCCATGCTACTTACCTCCTCCATAAATCCATCAATCCATCAAGTAATCCATCAAAAACCTATCCCATGTGTGATGGCATGGGCTATGAAGGTGACATATAGGCCTCCAAAGGACAACGTTCAAGTGGATAAGGGTGGAATCTCATCCTCTAGCCATGCCAAGATGCGTCCAAAGGCAACGTCCTCCATCATCAAGGTGCAACGCTCATCATAAAATGGTGCCCCAGATGTGGGGTCTAACATCCATCATGTGGGAAAGGTCCTACAAAGACAGATAATTATTCCCTCCAAGGGTCCACAAGTCATATGAATCATGCCAAATAACCCACATCTAATAAGATAACCACCCAAACATGTGCATCAAACCCCCATTTTCAGACTAACAAATGCTCAAAGACCTTATACAATTTATCTAGTTTACATATGGGAGGGGTGTCAAGGTGCCCTATTAGGATAGACAATCCCCAATTCAAGGGTTATTCCCATGGAGAACCTATCTAAGTAATGTAGTGAATGTGAGGTGGATTTGGGGATAGAATTCTAGGCATGGAGTTTGTGACATACAAGGGTTCATATTGTCTCATTCATGAGTGTATTTTTAGAGGGTGTGCTTCCTTTCATCTGCAATGCGACATTTTTCCAACCCCTTTTATTGCCATTAATTGATTAAGGTCCAAAACATTGAGTACTATATGCAATGGAAAGTAAATTGTACCGCAATTCCACCTAAATCTAGAAACACACAGGGTACCATATGCAATGGAAAGTAAGGGACACCGAAAAATGTATTTCCTCAACAAGCATGAAATTTATTAATTATGTGATTTATTTTACGGGTCCTTCATTTTTCGGAGAAGCATTTTATTGTTCCCAGGACATGAGGGTGATCATCTAGAAGGATAATAATGGATTTTATCTTTTTCTAGCTACAACACCTCTAGGCCTTTATCCCCTTCTTTCCATGAAATGAGGTTCAAACCCTACTTAGGTCAATGAACCCGGAAACCCAAAAGATAAGGAGACGGAGGGAAAAAATATAGGTGGTAAGTATGGATGGGGAATGGTATGATGACCCTTCAAGGAGCTACCCAGTAGCAACCATTTTCCCAAGGGTGACCAACTTGCTAGGGAATAATGACAACCACTAAGATGAAATTAGGAAAAAGATATAATTTCCAAGAAAACATTTCATAATCAAGAAAGGATTCTTTGCAACATGTTCAAATGCTTCAAATATTAAAGTGACTCCTACTATGATACCATATTTGTTACCTCATGAAGCAAGGCATGTTTCCCTTTGAGACCAAGTCGATGTAGTGGATGTTGCTCTGCTACTGGTGATGAGTGGTGATCAACATGAATAAGAGGGACCCTGTGGGATCTACTACTCAATATGACTCTCGACACTCCATGTATACTACTTTTGGGACTCGAGACATGATATACTTAGTTACCCCTAGACCGAGGGGGTAACATATACCTTTATAGGTTGTCAATTCTGCATGTTGAACTGTTTCAAAATTGTTTCAATATACTTATTTTACTTCAACCAGATAATTCTAATTGCTCGATCTCTCTTGATCTCTATTCCCATAATAAAGTTCATTGCACCAATATCTTTCATGTCAAACTTGGAGGATAGATGTTTCTTCACCTCCTTTATTTCATCCATGTCATTTCCTATCAACTACATGTCGTCAACATACAATGATACATATATGAAACACCCACCTTCTTCCTTGGAATATATGCAGTGATCATATTTTTTTCTCACAAATCCCAAACTAAAGATGTATGTGCCAAACTTTTTATACCATATCTTTGGTGATTTCTTTAGACTATAAAGGGATCTTTTCAATTTTACACACTAAATATTTCTTTCCCCTTACTACAAATCCTTTAGGTTGTTTCATGTATATTTATTCTTCTAGGTCCCCATGTAGGAACGTTGTCTTTACATCCTTCTATTATATTTCCAGATAAAATGTTGCAACCAGAGACAATAGTACTCTAATGGAAGTTAACTTTACAGAAGGGAAAACAATCTCACCGAAGTCGACTCCTTCAACTTGGGAATATCCTTTCGCTACCAATCAAGCTTTGAATTTCTCAACTTCACCTGTTGTGTTCATCTTCTTCTTGAATACCCACTTAATACCGATGGGATTTCTTCCATTAGGTAATTTGAATAAATCCCATGTCTCATTATTATGCAAGGATTCTATCGCTTCGACCACGGAGTCCTTCCAGACTCTTCCCTCTATCGATTTGAATGGCTCCTTGACTGATTTGGTCTCCTCGTCAATGGTAGTTAATACAAATGTGGAATATAAGTCAGGAGGACTATACCTTTTAAATGGTTTTCTTACTTGTTCATACCTCCTGACAACTAGAGTCAGTTGTTCCACCTCTTCATCTGATTTAGTCGACTCATCTAAATCATGTTATTCTTCATTACTCAGTTCAAACCTCACCTTCTCTAGATCATTCTTTGTTTGAACCATCACTTCAGACTCATACTTACTTTTTAATTCTCTCAAGACCACATCTCGACGACACACTTTTTTCCTTGATGCAATATCCCAAATATTATATCCTTCCATTCCTTCTTTGTATCCAATGAAAATACACTTGAATGCCTTCTTATCCAGCGTGATCCTATTTTCCTTTGGAATATGCACAAATGCATCACAACCAAATACTTTGAGATGTGAAAGTGAAGGCTTCTTACCATACCATACCTCATGTGGAGTCAAGTCGAATAATGACGATGAAGGAGACATATTCACCAAATATTTTGTAGTGTCGACTACCTTTTCCCAAAATTCTTGTGTGATCCCAGCATCGCTGAGCATACTCCTTGCCTTGTCCATCAATTTTTTGTTCATTCTTTAAGAAACTCCATTTTGATGTAACGTATATGGTGTGGTATTTTGGTGTGCTAAACCACACTTCTTGCAAAACTGCTCAAAATATTTTCCATGGAATCCACCATCGTTGTTAGTTCTCAACACCTTAATCTTCTTATCTGTCTGATTTTCCACAAAAGACTTAAACTCTTTGAATTTCTCGAAAACCTATGATTTATTCCTTAGGAAATATATCCACGTCTTCCTAGAAAAATCATCTATGAATGAGACATAATATATGGAACCACCAAAAACACATCACTATGAACCAATTCTACAATCATGTTTTCCCTTGTCACTCCAAATGGGAACCTCACCTGACTTATGTTTCCATATATACAATGTTCACAAAAATTGACTTCTAAATAACATTTAAGAAAATCTTTGACCGTACCTTTTTTATGCATAACATGAAGTCCTTTTTCTCCAATGTGTCTCATTCTCTCGTGTCATATCATGGTCATGTTGAATTGACAAAGGCTTGTCGAGATGGTTTGAATCAATTCATCATGAGTCGAGATGGTTTGAATCGATTCATCCTGAGTTGAGTCGAGTTGAGTCAAAGTCGAGTCGACTTTAGAAACACGATGTTGTTGCATCCAACGAAGTCAACATTTCCTAATAACTTGTATAGGGTTCCAATCCAAACTCATTTCATTAATATTGTCGTACCTTTGACCATCTTGCAGGAATCCTTATGAAATAGAGTGTGTATTCATGCATCACTCATCTTACTGACATGTATCAGGTTTCTTTCCAAACCAGGAATATGTAGCACACTTAGAAGAGTTCTACTCCTCCCATCCTGTAGTACCAAACAGACTCTTCCCCGTATGACAACTTTGGTTGTCAATTCATCCCCCAAGAACACATATCCTCCTTCATATCATTCATATCCATAGAACCATTCTCTGTGTGGTGTCATATGATAGGATTCTCCTGATTTGTTCAACCAAACATCTTGATATGACTATGTACTGGTCGACGCCAGATACACATTGCCTGCCTTATCTAGAATAGTCCTTCTCTCAGTCGACTACTTCTCATCAGATCATGTATTGACTTCCATTTCCTTCAACTTGTAGTCTCTTTTATAATTCCCATCTTTATTGTATTACCAACATATTCTCATCGACTGAACATGGGATTTAGATCTACCCTTCGACTTAGACTTTCTACTGGAGAATTTTCGTTTATCTCTATCAATCGGTCAACCTCTCACCACTGATGCATCTTTAGTTGATACATCCATGTTCTTCCTTCTCATTTCTTTTGACAATAGAGATGCAACAACGTATTCTAGTGCTAATGGGGTTGAATTACTCCCTATAGCCACGACTAAGCTATCCCATGAGTCTGGCAAAGCACATAATAGGCTAATACATTTCTCATCCTCAGTGATTTTAATATCCACAGAAGATAACTGTATTATTATGGTATTAAATTAATTTAAATGATCAATTATTAAACTTCCCTCTTATTTACCATGTATTTTGACTGGTACAAGCTTCCCAACTTGTCCCACAATTTCTTGGCCAAGTCTTCACCCGAGACATTTAGCAGCACCGAATCTGCAAGACATAGTGATCTAGATGGATATTGGTGGCCACCCACCTTTTCCAACTGGCTCAAAACAATTTTCTGGCAATTTTGGTAATTTAGTATTTTTTGCAGTTTTTTTGGGTCTTAAAACTTTTGGAGACGTTTTGAGGCCCTAAACAACATTTTTTGGGAAAACGGGGAGTAGCATGAAATTTCCTTCAATGTTTCTCACACAAAAGTTGTAGTCCTCGGAATGATATTTCTAATGAGGTGTTGAGCGCATCAAACGGATATTGTATGCAAAAGTTACGACCCTAGGAAGTTGATGCACTAACTTACCCAAATGGGGCCCACATGACTTTTCGCGCTTCATCTCCTAGGGTTAGGTTTTTGGATGTATAGGGTTTTTAACATTCTTGTTTATTGTAAAAAGGACTTCAGAGCCTCATTGTAACCAATTTTATTGTGAATGAGCACAACCATCACATCTCTTCTCAGAGATAAGCCACCACCATTCTAGCAAGCTTGTTTTCTGCCGCATTTTATAGTTTTAACTTATTTCCTTATTGAATAGAAAACCACTTTTACTGTATCTCTATTATTTTGTGTTAAGCATATGTTAATAATCTGTAGTCATTTCGTTCTTCTCATAAAATCTAGATCAGTCGTATTAGAGCGGTCTTCTCCTTGTCATCTTAATGCATGTCCCCAATGAGGTCAGAGTACAAATAATTGTGTCTCGAACTTGTTTCTCTTAAGGACAAAATATCTCGCACACCCAAGTGATATCTCATGGTAGGAGAAAAGAAAGATGATGGGACAGGAGATCCTTTCAAAATGTTTCTTGAGGAATCCCTCGCGCAATAGAGGAACGAGATGATGGATAGTTTCACACAAATCCTTCGACAACTACCAACAGGCGATGCATCTTCTTCAAGCAGAGGTGCCACCCCCTTCAAGGTACAAATCAACTTCGATATTCCTTTATTTGAAGTTAATATAGACACAGATGTTGTATAAAAGTGGTTAAATCTACTAGAAGGGGATTTTTTTGTCCATAACTTTTTGAATAGAGAAAATATTACTTTTGCGCTCCTCAAAGTCATTCCCCATGTCAAAGATTGGTGGGAAACTTTCTGTGAGCAAAAGGAAATAGAGGAACCCCCATTATTTATAGTCACGACCACCTGGGAATCCTTCAGGGTGATATTAAGGAACAATACTTCCCTGCCAGAAGTTATGACGACTTGTATACCAAATGGACCACACTGCAACAAGAAAGAGACAAAGCAATGCCAAAGTTCACAAATATCTTCCATACCTTGCGCACCAAGATGGGTATCAAATATTTGGAGAGAAATATAGTGCTTAAGTATCATGGTGCTCTACATAGATACATCCAGACTGAAATGGAATTTTTGGACATCTCTTCCTTGGGCACGGTCTGCCAATATGCCATCAAAATCGAGCAGAAGATAAAAAAAAAAGACATGACAATTTGGGCCTGGGAACCCCGGATAGCAAAAGCCAAGAAAGGGTGACCCCAACCCACAGAACAAAGGATAGAGAAAATATGGACAATATTAGGAAAACTAGTCCAAGACGCAAGAAAAGAAGGTCACTGAAAAGAAAAAGAAAGATACTGGGAAGTGGTGCAACTTCCATAAGAGCCCTTGGCATAACACTGTTGACTTCTACTCAAAGAAGTCGCTAGTGGCCGAGGTGAAAGCCTCTAACTTTGATGAAATTTTTGAATCTGAGTTAGAACTAGAAAGGGGAAGACATATCATTGATGTGGAACCCAGTACCACCGTTCCTACCACCAAGCTCCATCCTGGTGAACCAGATGAGCCAGAAGAAGGAGAGCACCTCTTCCATTCATGAATGTGGGTAAAAGGCACCCCACTACACTTCATTGTTGATAGCAGTATCCATAAGAATCTCATATCATCATAGGTCGTCAAGCGGCTAGGTCTGCCGACAACGCCGCACCCACAACCCTACACCATTGGAAGGCTCCACCAAGGAAGCGATCTCTGCATCAGCCAACAGTGTCGACTATTGTATGACATCAAGCCCTTCAAAGATGAGGTATTGTGTGATGTTTCTCCTCTCGAAGTTTGTGATGTTCTTTTGGGCCAGCCTTATTTATGGAAACATCATGTTGTATACGATTTTAGTCCTCGTAGTGTTATTATTACTTTGAACAGGAAATTGTACAGGATACCCAAGGTAGTCCCACCTAGTGTTATTTCCTTGATCTCTGTTAAGCAATGCAGGAAGGTCATCTCTTAGATGGGGAATTTTGTCTTCTTTGTGATTCTCTCTCAGAATGAGCAAAATATCATAGCCACATACAAGGTCTCTGCGGCCAACCTCTCCACACAGCAGAACAAAGTAGATAAGGTTGTGGAAGAATACTCAGATATCTTCTCCTCACCTACCGGGCTACCTCTGCACTGTTAGGTCAAACACCCCATCGATCTGACCCCCAATGCACCTCTACCCAATGGTTCAGTCTATCATTTCTCTCTGTTAGAGAATGAGGAGATCAAGTGACAGATCCAATAATTTCTCCATAAGGGGCACATCCATCCTAGCTCATCACCTTGTGGGAGACCAATCATGATGGTATAGAAGAAAGATGGAACCTGGCAGCTCTGCATTGATTACTAGGATCTGAATAAAATCACATTTAGGAACTAGTACCCGATTCCCTAAATCAACGACCTCCTTGATCAACTCACGGGGGCCAAATACTTCAGTAAGATTGATCTGAAGTCTGGCTACCACCAGGTCCCGATAGAACATACATATGTATGGAAGACCGCCTTCAAGTCAAAGGAAGGCCTTTTTGAATGGTTTTTCATGCCCTTTGGTTTGACAAATTCTCCATCCACTTTCATGAGAATTATGGATGATATCCTGCGACCATTCACCAATACTTTTGTAGTGGTGTATCTGAATGACATTCTCATTTACAACAAGACTTGGGAAGAACACTTGCATCATATTAAGCAGGTTTTGCACACCCTCGGCAGCACAAGCTATACGCCAACATGGAAAAATTCTCCTTTGGCATGGACATGTTCCATTACCTGGGCTACATCATTGATCATCATGGCATACATGTGGATCCAACCAAGATCCAAATCATCCATGACTAGCCAACCCCAACCACACTCACTAAGCTTCAGAGATTCTTGGGCTTTGCTAATTTCTATCATAGGTTCATGTTGGGATTATCCCATATTCCATGAGGCCTCAGCCAAATAATGAGGGGTGGTGATAAGGTGAAATTTATGTGGGGCCAATCCCAACAACAAGTGTTCGATGATTTGAAGCAGCGCTTGTGCTCAGCCCCAATACTTTCACTACCAGACATGCAGAACCCCCTGTTTGAGATCAAGATAGATGTTCAGACTTTTTTGTGGGCTTCATTCTCACTCAGCACGGCCACCCTATAGCCTATCATAGTGAGACACTATAAGATGTTGTCTGAAAGTACCCTATTTATGACAAAGAAATGTACTCCATTGTGCAAGCTTGGCACCAGTGGAGACATTAAATTCTTGGGAAAGAGACAGTCATCCACACTGATCATAATCCATTGTAGTTCATGCAGACACAAGGCAAATTGTAGAATGTATACCATCAAAAGTGGTCCACATACTTGCAACAATTCCACCTCAACATCAAGTATAAAATAGGAAGCACCAACTGCATCATTTATTGCCTCAGCAGACCGCCAGTCGTGAAACTCAGCACGGTGCTAGACTCTTGTGGCCATGAGACCTCTGGATGGCCCCAACTCTATGAGACAAACCCAAAATTCGCCACCACCTACCAAATGTTGGGTGAAAACGCAGTTGTCGATAATTTCCATCTTCAGGATGGGTTGTTGTGTTGTCTGGGCCATATTTACGTTCCCTCAAGTGAGCGAGCAAAGCTTATCTGGGAACCCCACTACAGTCGGGTGGCAGGACACTTCGGCATCGAAAAGACAGTATCAATGCTATAGAAACATTTCTACTGGCCAAAACTTTGATAGGAGGTCAACAAGTATATCAGGTCCTGCACTGCCTGCACTATTTCCAAACCGACCACTAAGAAATAGGGCATGTACACCCCTATTCCTACTCCTGACAAGTCATGGGAATCCATCTCAATGGACTACATTTCGGGCCTCCCATCCACCAAGCAAGGAAACGACCATGTTTTTGTGGTTGTTGATCGCTTTTCTAAGATGGCGATTTTGGTTGCCTGCCAGAAGAGCATCACAACAGAGGCCACTGTCAAGCTCTTCTTTGAACGAGTCTGGGTACATTTTGGAATCCCACAAACCATTGTCTCAGATTAGGATAGTTGATTTATTAGCACATTTTGGTTGAGGCTTTGGTCATTGCTGGACACCAATCTCACCAAATCCACGGCCTTCCACCCCTAGATAGGTGGCCAAACTGAGGTCGTAAATAGAATGATTGTGCATATCCTACGCATGTATAATTCCAAGAACCCTCTCACATGGGATGAGAACCTTCCATATGTCCAACATAGATGCAATCGAGCCCTACATAGCTCAATCGACCACAACCCCTTTCAGGTGGGGTTGGGATTCCAACCATTGGGTCCCATAGATGTTGCACTTCCCCTTGCGATCACCTCGACCGACTCATCTCCTGCTCCAACTGAAGCTGACAAAGCCACTCGGTTCATTGAGAAGATCCATCACATCTGCCAATAGGTTTAGGATATCCTACAGAAGTCCAATGACAAGTATAAACAACGCCATGATCAACATTGGGTGCCACATAAGTTTCAGGTGGGCGACAAAGTTTGGCTTCCCTTGCAGAAAGAATGCCTTACATAACCCCATCGGAAGCTTTACCTACTCCATTATGGGTAGTACACCATCACCAAGGCTATGGGGGATAATTCTTTTGAGCTCAACATTCCTCCTATCCTTGGCCTGCACCCATTGTTCAACGTGGATCTCCTTCAGCCTTATTTCCCACCATTATTGGACACCTCAAAAGTAGAAAAACAACTAACACCAACAGAGCTCAAACCTGAATGCATACAACAAGCATCCAGTGGTCAGATTGTGGACACACATATCAAGGGAACTTGACAATAAAGGATCCATCCTTATCGAGTCGTCAAAGAAGGGCATCTCCTACACCAAGGCAAGTGGCTCACCTGGGGACAAATTCAACAGAAATTTCCTCATCTGATGGGGGAACTCAATGCAATGGAGACCATTGCTTCCTAAAGAGGGAGGATCGATCGAGGTGGATATCAATGGCCAGCCACCTTTTCCAACTAGCTCAAAATAGTTTTCTGGCAATTTTGGTAATTTACTATTTTTAGCATTTTTTCGGGTCCTGAAACTTCCGGAGTCGTTTTGAGGCCCTAAACGACATTTTTTGGGCAAACAGGGAGCAGCATGGAAGTTCCTTAGATGTTTCTCACACAAAAGTTGTATTCCTTGGATAGATATTTCTAACAAGTTATTGAGCGCATCAAACGAAGATCGTATGCAAAAGTTACGACCCCGAGAAGTTGATTTACTGACTTACCCAAATGGGGCCCACATGACTTTTGGCACTTCATCTCCTAGGGTTAGGTTTTTGGATGTCTAGGGTTTTTGACATTTGTGTTTATTTTAAAAAGGCCTTCAGAGCCTCATTGTAATCGGTTTTCTTGCGATTGAGCACAACCATCACACCTCTTCTCAGAGATAATCCGCCACCATTCTAGCAAGCTTGTTTTCCACTGCATTTTATAGTTTCAACTTATTTCCTCATTGAATAGAAAACCAGTTTTATTGTATCTCTATTACTCTATGTTAAGCATCTGTTAATAATCTGCATTCATTTCATTCTGCTCATAAAATCTGGATCACATAGTCAAATCATACTCCTTTCCCTTCTCTTTAGTTTCTCCCATTATTCCCTTGATATACCCATTGGAATGGTACCTTGATATAATGTTGCCCATTTTTCTCGATATACAAGGAGATCTTCAATATTAAGCTTCCAAAGCTCAAAATTTTGGTCATTGAATTTTTCAATCTCTATTCTAGAGCTACTTGCCATTATTTAAACACAAATTTAAAGATCTATGACTTATGACTCTTATTGGACCTAAGGTTTAATTTAGATTCAAGGTTGTTAAACCAAGATATGATACCACATGTTAAGAAAGTATACTTCCATGCTAAACCTAACAGAAGAGAGGAAGAAATATTTAAGGTAGAAATCAAATAGCAAAGAAAACACACAGTACACAAAGATTTTACCCTGGAAAATCAAATGGGAAAACCAAGATTCCTTGAGCGTCTTTCTCTCTTGTTGTCTTATTCATTCAAAATAAAAGGTTACATGTCTAACATTGGTCTACACCTAAGACACAATCGACATTATACCCTCTTTCTTTACACAAGGACAACCATGTAGCCAATTTGACTTACATATGCATGGCCAACAACCTAGTGCTAAATATTATCATGAATATCAACATAATACAAATACAACGTGCCCTATTTATAGGATTTACAATAGGAAAAACCCTAAAGAAAGGAACCCAAAAAATGGTTACAGATCCATGCAAATCATTCGCTACAAATCCCTTGAATCTCATGATTCTGTTACAATCAACTACCAGTCGGATTACCAGTCGACGACCACTCAACCTTCATTCGATCTTCAGTCAGTTTCCACACAGCCTCCTGTCAATTTCTTCTCGGTCGTCCTCCTCGACTTATTTTCGATTACTTCAACTTCAACTATTGGATTACTGAGAGGGGGGGTGAATCAGTAATAGCGTAATTATAATCATTTTTCTCCAAATAATCCAAGTGTTATATCAATGTAGAATTATTATCCAATAATGAGCAATAAGAAATGAACAATCACACACATACACAGTACAACAGTGTTTTACGTGGAAACCCAAATCGGGAGAAAACCAAGGAATGTTTTTTCTTATATGTATTGAAGAATTACATTCATTGAAAGAACCAACTTCCTTTGTTTTCCAGCTACAACTAGAAGGAGGCTCCAACTCCCCAATTCTCTATCTACAACCATAAGGAGGCTACAACCCCCTATGTTCTCCGGCTACAACTAGAAGGTGGCTACAACCACCTGTCCTTGCCCCGTCCAACCTCCCTGAAGTAGAAGTAGAATGATGGAACCACTGTCACACTATCATTGTGAGATATATCATTGTAAACTTGTACCAATCAACATGTACCAAACAACCTGTACCAATAACATGAACCATGCATCAACCATGCATCAACCTATACCTCAACCTCTAATCAACATGTACCATAAACAAGTGCATCAACCATGCACCAAACTTGTACCTCAACCAAAATCCCTCATCAATTTCATCATCCAAATATGATTTATAACTCTGTAATAGACCTGTTGTATATGATCACATACCTACAAACCTTCCTTAACTTTAAACAACAAGACACTATCATTTACATCAAACTTTTCTTTAGTCTCACATGACTAGTTTTGGACTAGTCAACAACCCTAACTTGAAATAATCATAACTTTGTACCTGTAATGAATAAATATATGAAACTGATAAAAAATGTTATTCAGTGTTTTTTGTGCAATTCCTCCAGGTTTCACTACTTGGAACCTCTCAGAAAAGTAGTTATAGCAAAAATGACATACCTAGTTGAATTCTAGCTTATTCTAGAGAGCGACCTTGTAGAGCGTACCCTGCATGGAATATTTGTTGAATTGATATGAAACTCTTACAAAGAATATTAAAGACTGTACTCTAACCAACACATTTTTTCTTACATAATTTGGATGTATTATGAAGAAGTTATGACATTTTTACCCGAAACACATGTTTTTTACTAGTTTCAGGACTAGCCACAAACCCTATTTTCCACGGAGTGTAAATACAAAACTACAATGACCCACAAGATTAATTTTGTACCAATGATACTTGGATATGTTTCTGTAATGGCGTAGAAAATTCACGATTTGAAGCATTCTAGAAAAAAATTTATTGCAAAAATGGTGAGATGACCTAAAAAAAGCATACCTTAGATAGCATCATCAAAAGAATTTATCGTTCCTTGAATTTTGGCCTTCTTTTCTTCACTTTCCTTAGAAAATAGGATTATATATCCTTTGGTTACCTCAGACAACTATAGTTATTCAATATGCTCAAGTGTGTCTTAAATGAGAGATCCTTTCCTCTTATTTATACTCTCCAAGTAGCTTCCTTAAAAACATCTTCTAGGTCACTTTGCCCACTTTCCTTATTTTAGGGTTAACCCACTTCTAATTTAACCATTAAATTTATTATTGAATTGATTTATTTTTTATTCACTTTGAATTATAGTACACTCATAACTTCACTTTATTATTTACCTTTTAAAATCTCTTAAACCACTTTGACAACTTTGACCTTTTGGGGCTTCTAGATGACATATGAGGGTCCTCCAACTTCGTAAGGCCATAACTCTCAAACCATGAGGATTTATGTGACGTTACACATACCACCAGAAATGGAATGACATGTAATATCCATAGAGAATAGTATTACCTAAAAATATATCAAAACTCATACCGTTATCCATCAAACAAACTTGGGTCCATTATCGAAACCTGGGTTCTCCAACTTCTCATGGCCATAACTCTCTAACCATGAGGAGTTATGTGACATTCCACATACCACCGAAAATGGAATGACAAGCAATATCCATCTAGGATAGTTTCACTGACAAATTTACTGGTGCTCATCTCATTATTCCACAAATAAGCATGGGTTCTCTAACCATACTTCTAGGATAACTCAATCCGCAAAGTGTCTTCCCATGAGGGATTTCACCATAAGGGGACCACTTTGGAGTTCATCCATTTCTACTTATTATCAACCATGAAAATACAATAATGAGTAATCTTTACATCAAACAATCTTGGGTCCATTAACCAACCTTTGTGCTACAGGGATTTCTTCAAGGGTTGACATCAATGACAACCAACCTTAATAAAAAATCTCCCCATTTGGCATTGATGGCAACACTCTGATGCAATACTGAAATCATATCAGTCATGCTCCCCTTGCAAACATGCCTCTTTCCTCTACCTCTATCCTCTGCATCTAATAAATATCTCCCCCTTTGTCATCAATGGCAAAGGTATCTTTCCATCCGGGGTTGCTCCCCCTAACTGAACTATCCTCTTATGGTGCTTCCCTGTGTAAATATAAGACATATAAGATAAGCATTCAAAAAGAATTCATTTTGGAGTAGAAATAACTCCAAGTCACTTGCGAAGATATTCAAAGGATTCTTGTGGAAGTGGTTTTGTGAAGATGTCTGCCACTTGTTCTTTTGTGCCCACATACTCAACTCTGATGTTCTTTTCTGCAACCTGCTCCTATAGAAAGTGATACTTTATTGGAATGTGCTTCGTCTTGGAGTGCATCACTGGGTTCTTCGATATATTGATGGCACTTCTATTATCACAATATATTGGAATGGGCTCATCATACTCAACATGTATATCTGTCAAAGTTTGTTTCATCCAAAGAACCTATGTACAACATGATGTTGTTTCAATATACTCTGCCTCAGTTGTAGATAAAGATATTGATGATTGTTTCTTGCTTATCCATGATACTAAACACTAGACCAAGAAGAACAATGCTCCACTGGTGCTTTGTCAGTCATCAATACAACCTGCCCAATCTACATCTGTGTAGGCAATAAGTGACAAATCATTTCCTTTTGGATACCATAATCCAAACTCTTTTGTTCCTTTGAGATATTTGAAAATCATCTTCACTGCTAACACATGTGACTCCTTTGTTGTTGCTTTAAATCATGCCACCTGTACAAATGCCTTCATTACATCTGGTTTGGATGCTTTCACATATAGTAGGTTGCCAATCATTGACCTATATTGCCTCTGATCTGTAGACTTCGAATATTCATCTTTGCTCAACTTGCAACTGGTTTGCATGGGAGTGATAATTGGCTTGTATTCATCCATTACGAACCTCTTTAGCATTTCTCTGATATACTTGGTTTGAGAAATAAAGATTCCTTGGTTTCTTTGACGTATATGAAGTCCCAAAAAGAAGGATATTTATCCAAGTAACGACATTTCAAAATCATTCTACATATCATTTGCAAATTTCTGGCTTAACTTGTCATCATCATTACCAAAAATAATATCATCAACATAAACTTCAATTAATAAAATATTACCTTCACTTACCTTGATGTAAAGGTTGTTGTCTACACTTCCTTTTCTAAACCCTGCCTGCTGCAAATACTTATCCAGTCTAGAGTACCATACTCTAGGAGCATGTTTTAGACCATATAAGGCCTTCTTTCATTTACACGCATAATCTGCATTCTCTGACAACTTAAACCCTTTTGGTTGTTCAATGTAGACTTATTCTTCAATTTCCCCATTCATAAAAGTTGATTTTATGTCCATCTAATATACTTTAACATTTTTGGAGCATGCATAGGCTAAAAGAAACCAGATTGCTTCCATTCTGGCAACTGGGGAAAATGTCTCTTCAAAGTTGATTCCTTCAATCTATGCATATCATTTACATACCAATCTAGCTTTGTTCCTTGTAACTTGTCCATCTTCATTTAATTTATTCCTGAAAACCCATTTTGTGTCGATCACATTCTTATTCTTTGGTCTTGGAACCAGTTCCCAAGTATCATTTTTCTCTATTTGATCCAATTCTTCATTCATGGCCTTATTCCAAAACTCATCCTTGTTGGCTTCTTCAAAACAATTTGGTTCAATTGTAGATAATAGTGCTAGGTGTGTTTGTTCTGGTGAATGGATTTTTATTCTAGCTTCAACTTCTACATCTTTGTTTCCAACAATCTGATCTGAGGGATGATTCTTCTGTACTCGTTTGCTAGGTGTCTTTGGAGATACTTGTTGAACTTGCTCTTCTATTTATGTCGGATTCTATTCATATTCCACTTCTACTTCATCTTTTGCTTCTTCTGCTTCGAAAAGTTGTTCCATTGATTTGTTTTCCTCTTCCTTTGATTATGGTATGCCTATTTCATCAATTGTTACATTGATGCTTTCCACAACTTTGTTCAATCTTAGATTGTAACACTTGTATGTTTTCCTTTTACTTGAGTAACCAACAAGTACTCCTTTGTCCACATGAGAGTCAAACTTTCCCATTCTGTCATCTTCTCTTTTGATGTAGCATTTGCTTCAAAAAAATTTGAAGTTCTTCACATTTGCTGGTCTTCCTTTCCATAGCTCGTAGGGAGTTTTATCAGTGTTGTTTCTGAGCATTACTCTGTTTTGAATGTGAACTGTTGTATCCACTGCCTCTGTCCAAAATATATATGTCAATTTGGAATCCATTAGCATTGTTCGAGCCATTTCTTGTATTGTCATGTTCTTTCTTTGATAAACTCCATTCTGTTGAGGTGTCCTAGCAATGGAGAATTACATTTTTATTCCATGACTGTTGCAGTGATCCATAAATTACTTTGAAGTGAACTCTCCTCCATTATCAGATCTCAAGCATTTTATTCTTGAATCCATCTCATTTTCAACCATTTCCTTGTATATCTTGAAGTTTTCAAAAGCTTCTGACTTGTTCTTGAGAAAGCAAACTGCAGTCATTCTTGTATAATCATCAACTAATAAAATAAAGTATCTTTCACCTTTTAAGCCCTTTTCTGTAGTTGGTCCAACTAGATCAGTATGCACAATTTCTAGTGGTCTTGTTGTTGAATATTCCTTTGATTTGAACCTCGTCTTTCTTTTCTTTCCTTGTTGACAATGCTTGCATAAAGTGTTGGTTGGTTTCGTGATCTAGGGAATTTCTTTGACTGCTTCTCTTTTGCTGACTTTGACAAGGTTATCAAAATGCATGTGACCCATTCTTCTGTGCCATAGCCAACTTTCATCTTCCTTTCCTAGACAACACTTTTCATTTCCAATTTCACTTAACAGATATATGTTGTTTGAAGTTCTTGCAGTTGTACTGACCAATTTCTCTGAACCTTCTCTTCTTATCTCACACTTTTTTGAATCGAAAGTAAATTTATGACCTTGGTCACACATTTGACTCACACTTAAAAGATTATGTTTCATATCTTCTACCAGTAGAACATTTTGTGACTTTTTATTCTTGTTCTCAATTCGTATTGTTCCTTCTCCAATGATTTTGGTTGAATTATCATTTCCGAAGGAGACTGATCCATTTCTTTCCTTACGCAATGTAAGAAATTTGTCTCTATCACCTGTCATGTGTTTTGAACATCCACTATCAACATACCAACCATGTTTCTTCTGCTTAGCTTGTAGAGTGACTGTGCATTATTCATTGCTATACTAATCTTTCTTTCTTATCCATGTCATTTTCTGATGTTCTTGTTAGTGATTGTTGTTATTTTGTTGAGGTTCTTTAGGAGGGACTGTCATTCTGCAATTTTTGGCCACATGTCCAAAATTGTTACATTTGTAACATTCCACTTCAGTGCTCAAAGATTCAAACCTGTTGTAACTTCTTCTTTGTGTTTCACTAGGTATTCTTGAGTAACCCCTTTTTGTATGACTCTAAAATTTTTTATTGTTCTTGTTGTTAGCTCTGCAATTCATATCTTTATGTCCAAAATTATTACATGCATAACATAAACCAAAAATATAGTTTGATACCTGGGAGTTGAAGATCTTCTGAAAGAAGGTGCTCTTATGAATCCTTCTTCTTATTGAGGCCTATCTGTCTGTTGTTGATTCTGAAATCTGAATCTTCTCGGTGGAGGAGTGTCCCTATAATCTTCCTTGTACATCTTCCTATCCCCTTTGATTGTTTCTGCATAGATTTTTGGATTTTTTTTCTTGCTCTCTTGTTTTGGAGCTTGATCCATTTTCTCTCTGATTGTATCCAAGTCCAGACTTGTCAAGATGAGATTTTTTACTGTTGATAATGTCATCCAGAACTTTTGAGCTATTCCACATATTTTTCTTTTGAATAGCCTTTCTTAGTGTGATAATCTCTGCTTCCAAGTTTCCAATGATCTTGTCCTTTTCTTCTAGTTGTTCTTTGAGTGCTTCTTCAATTCTTTATCTTCTTCTATTTGAACCTTCAATCTTGCGATCATTTGTTCTAGTTCTCAAGTGTCATTTTTATTGTAGTTTCTTGTTTTTCTTCTTTTCTCTTCTGATAACTTCTATGGCACACATTAATTCTTCTCGATAGTCAACTTTTGCCTCTTCAATTTCATCTTCAACTTCTTCATATCCTTCTTCGACTTCTTCATATTCTTCTTTGGAGTCTTCTTTGTGAGAATATTTTACTGCCATGAATAGAACTCTTCTTGTCTCACTGTCACTGATTTCATCTTCATCTGATGATGAGATGTCTTCTTTGATGCATAAGCTTTTCTTGAAATCTTTCTTTGTAGTTCTTTTGTCTTTATATGTGTGTTTGCCTTTTGACTAACCTTCATCATTTCTCTTTTTCTTATGAGGGCATTGTTAGCAAAATGAACAATACCATCACAATTAAAACAAATTAAAGGAAGCTTACCTCTATACCTACCATTGGTTCCCTTGTTCAATCTTTTGACGAAGTTGGCCACATCTTCATCATCTTCCAAGACATCGTTGTTGCTACTATATTCTTCTTGTTCCTTTTTCTTTTGCTTTGATCTTTTGGATGCTTTGAAGGCTTCTTCTTTTACATCTGGATTTTCCTGTTTAGTTCTCATTTCATATGCTGTGAAGATTCCATGCAATTCGTCCATGCTTATTGAGTTCAGATCCAATCTTTCTTCTAGTGCTGATATCTTAGGGTTGAATCTCATAGGAAGAGATCTTAGTATCTTTTGAACAATTACAGATTCTTCGATTTCTTCTCCCAATCCTATGATTGCATTCACTGTTTTGTCAACTCTTAAGAAGTAGGCTACAATTTTCTCATCTTCCTTCATTTTTAGTTGTTCGAACTGACCTCTGTAAGTTTGAAGTTTTGTTGATTTGACTTTTGTATCTCCTTCATAAATATTTCGAAGCTTGTCCCAAATCTCTTTGGAGGATTTACAATGTGAAACTTTGGTGAATATTGTTTCACTGAGACCATTCAAAAGTGAATTTGTAGCTTTGGAATTATTTTGACCAAGTTTCTCTGCTTTGTCATTTGTTGGTAGAACTGTTGGTACTGTGTATCCATCTACAATTGATTTCCAAATTTCAAACCCATGTGCTTGTATATATGTCTTCATCCTTATTCTCCAAAAAGCATACTTTTGTCCATCAAAGTGTGGTATTCCATTTTTATATGAGTTGGTACTCTCCATGATCTACCTATCAGTGGTTAAACTGATTTCTGAAGGAACCTGCTTGGATACCAATTGTTAGATTACTAAGAGGGGGGGTGAATCAATAATAGCGTAATTATAATCCTTTTTCTCCAAATAATCCAAGTGTTATATCAATGTAGAATTATTATCCAATAATGAGCAATAAGAAATGAACAATCATACACATACACACTACACTAATGTTTTATGTGGAAACCCAAATTGGGAGGAAACCATGAAATTCTTTATCTTATATGTCTTGAAGAATTACATTCATTGGAAGCACCAACTTCCTTTTTTTTCTAGCTGCAACTAGAAGGAGGCTCCAACCCCCTAGTTTCTCAGGCTACAACTTGAGGGAAGCTCCAACTCCCCAATTCTCTGGCTACAACCAGAAGGAGGCTACAACCCCCTATGTTCTTCAGCTACAACCGGAAGGTGGCTACAACCACCTGTCCTTTCCCCGTCCAACTTCCCTAAAGTAGAGGTAGAATGGTGGAACCACTGTCACACTATCATTGTGAGATATATCGATGTAAACCTGTACCAATCAACTGGTACCAAACAACCTGTACCAATAACATGAACCATTCATCAACCTGTAATCAACATGTACCATAAATAAGTTCATCAACCATGCACCAAACTTGTACCTCAACCAAAATCCCTCATCAATTTCATCATCCAAATATGATTTATAACTCTGTAATAGACCTGGTGTATATGATCACATACCTTCAAACCTTCCTTAACTTTAAACAACAAGATACTAGCATTTACATCAAATTTTTATTTAGTCTCACATGACTAGTTTTGGATTAGTCAACAACCCTAACTTGAAATAATCATAAATTTGTACTTGTAATGAATAAAGATAATAAAATGATACACAATGTTATTCAATGTGTTTTATGCAATTCCTCTAGGTTTCACTACTTGGAACCTCTCAGAAACGTATTTATAGAAAAAATGACATACCTTGTTGAATTATGTCTTATTCTAGAGAGTGACCTTGTAGAGAGTGCCACGCACGGAATGTTTTCTGAATTGATCTTAAAATATTACACATAATATTATTGACTATGATCTAACCAAATCATTTGGTCTTACTGAATTTGGATCTATTATGAAGAAGTTATGACATTTTTACCCGAAACACTTGTTTTTGACTAGTTTCAGGACTAGCCACAAACCCTATTTTCCACGGAGTGCAACTCCAAAAATAAAAATACTCACAAGATGAATTTGTTACCACATATACTTGGATATGGTTCCTCAATAGAATAGCAATTTCATGGTCTGAGTCATTCTAGAAAAAAAAATTATTATAAAAATGGTGAGATGACCTGAAAACAACATACCTTAGAAAGCATCATCAAAAGAAGTTATCCTTCCTTGAATTCCGACCTTCTTTTCTTCAATTTCCTCATAAATTCGGATTATATATCCTTTTTTTACCTCATACACATATAGGTATTCAATATGCTCAAGTGTGTCTTAAATGAGAGAGCCTTGCCTCTTATTTATACTCTCCAAGTAGCTTCCTTAAAAACATCTTCTAGGTCACTTTGCCCACTTTCCTTATTTTAGGTTAACCCACTTCTAATGTCTCCATTAAATTTATTTTGTATTCACTTTGAATTGTAGTACACTCATAAATTCTCTTTATTATTTACCTTTTAAAATCTCTTAAACCACTTTGACTACTTTGACCTTTTGGGGCTTCTAGTTGATATATGAGGGTCCTCCAACTTCATAAGACCATAACTCTCAAACCGAGAGGAGTAATGTGATGTTCCACATACCACCATAAATGGAATGGTATTTACTATCCATATAGAATTATATTATCTAAAAATATATCAAAACTCATACCGCTATCTATCAAACAAACTTGGGTCCATTACCCAAACCTGTGTTCTCTAACTTCTCATAGACATAACTCTCTAAGTGTGAGGAGTTACATTCCACATACCACCGGAAATGGCATGACAAGCACTATCCATCTAAGATAGTTTCACTGACAAATTCACTGGCATTCATCTCATTATTCCACAAATAAGCATGGGTTCTCTAACCATACTTCTAGGATAACTTAATTCGCAAAGCGTCTTCCCATGAGGGATTTCACCATAAGGGGACCACTTTGGAGTTCATCCATTTCTACTTATTATCAACCATGACATGACAATAACGAGTCATATTTACATCAAACAATATTGGGTCCATTAACCAACCTTTGTACTATGGGGCTTTCTTCAAGGGTTGACATCAATGACAACCAACCTTAATTAACATCGAATTTGCCCAGTCGATCCACCTTGACCTTCAACTTTCACTCCCAATCGATCCACCTCAACTCGACTTTCACTGCAAATATATAACAACCCATCACCATATGCTACTAGTTCTCATTAATAATCTCCCTCATTGCGGTCACACTACAACAATTTACCCTTTTAGTTGTGCGTTAGGCTTGCAGTGGTCTTGCCAAAACCATATCTAAAACATTTTTAAGGGATTTCAGGATAGGTTTTGAAAACCATCCCCAAAAGTCATGAAAATTGAAATTTGGAGGGATTTTTTTACAAATTGCCTCCAAAACTTAAATTCTCGTGACTTTTAGGACTGGTTTTTAAAACACTAGTGTTTTGAAAGTTCTCGTAAAAATCATGGGAATCGAAGTTTTGGGGGAATTTTTTCCTAAATTGAATTATCATGACTTTTAGCAAAAAACACCTCCAAAACTTCAAATTTCATCACCCAAACATCATGAGAATTGACGTTTTGGAGGTGCTTTGTAAAAAAAACACATCCAAAAGTCCTATTTTGACAATGGTTTTGTAAAACCACCCACAAATGTCATGAAATTTGAATTTTTATGGGTGTTTTTTAGAAAATTGCCTCCAAATATACTTAAGAAAAATGTAGGCTTGAACTTTTAGGGATAGTTTAAGAAAAAAATCCTTTAAACATATGAAAACACATGAAAAAATAAGGTTATTAAATACATTTTATAGAAAAGCTCCCCCATAAGTCCTCTTTAATGAAAAACATTGAATATATGAATGTATCTCAAAGAAATATCCACTTTTAAAAATATCACTTACTATACAGATAAATACTTAGGGTATATCACATGTTTATAACATTTGTGAACAAAACTCATAAGCTATATGTAGTGCACTTAGCCACTATAAAAAAAAATCTGCAAAGAGATATAAATGAGATATGGTGACCATTTTGAGTTTTCTACACTAAAAATGAGATTGATTCTCATGGATTAGGACATGGACCATTATATCCTTAAAAATGATTCTCATATTTTCATTTTCTTCCTCGGAGATAGGTGGGTAGGTGTAAATAACCAGTTCCAGAGCTTCTCTTGCGCTCCCTTCACAACTCCAATGAACTCTTCTTCTGTTGTCTCTAAGTATTCAGAATAAATGATTGTTAAGGATGTGCTCGCCTCTCCATATGAAGTGTCCAATTGAGCCTAAATAGTGGTTCATGTCTCTGCCCCTGAGACATCTGGGTCGGTGATGGCTTCTATTTGGCCTTCCCCTTTCCCATCTGTAAACAGACTGAGCTGACTCTAGGAGGGACATGGACCATTATATCCTTTATATATCAATTAAGGAGTTGCAATGAAATCATAATTATTGTTGAGCCTTCCCCTCCATGTATACAATTACTTGACTTCTTTTCAAATCACTTAAAATAATTTTTAAATATTTTATTTTTTTAATTTTATTAATTAAATCCACATGTAAACATTGATATTTGTTTATATTAATGTATTACCTTACTTGCAATGTGAATAATAAGTTTAATTGCAATGTCAATAATAACAAGTGTTGGATGACAGTGTAGTCCCTGCTAGGCTGGACGCGGAGTAAACGCGTGGGTAGCAAGTTGCAGTACACGTGGTATTCCTGAATTAGTTTTATTTGAAATTTATCAAAAAATATTAATGTTTGGTACATAAGCAATGCAACCCAGCAATTACGGAGTGGAGTGTAGGCGAAGCCGCGGTTTCATTTTATTTAACAGTTATGTGGAGCTGGTGAGTTTCCATAAATGGTCGCACGCGCAGAGTAAAGGCCCAACGAGTTCTTTTGAAAGGATGTGAAGGAAGAGCAGGGTGCACTCAGAGTAATGGCATGCTGCCTTGAGCAAGCTGAAGTTAAAGTCATGAGACATGTGGGTAGGGAGTTGAAGTACATGGGTACATGGGAAAAAAGCGGAAAGAATAGTTCCACGATATACAAAGTGACAACCGGATTTGCAGACTATTATAATTTTAAGGGCATCGTATATAAAATAGTATTCTTAACATATGTTTTACATACGGTCATGGAAAAAAACACAAAAAAAAATAGTAGTAACGTCTATTACCTAGGTTCCTAGAGAAGTGTTTGGTGTAGAATTGACATGGGTTTTTGGGTTGTCGGGGTGCTGGACTGAAAATTGGGCTTTTGTTGTTTCGTGGTCTACACATAGCACGGACACTTCCGTGATATACAAATTGACAAGCGGTCCTACAGATTATTTGAATTTTTGGATCATGGTTTCTAGGGATGTCGTGCTAAAAATTGGGCTTCTGTTGTTACCCGAATAAGTTTTCCTTTTTACATATGCTGGTGGACAAAAAAATAAAAAAAAATAGTACTGACGTCTGTTACATAGGGTGGTGAACATAAGTATGAAAACAATGGCGTTGCCGAATTAGTTTTCTTAAAAAGAGCGGGTTCTTGACTTAGCTATTTTTTGGATTGCGGGTTGTCGGGCTGGTGACCTATTGTTCCATGGTCTACAAATAGCACCTAGATTTCCACAATATACAAATTGACAAGCATTTTTGCGGACTAGTTGAATTTTTGGATCGCGAGTTCTCGGGCTGGCAGGCTGAAAATCGGGCTTCTGTTGTTCCATGGCCTACCAAAATAAAGTATGTGATTTGATGAAGTATATATATAGATCATGCATGGAAGCTTCATTCTGGGTTGTTGGGGTTGCAGGCTGAATATTGTTCTTGTGTTGTTTCGATGCCTACAAATAGCATCGAGAGTTCTGCGATATTCAAATTGAGAAGTTGTTTTGCGAACTATTTGAAATTTATGGATCGCGAGTTGTTGGACTGGCGGGCTGCAAATTGGGCATTGATTGTTCCATGGTCTACAAATAGCACCTAGAGTTCCGCGATATACATATTGACAGTCGGACTTGTGGATTACTTGAAGTTGAAGTCGCTCGTGTCGAATAAGAAAATTGAAATAATAAACTAAATAACTTATTTTATATCGATAAAATAATTTATAATTAAATAAAGCAAGTTTAGCATTCCCGAAATTAGTTTTCCTTTTTACATATGCTGGTGGACAAAAAAAGAAAAAAAAATAGTACTGACAATTGTTACATAAGCTGGTGAACATAAGCATGAAAAAAATTGTGTTGTGGAATTAGGTGGGTTATCGAGCTGCGGACCTTAAATGCGGGATTTTGTTGTTCCTTGTGCTACAAATAGTAGGTAGAGTTCTGCGATATACATATTGACAATTGGACTTGTGGAGTATTTGAATTTGGAGAGGCTTGTGTCAAATAAGAAAATTGAAATAATAAACTCAATAACTTATTTTAATATCAATAAAATCGTTTATAATTAATTAAAACAAGTTTATCATTTCCGAACTAGTTTTTCTTTTTACATATTCTTGTGGAGAAAGAAAGGAAAAAAACATAGTACTCATGTCTGTTATTAGTTTCTTTAAAAGAGCGGGTTCTTGAGTTTACCAGTTTTTGGATTGCGGGTCCGTGTCCTACAAATAGCACCGACAGTTCCACGATATACAAATTGACAATTGCAGTTGTAGACTATTTGAATTTCAAGGGGCTTGTTTTCAAAAAATTTAGCATTCGGGAATCAATTTTCTTTACATAGGCATATAGGGCGGTCAACAAAAGGACCAAATAGATAGCATTCGCGAATTACTTTTCTTTAAATCAGGCACTCATCGACACAAGAAACTAAAATTTATGAAATTATAGGCTCGTGGAGACCATAAACTATACATAGAAAATATGTAACTCTATGTACATACTATCTATGAAATTTTACGAACACATAAAAGAAGGAAAAAAACTAGCATTCTCAAATTAGAGCATGGAGGGAACCCTGAATCGAAACTTGTCCATTTTTTGGATCACGGGTTCTCGGGCTGGTGACCTAAAAATGGATCTTTTGTTGTTCCATGTCCTGCTGCCAACGTCTGTTACAAAGGGTGGTGGACAAAAGGACCAAATAAATAGCATTCTTGAATTAGTTTTCTTTAAAACAGGGGCTAGTGGATACAAGAAATTGAAATGTATCAAATTATAGGTTCCTAGAGAGCATAAATTACACATACCAAATATGCAATTTTTTAAATACCACCCACAGTTCGGCGATATACAAATTTAGAAGCGGATTTGCGAACTATTTAAATTTTAAGGGCTTTTGTGGCAAAAGTATGAAGCACAGGTGGTAAAGATCCAAGAAATGACATATTGTCTAGACGTTTGAGTACAAAAAAAGTAGCGAACACAATTTCATGACATTTATAAAAAAAATAATGAAACTTGTTAGATATTCCTGGAAATTTAAAGAAACACACACACACACACACACACACACACACACATATATATATATATCTGAAAGATGATATCTCAAATTTGAGTTAGTGATTTATTTCATACTTTATTTTGACTCTTCACAGAATACTTTATGATATATATCCTGAGTCTGCAGGATGATCAAGGTTGCAGAATATGCTTTCCAAATCAATGTCAAGATCCATGTTTTCACTGTAAGTTTCAGTTTGCTTCGCCTCCCCTGCAATTCTTTTTCCCTTCTTGTGCACGGGAAGGTCATGAGGAAGATGTTCACTGTATTTCTACAAAACTATTGTAGAGCTGGTGCCAATACTTTGTCGAAATGTTGATTTGCTCCAGATGCTGCTTGAAATGAAGAACTGGAGGGGACAATATAATCCCCCGGAAACATTGCTTCCATGCGTGTGAATGGAAAATATCCTCATTAATGACAATATCTATGCATACTATATGATGACCTATTAGAAGTAAAGCTTAATTATTGCATACTTTGAAGTGAGAAGGTGGCAGTTACGGCGAAGGAGTGAAGTTTTCGTGAACAAACCAAGGTGGCGGCATGTGAATGACATTCCATGGTATTTCAAATTAATACTTGGAAGAGATTGGAGGTTTCCAGAAGGAAGCAAGCTGGCCGCGTGCGAATGACATTCCATGGCATTTGAAATTAAGACTGGGAAGGGATAAGAAAACCCTTTGCATAAATTGCATTGATGGAAAAACTTCTCGAGCCTTGTGCGCATCAATGACAACTTAGACAGTGCCTGCATGATGACCTGTTAGCATTAAAGACTTAGAAAGAAGACATATATATATATATATAAATATATATATATATATATATATATATATATATATATAGATATAGATATAGATATAGATATAAACACTATTTCTGATTATGCAGATATGCGAAGGTGACGGGCACGAGGAAGAGCAAGTAAGGAAGGAATGACCAAGTGTGAAAGTGCATAATGAAACTGATGAGTTTACAATGCCGACGGTGCATGAGTCAGAATTGCTCAGTGAAGCAATGTACGGATGTCATTCCATACTTTGCCATTTTCGGGATGGCAGGTTCTCGGACGGGTGGGCTCAAAAAAATGCCTCTATTGTTTGGTGTTCTACAAATAGCACACACAGTTCCTCGATATACAAATAGACAAGGGGAATTGCGGGTTGGCTTATATTTTATAAACCATTGACAGTTTCTGGATCGCAGGTTCTCAGGCTGGTGGGGTAAAAAATGAGGCTCTATTGCTAGGTTACTTACAAATAGCTTATGACAATAATTTGACAAGTGGGTTTGTGTTCTATCCGGCTCAACATTCTACTCCAGGGCTGGCGGGATCCTAGAAACAAGAAATACATATCAAGTATGCATAGATCCCTTATTCCATACTTAGCCACTTATTTGGATAGCGGACTTGGCTTCGTCCGACTCCCAGTGCATATTTCATAAGTCATGTGCAACACCAACTCTGTGGTTACCAGACTGGTGTGTGTAGAAATGAGGCAAAATTAGATATGTACCTTTATTAAGTATCGACATCAGATTTTATACACCATCTATCCATATCGCATTCCATACTTGCAGGTTCTCGGGCAGGAGGGGTCAAAAAAAGCCTTCTATTGTTCAGTGTTCTAAAAATAGCACATACTTTGCCATTTTTGGGATGGTGGGTTCTCGGATGGGTGGGCTCAAAAAATGTCTCTATTGTTTGGTGTTCTACAAATCGCACACACAGTTCCTCGATATACAAATAGACAAGAGGACTTGCGGGTTGGCTTATATTTTATAGACCATTAACAGTTTCTACATTGTGGGTTCTCGGGCTGGTGGGGTAAAAAACGGGGCTATATTGCTAGGTTACTTACAAATAGCTTATGACAATAATTTGACAAGCGGGTTTACGTTCTAGCCGGCTCAACATTCTACTCCAGGGCTGGCGGGATCCCAGAAATCAGCAATACATATCAAATATGCACAGATCCCTTATTCCATACTTAGCCACTTATTTGGATTGTGGACTTGGCTCCGTCCGACTCCCAGTGCATATTTCATAATTCACGTGCAACACCAACTCTGTGGTTACCAGACTGGTGTGTGTAGAAACGAGGCAAAATTAGATATGTAGCTTCATTAAGTATCAACATGATATTTTATACACCATGTATCCATATCGCATTCCATACTTGCGGGTTCTCGGGCGGGAGGGGTCAAAAAAAGCCTTCTAATGTTCCGTGGTCTACAAATAGCACATACAGTTCCATGATATACAATTTGACAAGTGGACTTGCAGGGTGGCTGAGATTTTAGATGCCATTATTTGGATCACACACTTGCGAGATGCACAATATGCCTCTAATGTTTCCTGTCCTGCGAATAGCCATTATGGTTGGGCGATATAGAAATTCATAAGTGGACTTGCGGGGTGGCCAACCCAACATTGCATCTGTTGGATGGCAGATGTGCAGGGTAGTTGCCTCTATGCACAAAACAAAAAAAACCAAAAAAAACATATCTACAAATAAGTTTGACAAACACAAAGAAAGTAAACGAAAAAATGTTTACTGTGGAACACGGGCAAGAAAAGGGTGCACCTTTGCATGGTTTGGTCTACGTGTGTGAGTAGGAGTTCTTTGCATCCTCTTCTTTTCCTGTCTATTTCTATGAACAAAAGTACAAAGCAAAACAGATATGAACATAAGTTCAGATGTTAAGAAAAAGGAAACTACTATGTATATATACAAAAAAAATATAGAATACATTGTATAGAATCAGAAATAGTTTTTGGGAGGATGTACCCTTTTTTTTTTCCTGCACAATGTAAATTTTATAATTCGAGTAGAACACCATCTAGAGCGATGTGTGTACAAATCAGAGATACATATATGCTTTGAAACATACAAATATGAGTTTGCAATAACTTTGATGTATATGTCATAATTCAAGTGCAATACCAATTGTATCGTGATCAGACCAATATGTGTCTAAGACAAACATACTATATTGAGGAATGGGCACATTGGACCAGACATGGTCAATTAGTGCATTTTGTAGATGGAATGTGTTGTTCATAAGAAAGCGGAGACTGTATTTGCACATGTAGTTTTCCAATTATTTTGTTCTGCCAGTATTTTGTAGCATATCGATATTGAAGTCTCCTACAACTACAATGGGTTCGTTCAGATGGAAATGAGTCAATGCATTGGAAATAACATGCACTATGTTGGAGAATGTTGCATGGGGAGCAGCATACAGATTCAATATTGCAACTTCTGTTTCATGAGAAAAAAAAATTGCAAGCACGAGCTCAACATTGTTTTCTTTGATATGTATATGGTCCAAAATTGGTAGATATTTTTTCACCAGTATCGTGACCCCATGTGTAATGTAACTTGATATGCAATTGTGATTTGGGAATTTTTTGTTCTGCGTTCATAATGCCATGTGTGTTTCTTGCAAGCACAGAATATCAGATTGCATTATATCATAGTCATTCAGTATATCATCCATGTGTGCATTTAAGTTGCGTGTGTTAAGCGAGAGAATTGACACAGATGAATTTGTTTGTATGGATTGGTAATCATAATGCAGTTTCCATTTTGCGGTGGTCCTCAGTCGTTCCATTTCAATATCAACTTTTTGTTTCACTTTGAATTTATCTTTTGTGAGAGGACTTAGTAAATACGAGGACTCTATGCTTCTAACATGGGACAGTGTTGTGTAGACACGTTCATGTATCTGAATTCCAACAAGCTGAAAAGAAACTTTATCAAGTGTTAGTCCTTCTAATCTATGGACTGTATGTGCACATGCAAGTTTAATCAGAAACTATTTTTGAATCTTCAATTGACCTATCTTTTCTGATGTTGATATTGGCTTTGATATTCACAAAATAGGTGTCCAATCGCTTCCAGTATTTGAATTATATAGATAAGACAACTTGCTTGCTTGTCGCTTGCCTATATGTGGTTCATGGAACTTAATCCAAAGGACATCCACTTTTTTTGTCTTGGTATAGACTTTTAGTATTCCATCTACACCATTCACCAAGCCATCCTATGAATCATAGTTGCAGGCATATATTTCAACCAACATTTTTAATTTCAGGACAAGCTACAAAGGTAAAGTGACTGAATGTTCATGTCGTGGCACATTTCCATGGTTGTCTTCTTCCAGGTCAATGGAATTGATGATGATATCATCGTCGGGCATTAGGGAGAGCATGTGGTTGTTATGGTTTGCAACATCCTTATTTCTGTAGAACAGGTAAGGGAATGTTGGGTCTGTTGGTGCAGGCCAGAAGCATCTCAAATTGATATGGGTCAAGTCATCATGTGTTTGGTTGTTGGTGCGCATTCTATTCAGTATTGTAATGAATGTTTCATCTGTTTGGCACATTGTAGTATTCAATTCAAAGAATTTAATATTGTCCCTCCAGAAGTCATGGGTGACTGTTTCCATGTTGACCATGGATTGTTCAAATATCAAAGAATCTTGGATGGGTTGTTCCTGGTAAAGATCCCCATAGAATATCATGTCAATGTTTCCAAAGTATTTCGTCTGCACATGTTTTATGCTTCTTAGTCGGCTATCAATGGAATAAAAGAACTGACTCCCAATCAAAGATGCTTCATCTATAAAGACAAGTTGGAGTTCCTCATAAAGCTTAGATAATGTATCCAACATTTCCTTGCTAAGTGGAAGAAACTATGACTTGTTAAAAGGCATTAAAAATGTAGAGTGGATTGTTGTTCCACCAGCATTGTATGCAGCTTTTCCTGTGTATGCAACTATTAGGCCCTTTGGTTTCATATGATCAGAGGAATTGTTTGAATCATAGATTCATATAAGCATTTGGAACAATGATTTTGCTGTGAAAGTCTTGCCTGTTCCTGCTCCGCCTATAAGGAACACGTGCACAGGACTCTTATGTTCAAGCATTTTTTAAGAGCAATATCCTTTGCAATTGTTTGTTGTTCACGATTCAACAGACGTCTTATTCTTTGGTATTCATTATTTTCAATTAGGAAAGGATGTTTTGTAACTTGAAAACCAATATTGATACGTTTTTCACTTCCATCCACTGGAGGATGAGGCAAATCTCCTTGTAAGTCATAGGACTCAGAAGCAGTTCTAGTTTTTTTGGGGTTACTGAATGTGTCATCATGATCGCCAGGGTTTTCTAGGTCATTAAGTGCAACCTCTAGATTGTCCCATGTTGGATTAACATTGTAGGTAAATCTAGCTTCATTGATGTGCACAATAGTCTCAGACGCAAGATACGCAACCTCCCATGTACAGAAGTTATGCATTAATGTCTCTTTGTTTTCATTGAACGGAACATACAACAATAGTTTTTCTCTACAATAGTTTTCATAATCACAATGTTTTTTGTATTTGACAAATCGTATGAGAGAGGGTTTTTTTCTTTTTGATATGGGTGCACCATTTTTTTTGTAATTTGATACGAATTCTGCTAAGAAGATATGCCTAATAGGAGATGGACGCTAGATGTAATAATCAATAATAGAGTGACATACCATGTCCTCTGAATTGTCGGGCTCTTGTTGCAGCAAAATCGGTGGTTTAAGGACAAATGTGCATTTTTCAAGTGGAGATTTGTTTATGAAGACACATTTTC
Organism: Picea engelmannii; assembly: GCA_009831015.1. Taxonomy (NCBI): domain Eukaryota; kingdom Viridiplantae; phylum Streptophyta; class Pinopsida; order Pinales; family Pinaceae; genus Picea; species Picea engelmannii. The sequence goes on along the minus strand of ML776649.1, from coordinate 90,816 downwards.
TTGAACAAGAAGTGAGGGGCAAGGAAAGTGCAATGTGAACTGCTTGTTGAGCAAACATTTGTTGAATATTAAGCAATGTATTTCCAAGTGTGCATATCATTTGTATGGCTTCAATATGACTTCTTTCATGTTCTTTACATACTTTTCTGAATTCACTTGTCATAGATTTGTCAATCTTCGTCATATACGAGGTACAGTATGATGTTGCATCATATGCATTCAGCACGTACTGTGCATCTGTATTTTCTTTCCACATAACTAGCATATCCTTGGAGAAATTGTTGTTCCAAATATGGGAGAGTTTTCGTTTAAGGAAAAGTGTTGGTTGCCTAAGAGTACATTGTATGGCTTCGATGTACTCATCTTCTGAAAGATTTACCTGTGTTAAGAAGGCATCAAAGCTCATCATTTCGTCAAATCCCCCTTCTTCTATAAATGCGAACACAGATTTATATTTCTCAACAACAGCATCTTCCTCTACACTAACTGGCTCTATGATTCTTGTAGCTCTCATAGGAGGCATGGGAAAGTTGTATCTGCAATGTGAGTTTTTTTCATTTTCTACAACTTCTTGTATGGTAATGTCTATGGACTTTTGCAAGTTCTAGATCCAAATGATCTGTGTTGCATGTTATGTATTTATCCACAAATTGTTAGATCTCTTAATTTTTATCGACTCCATACACCGGTGGATCCTCTATCCACAACAGTGCATGGTCATGTTCATTTCCCCTATTCTGGAATTTAATGACAAAAAAGTAGTCCGATATTTTTCCGAAAAACGTTTCATCATGGCATATCAATTGTCTCAAAGCATTTATTCTATGTCTATAGTAGTGAGTACATGTCACTGGTTCTTTTCTTATGAGGGAGTCAATGTCACTATTTTCTAGTGTATCAGTTTCCTTTTTACATTTCTTTTTCTTATGCAGGTCAGATACTGTAGCCACCAATGGATCCCAGCAGTGCTCTGCACTTGTAAATGTGACGAAAAATGTTGGTGGACCTAATTGTCGAATCATTGCAAAAATATTTTTTTTGTTTTGTTGCAAATAGTCAGGAGAGGTGCGGATGTTTTTGAAATCTATGTATCCAATATCAGATTTCAAAATTTTTTCTAGGTTAACTTTGTACTTCACATCCTTCGCGAACAACTTTCTTCCTTGTAACTGGCCTTTTCTTATTCGGACCCACATGCAGGACAGAACTTGCTCGATTATTATGCGCATTGTCTTGAAAAAAAAAATTGTTATGTGCCAGGAGAAGGAATCGCTTGAATGTAGCAGCTCCCATCGAACTATGTTATGATAATTGAATCGTTCAGTAATATCAGTGCCACGTGGATATCCATAGAAGAGTGTTGGAAATTTCATTTCCTCAGCGAATTTGTCCTTGAATATTCCAAGTGGACGCTGCCCCTCAGCAAGTGAAATTTCAAAAATTTTGTCTTGCAAGTCACAAATGCACTGTGAATCAGTGAATCCATGCACCAATGTTTCAGCAGCTGTTTCATTGTCCGATTCATCACTTGCATCAAAATCACTAGGATTTTCAAGAGTATCTGCAGAGTTTCCATATTCTTCTGCGAGAACATTGTTCCAGCTGGCATTTATACAAATGTTCTCTTCTTTGTATAGGGCTCTGGAACATAAGTCCTTTAATGCTTTCATAACAGCATGCACACACACTTTTCCTGTCTGATAAGCATTTTTGTATCGCAAGCGCATTTTCAGAGCCACAGCGATTGTAATTGTATTGTTAATATATTGTGGCAATGCATTTTGCACAACATCTAGTCGAACAGGCACATTAATAATTGATCCTGTTAAGCCCATGTGGGTTCGTTTATAGCCCCTAGGTATGATTTGGGCAACTGTAATTCGTAGAGACACAAGTCTCTCCTCAAATTCCGTAAGTGCACTTACATCTACTAGTGTTGTATTACATCTTATTCGATCAGGGGTAGCAAATTGTGGCAGTTTTCCATTTTCAAGTGATCGTTTGCATGGAAGACAAAATTTTGCACTAGAAAATGGTTTATCCTGGGCTGTCAAGCAGAGGTATTCTTCTTTCAAATCAGGCGTGAAAGACTTACTATTTTTTGAAAAATTCAATTGTTCACAAATTGCACATGCAATGGAAGGAATGTCTTTAATTTGTTTCATGTAGTTTTGTCTTGCATTTTTCTTTCGCAGGGAAGTATTCGTAGAAATTGTTTCCTGGTTTTCATTGCTACTACTACATGGTGTTGCTTGTATATCACAAATTCGTACAGTTGCATCACCATTCTGGGATATGAAATCACACATGTTTATTCTTTGTTCTGCACGACCAGATTTATTTACATTGTCATATGTGAGTTTCTCTCTAAAAGAAAGTGTACCAATGTATTTTTTTCTTGTGCGCATGACCCTTTTCAAGTTGTGGTAACTTATTCTACATTTCTTTCCCAAAGGCAGGATGAGCTGGTGGAAACTAGGATAAATTTCACTTTCACCCAGTTTCTAAGAAACTACTTTACGCTTTTTGTTCAAGGTCTCTATGACCTTATCAGAAGTCAGGCGAATTTGACGAATAATTTTTTTCAAATTGTGATAACTTACTCTACATTTTTTCTCTAAGCCATCTATGGCCTCATCACAACTGTCATGGATTTTACACATGTTTTTTTGTTCAATCCCTGTCTTCCCATATCGCAACTGGGAAAACTTTTATTTTCACAAAAATGCATTCCACGTGTATGCAAATTCGATGTCGTTTGGGTGGCATGGATAGTCAACCCTAAACTACCGATATGTGCAAGAAAAGGTTCATAATGGATATGTGTTGTATTTATTTTCAACGAAAGAATGTCAATTGTTCGATTGCAATTTGAATCAATAACCGAGGAATGGATAGTGGCATCTAGCAAGGGCAACCACACCTGGATATTAACCCTGAATATGACATACAACCATTGAAAATATAATATGCAACCCTCCATACACCCTTTTTCATATGGAAGCGCCATGTTCACAAGGTATTCCTGCCAACTTCCAACTGTCGACATATTTTCTACGAGATATGGGCAAAGGTGTTGATGCAAGCACCTAAACGTCTGTTGGTTTCCACCTATAATTGCATTGCAAAAGGACTTTATAGTGTAAATTCGAAGTGACTGAACATCGAATTCTACTGGTACCGAACAACAAATTGCATTGAACAGACTATATCCACAGCTAGACACAACGTTTGTTGCCAACTGTAAACCATGGCAATCTATGGCATGCAAAATCCCCTTGCATTGTGATTGAAGGTCATTGCAAATAATGGACAAGTAGATACGAGGACCTTCTATATTGCATATGGGCATTTTCTGTACACCAATGGTTCATAATGGCCACTGACGGCATTGGCATCATGGAACAAGATGAAATATGGATTGTCAGATGTAGTTTTATTGAATAGTAAGTATCTTGTTTTTCTTTTCAATCACCAAATGGAAATTGGTATATTCATCCAGTTAGAGAGCCATCGTATACAAAATGTATCTCCCCAAAGTCCCCTCTCATGCCGAGTTAGAATTGGAGATGCAGACAACCACATTTTTGAAAAATACGTGCTGACATCTTGTATTCCATGCAACTACCGAAGAAAATCAGATTCCAGTTTGTATTCATAGGACTGTAAAGCCTCAACATCGCCATTTTTAAAATAGGTCACGAAATAATCTATCAATCCATTATGCAGCTTTGTCGATGAATAGCGAAAATGCAATAGAACCTAGAATGTATCAAAAAGGCAATCCCCAACAATATACGAGAATGCATCCAATCTAAAAAGTGCATTGCTATGAAAAACCACGTCAATGTTGTCATGTACAATGGACTGTGCATCTATTTCATATGACTCAACATCTATTACCTCGTCCATCTCTTCAACTGTCACTTTGAAGCTATTTTCTACATAGTTTCACTTTCTATGAAAACAAAGAAAAGCAGGAGAAAAAAATAAAAGGTAGAAAAATAGAAAAAAAAAAACAAAGCAGGGCACCAATTCACGTATGTATCTTTAAACCTTCTTCTTCTCAACTTCAATCCCCCCTAGTCCCCATAGCAGATGACAAGAAAACAGAGAAATAAATAAAACAATAACTTTCCTCAGCAAAAATAGAACGGGAAGACGCAGTGTTCCCACCCATAGAATGAAAGCATACCCTGCGTACAGACCCCGCCCGATGGTTCCCTCTTCTGATGGCTCCCAATTAATTTTCGTAAAGCCCTCTGCATTGCAAGACACATGCTTTTCGGGAGAAGAAACTAAGAGCACAAACAGAGATGGTAGGACTGCCACCATTGAAAAACAACAACAATGGGGAAACTTACCCTTCAACAAAGGATGACAAGAGCTCAACCCCAAAAACTACAAACCGCGACAACAGGTCCAACAGCTTGCAAAGTTGAAAAACAACAAACCAGTGAACAACCACGAAGAGCTCGAACTGCAATTGCAGGACATCAACTTTGAAAAGTTGAATCAAACAAGAACTAGAACCATGGAACGAAGCATCGAACACTCGAGCACCAATGTCGACCATGAATGAAACTGTATTGCAACCCATCTGTACAATAATCATTTAACACTGCCAGAGCTGTTAGGTAAACAATTAAGACTGTCAGGACCGTCAAAGGGCGTACGCATGTGCAAGCATTTAAGAAAATATGCATCGTTGTAAGATTTTTCTCTCAAAGCATGCAACAATAAAGCAAAAATCATACATATTAATATGGTGGAGAATGTATTCTACCTAGTAGAAAATGCTAAGGGACACATTCGAACTAATGCTAGCATTAATCCATCGTCGACCAATGCATAATAAAATATATAATTCAAAAAGACCATATACTACCAAATACTTTGGACATGTCAATATATTTAACATTGGGAATAGTGAAGGCTGCAATAAGACCTCCAATCCTTTGTCCAATCAGATCTTGACAAACATGATACTTTTTATTATATTAAAATCGATGTCTTCACTTCCCTTGTTCCAACAATAGACAATATGGAAATATTTATGGTCAATGCACAATCTAATACCAGGTCAATGATTTATCGATCACTATAGTCCCTCTATGCCTATGGCAGGGACTAATAAGTTCAATATCAATGTATTACCTTACTTGCAATGTGAAAAATAAGTTTAATTGCCATGTTAATAATAATAAGTTCAATGAGTAAACAATGCATCATGATTTGCTACTTTAATTATATGTGGTGGAGAATAATTTTCTCTTAGAAGTAGATGGCATACTTATCTTTTAAATAATTATGATAAGAACATGATTAAGTATATGGATTTTAATGGTATTAATTCAATTTAAATAAATATTTATTCTTCCATCTATCAATAATCACATTTATATCCCATCGTTTTGATGTTATCAAACAAGCATATGACAACTAAATATAAATTTAATTTATTATATGACTTCATTCATATTCAAATGAAAACAAGGAGATAAACGAACATGGTTAAGTTCAATGAAGATAGATAAAGGTAAGTAATAGTTTCTTATCACATTTACAAGTAAATTTGTAAAAAAGGTGATTCTAAACCTGTAAATCATCATTTTAGTTAAGAGTTAAATTAATTAAGGAGTGTGATTTTTGAAAGTTGATGTTACTTTATATATGTAAAAAGTTGTTGAGAGACTGATTAATTTGACTCACAATCAATTTGAAATTTTGTTGGTTGTTAATTGGATTTCTATGTTACTAAAGAATTCTAGGGCAATCCTTTTGAAACATGTCAAGAGGATTGTTCATTATGCGAAGGGAACACTTTAGTTGGGCATTAAATATTGTTCTAACAAATATTTTCATTGAAATTGAGTATTTTGAATCAGTTTGGCTTGATGATATACATGATTGCAAGTCAACCTCTAGTTATGTATTTAGTCTTGGGTTAGGACCAATTGCGTGGTCATTTAAGAAGTAGTGGATTGTTTAACTATGTTAAGCCCTAATATTGGCTCATTACCCTTTAATTGGGGCATATTACATTAGTAATGTTATTTTATTTATGTCAGCTTTATTCCATTAGTTGTAATTATACCTCCTAGTCTCCTATATATATACCAAGGAGACATTTTCATTTGGAATCATCTTGGAATTGTACATTTATGTGGGCATAAGGAGGTTGCCCCCTTGAAGAGGCTTATTATCTGAATTTCCCTCTTTTTCAAGGCGTTGAGTACTTATTTTGAGGTTTTTCTGTGCTATATTGATATTTGGCTCTTAACATATGGTATAAGAGCTCGAGGTCTTAGGGTTTCGCTGCTACATCTGAGAAACCTTGGAATTTTCACTATAACTTGTTTTTGACAATGTTTTAGAAGGAACGGCTTGGAGGATATTTAGTATATGGATCAAGGTACGTTGGGTTAAAATTTCAGCTCCTGAGGCCTTATAATTTCAGAGATACAGCCTGTGCAAGATAGGGTTCTGGAATCATCCTGAACTAAGTCATTGCGAAATTTTTGCTATAAAATGTTTTTTGTAACATTTCATACTGAACGTTGGAGGATATTCACATAAATTAGTAAGGTATATGTGGTAAACATTTTATCTTCTGGGTCGTCTTACATTTGTAGATACACCCTGTGGAAGATAGGGTATCTGACTAGTCCTATTGACTAGTCTCAAGAAGGTGTTCTAGGTAAAACAATCATAACTTCTTCCTAGAGTATCCAAATTGAGTGAGACTAGTTGCATTGGATAGTGGATAGTCTGCAGTATTTCTGGTATGAGTTTCAGAATTTATATCAATTATTTTGTGCAGGGCACGCTATAAAAGGGACATCTCCCGGAAAGGCCAAAAATCAACAAGTTGTGGGGAAGTTACCATAAATTCCACTTGGCACATCCAATTTTGATTAGAACTGTGGCATTACATTGAAGAAATATTAGAGAACGACAAAAAATAAATTTCCATACCCAGAAGGGATGAAACTGTGGAGATACAGCAGAATAAATATTGTCTAGCAGAACCACCTCAAAATCAAGGTTCAAAAGTGATACTTGGCCAACATGCCACCCTAAAAGGGAACTTCTACACCAAATAAGCCTCCATATAATCCTACATGGACTCTTGATGAAGGTGAAGAAATGTGTAGGGACATAAATGATTTACAAAAGAAGACAGTAACAAAAGATGAACTACAAGAGATGATGGAGGGTTTAAAAGGGGACATCATGGAAGGATTGAAAACTTTCATAATAGAGAGGACACCTGAAAGTGAAAATGTATCCCATGAAATTCATGATGAGGACACAAGGAAGGTGAATCAAGAATGGAGAAATTCCAACTTTGGGTTGAAAGACCAACCATGTTCCTAAGATCAATATGAGGAAGTTTGATGGAAATGACCCAATCACATGGATACTTCAGATGGAGCAATTCTTTGATCTACATAATGTGCCACATACACAAAAGGTACGAATTGCTTATTTATGTTTAGAACCCAATCAATTTGTATGGTATCGATGGCTTTGTTCTCGCAAATCACTCGTTACTTGGACAATTTTCACGGAAGAAATGATAGCACACTATGAGGATACAAGGAGCAATACCTTCTTTAGCCAATTGATAAATCTCAAGCAAAAGGG
>ML776649.1:64601-80526 GCA_009831015.1 Picea engelmannii | reverse complement strand
TTGCTTTGTCTCTGATAAACAAACACAATGGTTCAAATGGTTACCCTTGGCAGAATGGTGGTATAACACTTCCTTTCATACTGTAACAAAAATGACACCATTTATGGCACTCTATGGATACCACCCTCCTTCCATCACTTCTTATCTAAAAGAAAAATCTAAGGTTCAAGTAGTGGAATATCACATCGAGCACCAACAACAAGTTCTCCAAATCTTAAAGGACAACCTGACCATTGCACGGAATCACATGAAACAACAAGCAAATCAACATCATAGTGAAAAAAGTTTTGAAGTAGGGGATTGGGTGTTTTTAAGACTACAACCATACAAACATATTTCCCTCAAGCAAGCCAAAAAGGATAACAAATTATCACCAAAGTACTATGGCCCTTATAAGGTGTTGCAAAAGATTGGTACTATGGAATACAAATTGTAGTTACATGCATCTTCACGAGTACACCCAGTTTTCCATGTTTCATGCTTAAAGAAGGTTATAGGAAACAAGATCCCAATTCAAACTATATTGCCAAAACTTGATGAGGAAGGAAAAATCATATTGGAGCCTGAAGCCATCACTAACACAAGAGTTCGCCAGCTGAGGAATAGATCCATTTCAAAGTATCTCATTAAATGGAGGAAACTACCGGCTGAAGATTCTACTTGGGAAGATGAGTATTTTATACAGAAGAATCCAGAGTTACTCAAGCGTTGCGAACAACACTTGTCTCAAGGGGAGGGGCATGTTAAGCCCTAATATTGGCTCATTACCCCTTAATTGGGGCATATTACATTAGTAATGTTATTTTATTTATGTCGGTTTTATTCCATTAGTTGTAATTATGCCTCCTAGTCTCCTATATATACCAAGGAGACATTTTCATTTGGAATCATCTTGGAATTGTACATTTATGTGGGCATAAGGAGGTTTCCCCCTCGAAGAGGCTTATTATCTGAATTTCTCTCTTTTTCTAGGCGTTGAGTACTTATTCTGAGGTTTTTCTATGCTATATTGATATTTGGTTCTTAACACACTATCAACTGCAAAGGCATAATACAAATGCATAGTGAATGCGTGGATAAACATTGTGTGGATTCATGATTTGACAATAGATATTTGATTTCCTCGCATAAAATTGACTACGGTGTTGTTGATGTTCAGATTGGTCACAATCCCAATAGCAACCTCATGGGGATAAAATCCCCCCGCATTTTTATAAAGGTTGTGCTCCTTTATTATAATCTAAAAGATGTAGCTTGATTTTCTTGGATTGGGCTATCAAATGGGAGAATGTTAGACAACAAACTCCAAATATTTATTTCTTTAATTTGTATATGAAATGGTTCTTGATAAACATATTTTTTTTTGAGTGCAACATCTGCTTGGAAATGGACCAAGCAACCTCTTTACAAGGATAATGAAAGGCTTCAATATCAAAATAAATATGTGCTCAACTTCATTATATCATCCCTCTGAAACACATGCAAGATGAAGATGCATCCATATTTTCTCACAAGAAAAAAAAATGAAATGGTATTGATCATTTCAGCGAACTTTAAATGAGTACTGCATTCAAAACTGAAAATAATTTGATAGGAACACTCCAAAAATATCACTTAGATATCTCAAGGTCTAAGAAATCATTAAAGTTATGCCCCAAAATAGTTATCTGTGGATTATATTACATGAAATATATTTCTCATTACAAAGCATTCAGTAAGCCAAGATTGTCTAAATGATTCATGGAGGTTTAGTCCTTGAATTTTGCAAGCTTTATTTTTTAATCATTACTGATAGGTACACTTCAAAAATATCATACTCATAAACTCAAAGTTTGAGAAATCAATGAAACTACACCCCAAAGCAGTTCTTTGTGGAGTTTCATAAAAGATATTCAACAATACAAATCATTTTGGTAAACCAATTGACTAATGCTCAAAAATTAAGCTTGTCAAATGCAAGGACTAAACCTCCATGAATCATTTAGACAATCTTGGCTTTCATTTATCAGTCTCACATATGGTTGTAAAATACTCTATGATCGTTTTAGAGAAAGAGTCTTGGTAGAAATAAAAGAAAGACACTAAAAAATACCAACATTATGCTCAGTTAAGAAATACAAGAACAAAGCCTTGAGAAAATAGTGTAGAAGAAGAAGAAGCAAGAAAAATGGAGATTTTTGTTTGTTGATCAGAGACTTGGATGCATGTTGATGGTTGGAATTTTTCTATTGTGATCTTCTAACCCTTTCTTTGATGATGCTTCCTTCTTTTAAAACTGCTCCCAATGCTTTCTTGAAGTAGTTAGGGTTTCTTTTTCTTCTAGAAGTTTCCACATGCTTCTATAATCTTTATAATTAGACATTTTCATGACCTTTTTTACCATTAATTACCACCTTACCTACCTCTACATTCACTTAACCCCGCAAACTCCTCATATTATTTTAATATTATTTCTCTTGTCCTAAGTTTTCTGGGCACATCTCCAAGTGACATGTAGTAGGTGACTGCATGGTGATTGGATGTGGTGTGTCATCCATTCATAGGTTGACTGGGAAATGACTAGGCGATGACTAGGCAGTGACTAGGTAGCCAAAATATTACTGAGATATGTATTTTTCTAAGGCACGAAGAGCTACACCAAGAACTCCATAATCTCCTTTATTTCACATGAATTATATGAAATGCCTTTACATTATAAACACCAATTATTCATCCAACACAATGCATGTGGGATTTGAGAGGTGGATTTTAACCAAGGGATAATATTGATCCATGAATTAGATGGACGGTTGCTAAGAAACAATCTTCCAAAACTCATAACTCAAGATCTAGATGCCCATTTTGTGAAAACCATACCTTATTGGAAACATAATTCGACAAGGAAGAAAATGAGATAGGTTTCAATGGATTTATTTGGCCATAATTTCTCCAAAAATTAAAATATCGGTTAGCTATTTTTCATGACTTGCTAGGAAATCTATTTGGAACCTTGACTTCTTAAGGCTATAACTTGAGCTCCATAACTCCAAATTTCATTCAAGAGGACTCGTTGGAAATATAGAATAATATTTCCGATCAAACATTCAAAGTGGCTTTCAAATAATTTCATATTCAGAAAGAAGAGTGGGGAGATTCAACTTTAAGTCAATTTCAAAGATCTAAACAAATCTATCATCAAAGATAATTATCCACTCACATATATGGAAATGTTGTTGTATCAAGTTATTGGTTCAGTCTTGATGTCTATGTTAGATGGTTTTTTGGGATATAATCAAGTGTTAGTTGTAGAGGAATATAGGCCGAAGACTACTTTTGTTACACCATGGGAGACATATTCCTATGCTCACATGCCTTTTGGTTTAAAGAATGCAGGAGCGACCTTTCAAAGGGAAATGTATCATGATTTCAAAGATTGGATTGGGAAATTCATGGCTGATTATCAATATGATTTGACTATTCATTCCAAAATAAGAGAAGAGCATATCAAGCACTTAAGAGAATTTTTTTAACATTGCAGATTGTATGGTATATCTTTGCATCCTAAGAAATGTTTGTTTGCAGTATCATAAGGAAAAATCTTGGGACATAAAGTCAGTAAATAAGGAATATATATAGATCTAGAAAGAATCAATTCAATCAATGACTTGAATCCTCCAACCTCAAAGAAGGGGGTAAAATCATTCTTTGGAAAGATAAAAATTGTATGAAGGTTTTCCTAGATTATGCAACAACTTTGAAACCCATCAATATTTTGTTGAAAAAAGATCATAAATTTGAATGGACTCAAAAATCCAAGCATCAATCCCTTCGATAAAGCATGCGATCACTACTTCTCCAGTCCTTTTCAACCCAAATTTCAATAAGTATTTCATAATATATTATTTTACCTCAGAGGAAACCATTGCTTCTATTTTAACACAAAGGAATGCAAAGGGAGAATAATCATCAATTAGTTTCATGAGAAAAACATTGCATTATTGTGAATTGAGATATTCATATATAGAAAAGCATGCCCTTTCTTTGGTCAAAGAGATATCACATTTCAGGACATACATTTTATCATCCCATGTCATAGATTATGTCCCAACACTTCTAGTAAAAATGCTATTGAATCAATAGTTAAGAGAAGGAAAGTGGGAAAATTGGCTGGCAAAAATTCAAGAGTATGATATTGAGATCAAGACTTTAAATGCAATCAAAGGGAAAGGTTTATGCAAATTAATGGTAGGAATTGATGCAGTAAGTGCAGGTGTACCCATTTCACAATCATCATTGTCAATAGCATAATGGTACAAAAACATTATATTTTATTTTCAATATGGTCATTATCCCATTGGTATTTCTTCAAAGGAAACAGGGGAATTAAAAATGAAGGAAAATCAATATGTTCTAGTTGTTGAAGTCTTGTTTCAAACAAATTTTTATGGATTTCTATTGAGATGTATAGATCCCACAAAAGCTTAAAGGGTCCTACAAGAGTTTTGTGAACGAATTTGTGGAGGACATTTTTCACCAACAACAACTACACATAGAATTATGAGAGTAGGTTATTATTGGACCACTATATTCAAATATTCTTACTCAATGAGTAGAAAATGCATATCTTGTAAAACAATTTCAGGAAAAATGAAAAAGGCAACAATGCCATTACAACCCATAATGATTGAATAACCATTCACACAGTGGAGATTAGATGTCATTGGGACAATTAATCCAAATTCTATAAAATGTCACTCATACATTCTCACTTCAATAGATTATTTCCCCAAGTGGAAAGAGACAGTAGCTCTAAGAAAGGTTGATTCTTAAGAACTCATAAATTTCCTCAAAAATAATATCTTGTCAAGATTTGGAGTTCCAAAACAAATCACAACTGATAATGGATCAATTTTCATAGGCTCAAAATTTACAAAGTTTTGTGGGGATTATGGTGTCATCATGGGAGAGCCATCAAATTATTATCCCCAAGGTGATGGATTGGCTGAGTCTAAAAACAAAACATTGATTCATATTATTAAAAATACAATTACTATGAATCAAAGGAACTCTCATGTAAAATTGACTGGTGCATTATGGGCAAGTAGAATTACACCAAAAGACAACACGGGGTTATCACCATACACATTGGTATATGGAAAAGAAGCAAAAATGTTAATTCATTTAGAATTAAATGCCTTGACTTATGTTGTGAACATTGGATATATAGAACATGTTTCTTGTTTGCAAAGAAGATATGATCAATTGATGCATTTGGAAGAACAATGAGGCGAAGCATTATGAAAAATGAGTCAAAGACAATAGACTATCAAAAGATATTTTGACCAAAGTGCATCAACAAAATATTTTTAGAAAGGAAAGTTGGTATTGTTATGGAGTAAGGAAAAAGAAAAACCATCTCTACATACAAATTTTGAAGCAGTCTAGATCGACCCATATTTGATTTAAAAATTACTTGGATTCAACTCTTATCAATTGAAAGACATGAAAGGAATAGTGCAAATCTTGCCAGTCAATAAGAAAAATCTCAAAAGTTTTTTTCTCCTAAGAACTTTCAATCCCAACTTGTATATAGTTTTTATGTTTTCTTTCCCTATATATATTTCCTAAAGTCTTTTCTTTCCTGTGTTTTTTTACTGACTCCATATCCCAATGGTTGTGATTCTAGTGTTCTCAGTAACCCACTAGGGGTTACTATCCCATAGTTGGATCTAGTTGTTGATCCTCAAATTGGTTAAGTCCTTCGTAAACTCCCTCTTGTATATTTCTGACTTAGAAAAAATTTCACTTTGTCGTGGGTTCATGAGTCATTTCCATTCTTGTTCAAACTTTTGCTTCCTCCAAAATGCACCATCATGTTCTGTCGTTCTCTTTTTCCACCTGTACGTAGAATTTTTCTTGAAATAATTCATTGCGGGTCTAAATAATTTCTATGATTCATTGACTATCACTGCAACCCTCATGTTCGACCGATTCTCCATACTTAGTCTATTTTCCATACTTCACTACCTCCGCAATATTTCAACACTTAGTCAATTTTCAAGCTTCATCGTGAGTCCACGATCATTTTATAATTTCTCCCATACCCATCACCCCTCACGTCCAACCGATCCACTTTTCATACTTAGTCATTTTTCGAAGTCTTACCATGGGGCCATGATCATTTCATTTATGCTCTACTTACCACTTATCCTCTCCATCCAACTGATCCATTTCTAATACATTTTCTGAAATCTCACCATGCGTTTACGGGTGTAAGCCCATTTCATTTTTCTTTACATACATTCAATCCTTTTCCACCCGCGGTAACCCATATCTCATATTTCCACTCTCCCCGGGGTAAATTTAATGCAAATATCATGGAAAATAATAAATGGTTAAAGTATTAAAAGGTTATTATTAATGGTGATCATCTCGAGACAATTCTTCATCAATTCAAATTTAATTTGTCGCAATCATTCCTTTTAAAGAAGAGTTTCAAGGTATATTGTGGTAAAAAGGTTTACTTTGGTATTAACATTCTAAAAGGATTGTACATTAATCCATCAACTTCATTAAGCATGACAACCAGAAGAAAGGAGAACTTCTGCGAAGATACCATCAACACATTTGGAAGATAAGATCAAAAGTTTCAGTGGTCCATGACATACAAGTATTATTCTTCATTTTCACCTCCATAGAGAAGTTCTAACAATATTTGAACATCAAAAATTTCTTTAGAAGGTTGTGTTCCAGATGTTTTTGATGCGAAAGAGTTATTTTCATGGTGTATAGATAAGTTCAACAACAACCAGAGAATTATTCAACTACAAGGAGAGTCCCCCATTTCTCTAGCACCTACATTTTTCAAGAAAATGCTCAGGATACCAGAGTCAACAACAACCTTTAAAGGTGATGAAGCTAAAAATTTCTTGAAGGAAAAAAATGGCGGATGGGAACTCCAGCAACAATATCTTGAAGACCTGACAGTGATGCTAGAAGATTTATCAAGAATCCATGTTAGTTCATTAAACAATCCATATAAGCAAATGACTTGTCTATTTGCTAGGATAGTTGGTCAAGAATCTACTGCTACCATTCCCCGACTAGATTTGTATATCTTGCATTTTGAAATTCACAAGAAAGCTATTTTCAATTGGATGAAAATTATCTCCGGAGAATTATCTTTTTAGCTGTCGAATTTCAAGAAGAATAAAAAATTAAACATGTCCTCATATCTAATATTTACCATTACTTATTGTCATGTTTTCAAAGGCCCACATTTATCCAAGCAAGTCAATTCTAACCTTGTTCTTATTTGGTACCCATCCTTGTGGAAACAGAAGGCTATGTATCATTTCTATGAAGTGCACAATGCATTTGTTTCCTCCTTCAAAAATCTCATTTTTGGGTCAAGTAAATCGAGATTATCTTTAGAAGCAAAAACCTTTCTAGATAAGTGATGGCGACGCACCCGCAACCTCACAACCCAAAGGTTATAAGGTTGGCGTGATCACAGGATCTTCTCTTTACAGCTGGCCCGAAGAACTCTTAAATAGCTCTTCTACTTCCCTATCGGGAAATCTGCACCCACAGTAATCCTCGTGGGATCCCCTCTTTGCACTTAGGAGATCGGAATTCACGCTTTCGCAAATCTAGTGGTCGAGCATTGGATCCTCGAATCCCCGAATGTCGATACAGTCAACACTGACCTTTCCTTTTTCCCTTGGGATTTTCCCTATCGCAATTTCGGCACTCGCGATGTCAAACAACTTGATTCACTGACTCCTGAGTCCCGATTTGCCGAAACTCCGACACACATGCAAGTTAACCTTTCAACGATCCTTCACTTCATCAGCATTTCGGAGTTCGCAATACTGCGAATCCTGATGCAATTGTTTCGGGACTTCTCGCCGTGAAACCCAAAATAGCGTGCCACTTGTCCTCCTCAGATGGACGATCTCAATCTTCTCACGACTTTGCCACTCGCGACATCTATGCGCTCATCGCTGTGAGCCCCGACATGTGAAATGTCGATAAACTCTAGATCGCTGCCACATGTCCCAATGAATGGACGGCTCAGACCACAACCGAGATTTTCACTAAGGAATGACCCGATCCCCTGTCCTCGATATCTCCGATATCCCGATATGAGAAATCCCGATTTGCCAACTCCTTTGGGACTTTCCCTCTCCTGTCCCGCTGTGTGAGGGCCTAACACCCTCGCAACTCCTCACAGATCAAATGGTTGTCGGGTAATTGAACCCAGATCCGATGGTCCAGATCCTCTTCTTCAGTGCACTCACTCTACTACTCCCTGGACGTGAGAAAACCAAACAGTCCAGATATCTTTCACCGGCTAATCGAACGGTTGTTGTGCTTCTTATGAATTTCAACACTTTCCTCCCAGACTTTGGAAGAATTCCAAGTACTCCAAAGTTCTCAACCCTTACCTTCTTTCTTTTTTGCGAACTCTTCAACTTTGAACTTCGCCGCGCACATGAAAACGATGTCCCTCCTGAGCTTTGGGTACTCTGAACCCGTCAAAAGGTTCTATAGCTTATGCACTCCTTGCAGTTATGACTTTGTGCATAAAATCACTCGCCCTCCTGAACTTATCCTTCTCTCAAGCAACCTCTTGCTGATACTTTCAGGGTGTTCAGCAACCTTGTGAAAGATCCTTCTCCTTGGATTCCTTCTCAATTTGCAGAACTCAAAGAGTTATGTTCTCATGCGCCTATCTGCGCATCTACTCGATGTCCACCTGGAAAAGTATCTTCTTACAGAACGCCAAATAGTTATGTACTCTTATGTACCCCTTATGCCCCTGCTCAATGCCCTCCTGGTAGAGCTCTCAGAATCCTTAGTGATAATGTTTCATCAGTGAACTCTTCGGCAAAGTTCTTCCTTTGTGCACTCCTGGCACTGGCTCAATGCCCACCTGGTAGAGCTTCACAGAACTCTTCAGAGCTTATGTATGCAACTGTGTCTCTCCTACACAGCCTTGCCTGCTGAGGTATTCAGTAACCTCATAGGTCCTTTCTGAATTGTTGATTCCAGTTCTTGTGCCTGTAGCGCACCTTTGTTTGAATCCGCAGATTTCAGATGTGCATCTATGCACCGGCATTCAGAGACTGCAATACTCTGTCACACCCTCCTGGTATGAAACCACAAAGACCTCTAACCCTGAAAATCAAACACACTCCTGCAAATGCAAGCCTACAACATACATCTACAATGTACATTCACATCATATAAAGAACACTCACAGACACTCATTCAACACATGAAAGATGATGAAATAACTATTGTTTATATTAAAATGGAAAATGCTTGTTTTGTACAAGGTGTTCCTGAGCACAGCCTATAACAAGGTCTCAGCTCCTTCTCTCTTCTGCTCTCTACTCACAGACTCTCTACCACCATGAGATACAATTTCCATCCCAAAGATATTTACATGAGGAGGCTCTTAGAGCGCTTCCCTCCAACCTACCTACCCTATTCAATTACATTGAATGGGCTATCTAGTCCACAAATTGGATCTAGATCTCAGCCTTACAAACATTAAAGGCCTACCTACTCTAATGCCTGCACAAAGGCATGGCTCCATGGCTCAACAGCCTACAACATTAATTACATTCATTCAAATTTTAAATGAGGACTGTGCCTCTCTTCATCACGCGATTTGAATTCGCCAACATGGTTGGCTGGCCGACTGACGTGGAGAAATGCTCCTGCATCATACTCCTCAGCTGCAAAATTCATGAGCT
Source organism: Picea engelmannii (assembly GCA_009831015.1). Lineage (NCBI taxonomy): Eukaryota > Viridiplantae > Streptophyta > Pinopsida > Pinales > Pinaceae > Picea > Picea engelmannii. The sequence goes on along the minus strand of ML776649.1, from coordinate 70,780 downwards.
CCTGCTCATGACCTTCCCATACCAGCTGTTGAAATCCTCCTAGATCCCAAATCATCCTCTGGAGCTGTTCATCTGCTCCATCTCTCTGCTGCTGTTGCTGCTTCTGCGTTGTTGCTGTTACTTCCTTCTCTCTGCGCAACTTCTCCTTTCTAACAATTTCTGCTGACCGAAACATCAACTCTCTGATCACGTTGATCACTTCGTCCATTTGCTCCAATGGTTGGTCTTGTTCATGCAGTCTCCTCGGCTGCAAAAATTTCTGGCACATGAGTAGATCATCGTGATCTCCCATGTCTTCTTCATTAGCTTCCAACTTCACCTGTTGGATGTGCATTCCCTGCACTTTTACCCTTCTCTCCAGGGCTTCTATCTGCTCATACAGATCAGCCAAACTAATGTTGTCTGCTTCTTCTTCTCCTTCTTCTGCAAACTCCCAGGTTGCAGTCTTTTCAGTCTCCTGGCTGAAAATATTGAGCCATTCCTCGGAATTCTCGTCATTCTCTTTTACTTCTTCTGTTGTCAGCTTCAGTGTTGCAGCTTCCTCAACTTTCTGGCTGAAAGCATTGAGACACTCCTCAGAATGCTCATTTTCCTCTTCTGCTTCTGCTTCTGCTTGGGCAGTCTCAAACACCTGCTCCAATTTTTCTTTTTCCCTGACAGTCTTAGCTAGTTGTCTCTCTATTGTTGTCTCACCTGCAACACAGTTTTCTGCCTCTTGGGAAAATGGTAGGAATATCTCGATTCCCCCAATCATTATAAGGTTCCTCAGATTGTCCTCTCGGATGGTGCAATTTTTTAACTTGTCATCATATTCATTCACATGGCTTAGAAAACCACATGAATCTTCATCCTCTGTTAGCCATACCTACTGATCTAAATCCACCTCTGGGATCACCTATTCTGTCATCTCCTCGAGCTGGTTCTGACTCACTTCTGAGTTCATGAGACCCTCAGATAGTCTCATCTTCTCATCCCTGCCCATATGGCAATATGGGATGCTTCCACTACCCTCCTGGTAGTCTTCGAGATCCCGCAGTGACCTCATATCATCGCCCAGCTGGCAATGTGAAATTCCTTGGATGTCCTTGTGACAGTCTATGAGATCCCGCAGCGATCTCAACTCGTTGCCCACCTGGCAATTTGGAATTTCCTCTCTGCCCTCCTGTCAGTTCTTAATATCTTCAGCTGATCCTATTTTGTTCTCTTCATCGAGAATTCTCCCAGTCTCTGGTTCACATATCTGAACCATTTCCTTAGGTCTGTTGAGGTTTTCATCATGCCTCAACCATCCTCTTAACATCCTTAGCTGTCTTACGACCATCAACTCCTTGACTAGCCATTTTTCTTTTCCCTTCCTCATAGGCCATTCATATACCCATCTTGACTTGGTATTCTGCTGCATCTGTAGTTCAAGCTCTTCCATTCTTGCCCTGATGTCGGCAAGTTCTTTTCCCCTTTCGGCTGTGCTCATCTACTCTGGGCTTTTCCTTTCATCATACCTATGGCCTTCAGTAGCCATGTTGTTGTCACTCTGCAATCCTGAGTGTCTCAACTTCTTCCCACAATCCTCTTGACTGTCTTTCTACTGTTGCCTACCTACAAACAAATCCTTACATAGTTTCAGTACTCTGTCTTCTTCCTTTGCCTCCCTTGCCTGAAATATACAGACAAGAATCAGGCTCTGATACCAAACTTGATGGTGATGCGCTCACAACCTCACAACCCACAGGTCGGAAGGTTGGCGTGCTCACAGGATCTTCTCTTTACCGCTGGCCCAAAGAACTCTTAAATAGCTCTTCTACTTTCCTATCGGGAAATCTGCACCCACAGTAATCCTTGTGGGATCCCCTCTTTTCACTTAGGAGATCGGAATTCATGCTTTCGCAAATCCAGTGGTCGAGCGTTGGATCCTTGAATCCCCGAATGTCGATACAGTCAACACTGACCTTTCCTTTTTCCCTCAGGATTTTCCCTATCGCGATTTCGGCACTCGCAATGTCAAACAACTTGATTCACTGACTCCCGAGTCCTGATTTTCTGAAACTTTGACACACGTGTGAGTTAACCTTTCAACAGTCCTTCAATTCATCGACATTTTGGAGTTCACAATATCGCGAATCCTGATGCAATTGTTTTGGGACTTCTCACCGTGAAACCCCGAAATAGCGTGCCACTTGTCCTCCTCAGATGGACGGTCTCGATATTCTCACGACTTCGTCGCTCACGATGTCTATGCGCTCATCGTTGTGAGCCCTGACATGCGAAATGCCGATAAACTCTAGATCGCTACCACATGTCCCAACGAATGGACGGCTCAGACCACAACCGGGCTTTTCACTAAGGAATGACTTGATCCCCTGTCCTCGATATCTCTGATATCCCGATATGTGAAATCCTGATTTGCTAACTCCTTCAGGACTTTCCCTCTCCTGTCCCGCTATGTGAGGGCCTAACTCCCTCGCAACTCCTGATAGATCAAATGGTTGTCGGGTAATTGAACCCAGATCCGACGGTCCATATCCTCTTCTTTAGTGCACTCACTCTACTGCTCCCTGGACGTGAGAAAACCAAACAGTCCAGATCTCTTTTACCGGCTGATCGAATGGTTGTTGTGCTTCTTCTGAAATTCAACACTTTCCTCCCAGACTTTGGAAGAATTCCAAGTACTCCAAAGTTCTCAACCCTTACCTTCTTTCTTTTCTGCGAACTCTTCAACTTTGAACTTCGCCACGCACATGAAAACGTTGTCCCTCCTGAGCTTTGGGTACTCTGAACCTGTCAAAGGGTTCTATAGCTTCTGCGCTCCTTGCAGTTATGACTTTTTGCGTAAAAGCACTCACCCTCCTGAACTTATCCTTCTCTCAAGCAACCTCTTGCTGAGACTTTCAGGGTGTTCAACAACCCTGTGAAAGATCCTTCTCCTTAGATTCCTTCTCAATTTGCAGAACCCAAAGAGTTATGTTCTCATGCGCCTATCTGCACATCTACTCGATGCCCACCTGGCAGAGTATCTTCTTACAGAACGCCCAACAGTTATGTACTCTTCTATACCCCTTATGCCCCTACTCAATGCCCTCCTGGCAGAGATCTCAGAATCCTTAGTGATTTTGTTTCATCAGTGAACTCTTTGGCAAAGTTCTTTCTTTGTGCACTCCTGGCATTGGCTCAATGCCCACCTAGCAGAGCTTCACAGAACTCCTCAGAGCTTTTGTCTGCAACTGTGTCTCTCCTACACAGCCTTGCCTCCTGAGGTATTCAGTAACCTCATAGGTCCTTACTGAATTGTTGATTCCAGTTCTTGTGCCCGTAGCACGCCTTTGTCTGAATCCACAAAGTTCAGATGTGCATCTATGCACCGGTATTCAGAGACCGCAGTACTCTGTCACACCCTCCTGGTATGAAACCACAAAGACTTCTAACCCTGAAAATCAAACACACTCCTGCAAATGCAAGCCTACAACATACATCTACAACGTACATTCACATCATATAAAGAACACTCACAGACACTCATTCAACACATGAAAGATGCTGAAATAACTGTTGTTTATATTAAAATGGCAAATGCCTGTTTTGTACAAGGTGTTCTTGAGCATGGCCTATAACAAGGTCTTGGCTCCTTCTCTCTTCTTCTCTCTACTCGCAGACTCTCTACCACCATGAGATACAATTGCCATCCCAAAGACATTTACATGAGGAGGCTCTTAGAGCGCTTCCCTCCAACCTACCTACCATATTCAATTACATTGAATGGGTTGTCTAGTCCACAAATCGGATCTAGATCTCAGCCTTACAAACATTAAAGGCCTACCTACTCTAATGCCTGCACAAAGGCATGGCTCCATGGCTCAACAGCCTACAACATTACTTACATTCATTCAAATTTTAAATGAGGATTGTGCCTCTCTTCATCACACGATTTGAATTCGCCAGCGTGGCTGGCTGGCCGACTGACGTGGAGAAATGCTCCTGCATCAATAAGAAAGGAAGTTTTGAATCAATGGAACACTTTAGTATTATTAGAGTTTATTGTTCTCAAGAAATACCTTCATATCTCCTATATTATGTGTCAGACAATATATTTTCTATAGAAGTATGCAAACAATACAAATTTTGGGCTAGTTTCTTCCATGAAAAAAGAAAAAAAGATATTTATTCCTTTTCCCTGGATAATTGGGGAGATAACATTGAGAAATGTTGTAAATATCAGAGTTTTCAGTGCAATTTGATCAATTTAAGTTAAAGTTAGCAGTCGAAATCAAATGGTTTGACCCTAATCAATTGTTTATGAATCATATGATATATGTTGGCTATAGTATTTCATTTGCTAATGCATTTTGATTTGGAGAAGAAGAGGGTGATAGCCAAAACCCTCATGCATTGTCTATTGAGAAGAAACAAGATGATATTGAAATTGTTGTTAGCACCACTGAAAAACATAGACAACGATGAAAATTTGTTGATGAAAGGAGTATTAGGTATCTTAACCCTTTGCGGAAAAAGCGACCTACCAAAACAAATATATCAGGCAGTAGCACAGGAGCAAAGGAAATATTCATTGGAAAATTTTGTTGATGGAGGAGATCCTAACCCTCCTAAGGGAAGTCTTGAAAGGCCTCATAAATTCCTATTGACTAGTAAAAGGAAAATAAAAACAAGTAGAGGAGGAAATGAGGGTGCACTTGAAGATGAGATTGTTCTTGAAGACATGGACCTAGATGTGAAAATTAAAGATGTTGAATTTCCTAATGAACAAATAGTTTAAGAGAGAAGATAAGTCGTGGCAACATTAGCTATGCAGGAACCAATTTTATTTGAGGAAGAATCCCTAACTTTGTACATTTCCTTATTCGACAAATGTTTAAAGAAATTAGTATTTGAAAAAGTTCATTCAAAGAATAAAAAAGTTCAAGGAAAATCAAGCTCAAAACTTGACCTTAATGGAGTTCCACCATCTAAAATTGTACAGATTCATGAAGCCATGGGTGAATCTTTAAATATGTTTGTCACTAAAATGGAAAATGACAATGTGAAATTAAAAGAAAGAATCAAAGAAGTAGAAAGTGCTTTTATGCATCCACCCATATTTTCCATCCTAATTACTACAATGTAGCCATGGAAGTGCTCTGATGGAACACAAGAATCCAAATCAAGATTAAGAGGAACAACAATCCTACTTCTTGTTGTTAGAACATATGTTGTAGAAAACATTAAGAAAATAATGTCTCTCATTCTTGAGGCATGGGAATTGGCAAGTAGCTTTGTTTCTTTGGGATCAAGAACTACAAATTGCAGACAATATCTTCAGGGTAACCTTGAGAATGATGAGGAATTTTATAAAGGAGTTGTTTCTACTTTTGTTATAAATGTTTCAAGCATGAGTGAGTATAAAAGAAAAGAGGAGGACTTTCCTTCATCAATTTGTATAAATCAAATCAAGCCATGTTGGATAAAAACAATTAAGTGTTTAAAATAAATATTTTTTTATTGTAACACTATAACTTTCAAGAGGGGAGAATCATATTTAAAATTGATTGAGTTAGATTTGGTTGAAACCACTAGAGAAGTTGAAGACCCAAAATTTATATTTAATTGTATTCTTATGTCCAAGGAACAATTTGAAGAAAAAGTGGAATTATTAAAAACTGCATCAACTGAGAGATTCAATGGTTTAACCGAATATTTAGAACTGGAAGTGGAAAGTTGGTTAGTCATTTATGTAAATAAGAATGAAGATATCGAGGATACATTACACCAACTTTCAATCAACTTTAGAGATATGGAAAGTGCATTATTTGATATAAAAGTAAGGCAAGAAATACTTGTTGCACCAATGAAGGATTATATTGAAAATTGGTTAAAAACTGCCTTAACTAAAATAATGAAACCAGATCAAGAAGGGTTAGTTGCAACTGGTCACATAATCTTAGCTAAGGATATTACAAAAGGAATTTCAACAAGTAGATAATACATGAGAGAAATCCATCACAGTAAATAAATTGGTCATCTTTCGTAATCTCCTATTTTTTATACTTCTTGTTCAAAAATCATTTAGTTGTGTATTTTTAGTGTGTTGAGAACCCATAACTGATCTCTGACCATCTCCTTTTTCTTCTTTTAGGTCCAGTCCAGTCCTGTTCACTTTATTTTTATTGTCCACGGGATCCCCATCCTAGTCC